>JACDJE010000135.1:1217185-1458588 GCA_016647715.1 Pavo muticus
TAGCTGCTGATTCGTGATACCTATGGCAGGTCGCAGCCACTGAATGTGGCCCAAAATTGTCTGCAAGTCTGTTATTGTTTTTACTTCTTGCCGCAATTCTGCAGATTGAGGCCACACCATTTGATCAGATAATTTCCAACCGAGATACAAATACGGGGCAGACCGTTGAACCTTTTCTGGTGCCACTTTTAGTCCGAAGTTGCTGAAATGCTTTACTAAAGCGAATTCCCATGTTGACGTAAAGGGTTCTGGTTGACAAAATAAAGTATCATCCATATAATGGTAGATAAGCATAGAGGGGTTCTGTTTTCGTACAGGTTGTAGCACTGCAGCCACAAACAGCTGGCAGAGTGCGGGGGAATTTTTCATTCCCTGGGGCAGGACCACCCACTCATATCATTGAGCAGGTTGGGCCTTGTTAACAGCTGGCACAGAAAAGGCAAAACGTTTACAATCTTGTTCTGCTATCGGAATGGTGAAGAAGCAGTCTTTCAAATCAATGATTAAAATGTGCCAATTTCTGGGTAACATACAGGGGGGAGGCATACCTGGTTGCAATGCTCCCATAGCTTCCATTTGCTCATTTACTTTTCGTAAATCATGCAATAGACACCACTTCCCAGATTTTTTTGGGATGACAAAAATAGGGGTATTCCACGGGCTAATGGAGGGACGAATATGTCCTGCCATTAGTTGTTCTTGCACTAATTGCTCTACAATAGCAATGCGCTCCTTTGTCATAGGCCACTGCTCCACCCAAACAGGATCGTCAGTTTTCCAAACAATAGGAATAGGTGGCGGCGCTACAGTGGCCATTACCCCAAATTTTGATTCGTAAGCCGAACTCCCAACTGACTCAAAACATCACGGCCCAAAAGCATTTGCAGGCCTCCTGGAAGGGGAGCAGCATGAACCAAGCATGCCACCGGTTTTTCGTGGGTCAACATTACCATTACTGGGTTTACAGCCTGCTGGGTCTCAGTGGAGCCACCGACACCGCTAATCCCAGCGACTGATCTTGTTGGCCAGGCAGCTGGCCACACATCTGTTGAGACAACAGAGATGTCTGCTCCGGAGTCAAGAAGCGCAGTAACAGTAACTTGTTTAAGCTGATGATATAATTCAACCTTAATCATCGGTCTCTGACCCAGGCTCGTAGCCAGGCAGACCGTAGATCCTGTGGATCCAAACCCACCTGATCGCTCAACGTCCCTCCCCATCAAGGAAAAGTTGTCAGGGATCGGAATGAGCTGACAAATTCTGGTTCCCTTTGGTATAAACACAGGAGAATTTATGGTATAGAGCATTGCATATATTGGACCCCTGTAATCCGAATCAATTACCCCAGGAATGAGGACAACATGAGATATTCCCAGAGATGATCTCCCCATTAAGATCGCATGTAATTTTCGAACTGTGGACAAAAGGCCTTTGGCTTCTAACAGAGCTTTTTGGACGCGAGTGTCCGTGAGGTGTATATCTACTGCTGTTGCCACATCCACTCCGAGGCTCCCTCGGGTTTGGGGTCGGTGACAATCGAGGTAGCCTCCACCGTTTGTCCTGGTACTTGTGTCGCAGCGCGGTGGGGCTTCGCGCTCCGCTTCCCGTTTCCCTGTTTCTTACAGATCCGAGTGTCATGTGTAGGCTGCTGACAAGAGTCACACCATACCTGGCCTGTACATTGACGTCTCATATGTCCCAACAGACCACATCTGTAGCAACGCACTGACAGAGCTTCCTGCCGCACCAGCCCTTGAATGTTCTTCCCTATTGCTGCTTGCACAGTGGCGGCAATATGAGAGGCTTGCTGCCGCTGTTCCGCCCTAGCAATACGCTGTAACATTACTTCCACTGAGGTGCCTTGAGGCAACATAGCGAGGATAGATCCTGTTGCCTGGTTTGCATTATCATGCACCATCACTCTAAACAACTGTTGCTTTGTTTCCTCAGGGAGCTCACTATCCCAAATGGCAACCCACATACGATCAACAAATCGAGTAAAAGGCTCAGTCACTCCCTGTCGCACCGAGGCGAAGGCTGGTTCCTTTTTACCAGCCGGGATAGCAAACATGGCTTCTAGAGCCAATTGTGCCGAGAGCCGGTGGAAGTCTCTTGGGAATGTAAGTTGCGTATCCCCGGCAGCATATGGCCCAGTCCCTAATAGCATTTCAGCAGTAACACCATACAACGGGTTGTTCTGTTGTCGCGTCACGGCTGCTACTCTGTTTACTTTGTCAGCCCACTCTTGGGTAAACAACAACATTCCTGAGGGAGTGAGCAATATTGCGAATATCCAGAAGCAGTTGTATGTCTGCCGTAAAGATCCATTGTATAATCTGTTTGGCCGCCTCTGATTTTATCCTATAATCAGAGACTGTCTTCCGTGCCTGCTGCAGGAGCTTCCAATCATGAGACTCCCAGCGAGCAACTCCCGCTTGATCATAAACAACCAGACAGACAACACGAGAAGCGGCTTCCCACTCTCTGTCTAAGATAGCATCTCGAATAACTCCAGACCACTGTGATGAAGTTGATTTAGGCAGGGGTAAAGGCATAGGCAGTGGGAGAGCGCTCGGCTGCAGAAGTGCGGGGGTGGAGGTCTGTGCCACCCTCACCTTAACCTATAGTTGTCTCAGCCTTTCAGCCAAAATTTTTATATCATCCTCCAGTTCTCTCTCCTGTTCTTCCTCCCTTTCAGGATCAGGGGGCACTGGGGGAATAGGTTCCGTTTCTCCCGATCCCCCAGGGGCACTAGTACCCGCATCTTCCCCAGCCTGATCCCTTTCTTCAGGCATTGAAATATTAGACCCACTAGAAACGGATGAGGCCCCCGGTGTCGGCTCAACTGCAGCCCGTACCTGCGCTGCAGTGGAGTGAACTGAATGAGTGACTCCAGGCATCAGGAGGTCTAAAAGGTTAGTAGTGGTTGCAGTGGCAGGTCCAGACAGTGCCTGTACTGCTGCAGCAGCGACCTGGCGTTCTGCTTGCATGTATTTTAGCGAGTTGAATATGGTACGCCAAACCAGTCCCAACGTTTTGAGGGTCTTCTCCTCCCTTTTATCAGAGATTACAGAGTCCCACATATGGTCCCCTACTTCTCTCCATTCCGCTACACTAAATATTAGCGCAACTTCACATAAATGTCCATTATTTCGGGCCCATTTTACCAGCTCCAAAATGCCTTTAGGAGAGGTCTGCTCCCCTCTCTTAGAGAGGATACTCAGGAGCAGATTCTCCGCAGCTTCCCACACCATGGTGGCGCAGAGGACAGGTCGCGACCCTGTTTCCAGCTACCGCAAAACTTACATCATTTAGGACTCGTCGTTTAGGACTCCGCGGTGCCAACCATCTGCGAAGTGCCAGTCACTTCCTCCGTTTTCCCGAATTCCACGTCCAACCGCAGTGGCAAGGGTCTGTTCGGGCACCAATTGTAGAGTCCAGGAAAAATCCCTTAGCCTAAGTGGGAAAACCCAGGGAGAAAGCGATTCCAGCAAGGACTCAGAGACACCAATATGGTTAACAAAGCTGAGACGTTTATTGTTCGAACAAAGCAAGCTTTTATACACTCGAGTGCTATGTTACTTTCAGGTCGTTGCTAGGCATTGTTATCTTTAGGTCGAAGGCTCCCTTTTTCCTAGGCACAACATCACAGGCCAGAATGCAGCTTGTCCAGCTCCCTCATTCCTGGCCGATATCCAGGATACAGAACTCCTTCTTCCCACAGAACCGTATGTGCTGTTTTGTTCGCAGCGGTCCAGAGATAAGTACACATGCTCGCATTCCTGGAGCCAGTCCTCCACAAGCAATCATCTAATTAACAGGTAGATGAAACAGAGACTAGCTGATGTAAACCTTCCTGGATAAAGCTGAGCATTCTTTTGCCAGCTTGACTACGTCAGCCAAAGACCGAGGGTGGCTGAAAGTGTCATTTTATTTCTACTTTGTGTTACTCTAGTGTACGTTGGAAATATTGTCATCTGTGACTGGGGAGGCAGTAGATGCTGTATCTTTAAGTGCTTGCTGGTTTAGATATATCAGAGGGACTTTCTTGTAAACTTGAGTTTGTTTATGACTATCACCAAAATGAGAAATTATTCACTTGCACATCTACAAGGGTTACTTTGGTGGAGAAAGCGGGTAGCTTTTAATTAAATGCTGCCTGTGATTGTGGTTTTGTTCTGAATTTCAGTTTGAGTTCAACCAGTTTTACATCAGTGTAACCTTTTTCGGTTTGGTTAAAATTAGCCTTTCTACTGATCAAGCAACGTGCGGTTCATCCGAGGTGAATGCAATTACTTAAAAAAAAAAAGAAAAAGAAAAAGGAAAAAAAAAGACTTTTCCTACTTGCTGCTTTCCCTTCATTTAACACCATCTTGTCTTCATAGGCCAATGCAGACCTGGGCAGTGACATGGTAGGTCCCATATGAAATGACAGGAACCTGCACAGCTTCCGTACTGCATGCACTTCCCTGGAACACAAGGTTGTGCAGCAGTGGTGCTTACAAGGGTTTTGTTGCCTGAAGGTGATAGCTGGACTACTGTTTCCTATTCCAGATGTGTGTACTTCTGTGCACTGTGCTTTACAAAGCCTACAGTGCTTTGTCTGGTCAAAGTGGAGCTGCTTTGTTTTTGTGTTTTTTAGGCTCTGAGCCATCACTGATGTACCTTTTGGACTGTGATGTAGAAACCAAACCAGAGTGATACGGGGAGACCTGCAAGCTTAACTGAGGCATATTGCAACAATAAATGCCTAACGGATGAATATTGCTTACAAACTGTTCTTATCACTACACCTTGCACATATCTCAGTTGGTGGCATGGGACAGAAAGAACAGCTGCTGTGCCAGACAGTTGGCTGAGGTCTGTCCTAGTGCCATAGGTTACAGATTCTTATATATGCCTTGTGAAAAGAGGCCATTTGGTTGCAAATCATATAGAGAAAGGTAACAAGACAACATTTAATTTCAGAAGTCAACTTTCTGATAATAACGTATGTACAGGATGCAGGAAAAATAATAGAATCATAGAGTCTTTTGAATTGGAAGGGACCCTTAAAGGCCATCCAGTCTAACTCCCCTGCAATGAACAGGGGCAGCTACAGCTCCATCAGGTGCTCAGAGCCTGCTTTGGGCCTCTCCAGGGATGAGGCATCCACCACCTCTCTGGGCAACCTGTTCCAGTACCTCACTACCCTTATCGTAACAAACTTTTTTCCTTATATCCAACCTAAACCTCTCCTCTTTTAGTTTGAAACCATTTCCCCTTGATTAAGATCAATAAATCTAAAATGTACAGTATGTGTTTTGACAACTAAATTTTCATATAGAGCAAATGGGGATGTTTGGAAGAAATCCTGTTCTTTATTTTTTTGTAACATCATCAGGACTTGTTGTTAACTACTATCTTGATTGCACTGATACAGCATTTTCAGAAGTGTGGACACAGGACAGGTAAGAAACCCTTTTCAACACTGAAATAGCTTGTTTAAATAGCAATTTATGTGTAGGTCTAGGTCTCTGCATTTCAGGAAATATCTGACTTCAGTTTTTACTACGAATTCAATCAAGGCCAGCAAACTGCAACTTCATGTTTCTGTCAGTGCTGTCAGGTAACAAATGGGTGAAAACAATTTAACCTTCCCAAGTCCATGACAACTTTGCATGGTATAGATGAAGCTGATTGCTTCCCTATTTGTTTTGAGGCCTGTGTGAGGTTTTAGTCTAAATTGAAGATCTTTTGATTTGCTAGTTCTAAATAGCTTACCTTCAAATGGAAGCAAGATGGGATTGAGGATCTCCTTTCCCTGCAGTAATCATAGAACCATTATGATTGGAAAAGACCTCTAAGATCACTCAGTCCAACCATCATCACCAACATGCCCACAAAGCATGTCCCTCAGTGCCACGTCTACCCTTTTCAAAGCATAATGATAGGAGAAAATGGGTTTGTACAGGGTGGAGGATGAAAGATGGTGGCCTACTGACAAGACGCTGTTATTGCCTGGGGACATTTTGCAAAGTTTGCTCAGCACATAGGTAACGAAACCAAAAGACAGTTTGTCTCATTTGGTAGGAAGGAGTAGATATTTGGACGGCTTAAAAAGTCTAAGAGGAAAGGAAAGCTCTAAGAAAAGAGGAGGGTGTACTTGAGATGGAAGAAGGTGCAGGAAGAGACTGAAAAAATATAAGATCAGTAAGTAGAAGTTTTAGCTTTTATGTCCTCCTGGGCATTACTTTTCTCTAGTAAGTGATAAGCTATAGGTAATTGAGCTAAATGAAGAGTATGATTTTTTTCACTGCTCCCTGCAAATATTTCAAGTATATTTATCTGCTTTTTTACTTGATTTGGCTTAAATCTGGATAGGAGGAGCAAACCTGCAGCTTGCAAGCTTGAGACTAACAGATGACAATCTTGAGCAGCATGACTGGGATGAAACAGTCCTCCTTCAGTATATGTCACCGTGTGGTTTTCTATTGGTTGTAAACAGGGAGTTGAGAGTGCGAGGTATGAATGACTTAATCATACTGAGTCATGTGGACAGATGTGATTCTTGGGCTGCTTTTGTGCTTGGTTTTGTAGCTGTAGTAAGCGATGGAGGTAGTGGGTACAGGGAAGTGAAACTTGGATGTTCTCCTTGACAGGCACAGCTGAGACCTAGGTTTCAACTTAATTATTTTGCTTATATTTTATCTCACAAATCTAAAACAATTCTAGAAATTAGGCTTCACCTAGAAAGCATGGACATTTCATTTGCTATCTTCCCTGAACAAGCTATTTCCTGCTTAACCTGGATCCCCAGAATGACTTCTGGCTACATATCGTTCCACAGGGCAGATTCTAGTCCCTGGCCATATATGAGTCCCCTGACTAGTGACTTCTCTGGCAGTACTGGATTCAATAGCCGGTGCCTGAGAACAACATGTTGAACTACTAAGAGAACACTTTGCAGAGGGAATTGTAAGGATGTTCAGGTGAAAATGCTGTAACTGTACTGGAGTGTTTCCTAAGCCACTTCCTTTGTCTGAACTCTGATCCACGAGCTAGTGTTTTTCCTTTGTTCTGCTATAAAAACTTCCATTGCTGCCTCAGAAGTAGCTGAAGAAGTAAGACTACCTAACGCATGGCTGTCAGAAGCCAGTCCAGGGCCTGACATCTGAACTCATCTGTTGTTATCCCCACTCTGTTTTCAACTAATTGTTTTTTCTCCTTTCAGAAAATGATGAAAACCTTTGTGTGCAAGGACCGCATGGTACAAACTCTGCTGAGCAAAAGAATGAAGATTTGCTGAACAGCAGCCAAGAGACTAACCCAACAACAGCTGACATGGATACATGTCCTGTCTCCACAAGGTAATCAGAAGCAAACACAAGGAAACAAACCAGAAGCAGTACTATATTAAAGCAGCAAACAAGAAGAGTGTTAGCAGAATTTCCCGTTAAGTTGTACAGTGGATTGAAAGCAACACACAGGTTGGGGCAGGGGAAGTACTGCTGCCCATGCAAAGCAGTTGTGCTCAGTGCCTGGCCTGTTGGCCTGTGCTCAGGGGAGTGTTAGGGCAGTGCTCCCCCATACTGTAGTCAGGGGCTGCTGTGCCAGTAGAGTTGAAGACTAGGTCCAAGTTACTGGTGTGCAGACCTGCAGCCAGCCCTATCCAAAATGCTTGAGTGTCTTTGCTCAGGAGTACTGGCAGATGTGAGTGAGCTGTTGGCCAGAAGCCCTGCTCCCACCAGCACAGCACAGAGGAGAAGGTGAGCCAGTGAAAGCTCCATTTGCTGCCTCAGGCGTGAATGGGTTTTTCCAGGTCCCTGTGTATCATTGCCAGGTGTAAGAAAATCCAGAGGCAAGGTCTGTGCTATTGGAAAGCAGAGGCACAAACTGAGCCTGAGTTTGAAGGGCTAGGAAAACAGACACCAAGGACAGCAGCAGTGTCTTTGTGCCCCGACACGGAGGGGCAGTGACCCACTACTGGGGGGTCAGCCAGTGCTCGTGGGAGCCCTCATGTCCATTGCAGGTCCACCCACATCCCTCCTCAGGAGGTAGGAGAGAGGCCTGAGCCTGGGGAGCTGTGAGCAGAGCCAGCTGTGCACAAGCGATGTGCTCCTCCACCTATGTGAGTGGTGGGGATGAGGAAGGTCCTGTGGCTGTAGTGTTGTTGGCATTAAGATTTCTATTCAACTGATGTTTTCTTCCAGATGAAGAGAGACCCAAGTTGCCAGAGCTCAGAGGTAGGAAAGCTGTAAAACCTCCTGCTTCAGTTAATGAAGTGTGTGGTGTTCCCAGCTTTGAGAACATCCATCTAGAATTTGAGCCCTGCAGTCCTCCAGGGCTTGAGGACTGCGTTCCACCACATTTTGATTATCCCGCACCCTAGAGTTTGACTGTGCTCCTGCAGAGTTTGATGACTGCAGTCTCCCAGGGTCTGACAACTTCAACAATTAAGGCTATGCTATTACACTATATGTCTCCAAGATGCAAAGTGTCCTGGAAAAGCAGTGAAGGAGTTGATTCCATTCAGTATGTTTTGTTCAGAAGGGGACACACAGAGGACAGGTTGGACATTCAGGCTATTAGATTTGCCAGAGGACGTGTTGGCAGCATTGGGCTGAGATTTGGATTCTTTCCTTCTCTCTCATCTGGCTTTGAGCTAACCTTGTAATTCTGCTGTTGCTCAGAGAAACCTGATTTTTTGTTGCTTGCTTTGAAGAATTGGCTGAAAGTCTGAAGAGAAATCTCTCTGGAGATTAGTTTGTTTTCCAGGGACGATTCCTTTCTCTCCCCTTTGTGTTTCTGAAGGTCTTTCAGGAGGACCCATTTGGAATCCCCTGGAAAACAGATGTGGTAATTAACCACGAGAAGAGTTCAGTCACTGCATCTTTACTTATGCTAAAAACTGTCATCTCTGTGCCTATCTCATGTGGTCCATGCACTTGTATGAATGGATAGGGAAGAGGGTGAGCACATTCACAACTTGATGGACGTGAGCAGCTTGCCTAAGCCTTCAGAATGCGTGCCATTAAGAAATCTGCAGTTTAGGCATGATTTTGACCCTGGTATTTGGTTGGAAGAATATGCCACTGAGATAGAGTCAGTTCAAACTCTACAAGGGAAGCGTACTCTACCAAAGATGATGCAGCAGCTTTTGCCAAGGAACTGCAATCAGGATAAGTGCCTGTCTTTAAAACCCTTACCCCTCGTACTGTGTTCAGAAAGGAGAGGTTAGATGTTTTTGAAGGGGATCACCTGCTAGCTCACATTCAGGCTTATCGCAGCAAATACTTGGTTTGAAGGCAAAATTCTTCATTCAACAGTGTGAGCTTATGAGTATTCATGGTGTAAAATTAAATTCCTAATGGGTGCTTGTAGGGAAAGATGAAAAAGCTGCTTCAGCTGCTTACTTGCCAGAATCCACTGAATAGAACCTTAGACTCACTGAGAAGCATCATGATTTGGTGACAGTAAATGACATTTCTGGAGATGCCCAGTCTGACATCTTTTTTGGAAAAATTATGATCTGATGATGACAAAGTGTCTGAAACCAGAGTGAGAAAGCTAAAATGCTACTCAAGTTTTGAGTCAGAGGATGGATGAATGAAGAACTCATTCCAAATGGGCAGTGAGCTTGGAGCTTCCTCCTGCCTGCAGGGGGAAAGCTCAGTCACACTGGCAAACTCCTGACTGCTTTTTCAGCAAGGCTTCAGTTTGCAGTGTGGCCAACAGGGGCTGTGCCATCTGCGACACGAGCTGGATGGCTTTGTGTTGCAGAGAAACACGTGCAGGTATCTGCTGTTAAGCTACAGCAGTACAAGTATAGCAGATGTGAGCGTGCAGCGCTGGTGAGGGCAGGAACAATTGTGGCTGTGGACCTGAGAGCTGAAATTTCCAAGCTTCCACGTGTCACTACCATTCCTTCTGAAACGCTGGTTTTATGTGCTCTTCTTAAACAGTTTTCTATGCAGATTTTGTTATACACAAGATAACTAGAGCAATGTCCTTGAAGATACCCCATTTTGTCTAGTTAAGGAACTTGTTGTAGCTTCCAGATGTATTGCTTATCTCTGATAAATGTCCTTTCTAACCAGGGTTCTATAATAGCAGCAACTTCCTCGAAATGGGGGCTGAAGTCCCAAACGGTAACCAGTCAGTGGAAACTAAGTGGAGACCAAGTGTCCTTAGAAAACCTGTGTCCTCACATGGACAGGGTGAGGAGGACACCTCCCCAGATGAAAACCGACCCCTGCACAAGCAAAGAAGATTTGGATACATTTGTATAACCTTGTAATTGCAGTAATCTCATGAATATGTAATAGATAGGTGTGCCTAATGTAGATAGTAGATAGGCATGTATTGAGAACTGCTGGGTTATAAATAGCAGAGAGGGCGATGACTCAGATCTGCTTGATTTGTGAAGATTACTCACCTTGAGTCCTGTGCAGAAATAAAGCAATATTTCCTCTCTAATCACTTGTCTTTTCAATGTGTTTCAGGACATTTTGAAATCAACATCACCACCACCATTCCTTCTTACATGCTTTTCTTAAGTTGTGAGGTTTTCTACACTCTGGGTTTGCAGAGGGTTTCCTTATGCTGGGTCAGAAGCAATGCGAAAGCCTCATTGGGGTTCCAGGGCCCTTCAGCCCGGGTGCTTCAGTCTATCTCCATCTCATGCACAAACTCTGTCCTCAAGACTGGAGCAGCACCAAGGTGATGTTCTGAGTGATGGCAGAGGGAGTTGGGGCATTATGTGGTGCTCCTGGGGGGAGCGCGATGCCATCGGTGCTGTCCCATCCAGTGAGGCTAAGGGAGCTCTGAGGGGCCGGGTGCGTGCAGGTGGCTTCACTGGGAGGTTTGACTGCGTGCCTTGCCCTGTGCTGCTTAGGCACCATTAGTAACTGTGCAACCAGGTGCCCAGCCAAGCAGCAGTGGGCAGTTGGTTCTAGAATGCTCAGAGCTTGCTCAAAATAGGGGGCAGGGCCCCTCTCCCCTATATAAGGGCACCTGGCTAGGGGCCGAGGAGGCTGGGTGGGAAATGAAGGGAGGTGGTAGAGGGTAGAAGGGCCTGAAAGCCCTGATACTGCTATTACCTGTTATAGAGGGAAACCCTGGTGATATGCTGGGGTGCATGCATGAGTACTCATCCCTGTTGAATACTTTGAGTGTTGTACCCTCATAATGAAGCATTGCTTTGTTGCTCGGATAGGTTGTGACATGCCCAGCACTGCTGGAGTGTGGTGATGAGTGCCATGTCAACACAAGACTTGCTTGTCAAGGCCCAGGGTAGTATTATGGGCAGTGGCATGGGATATAGGATATGTTTCCAGCCACCCAGTAGTTACTTTCTCCATTGTAAGCACATGGCATTTGCAATTTTGAGTTTGTGGTTCTGCAGCTGACAAATCAGCTGATGGATGGGAGTCAGGGAATCTCAAATGGTACGATATTACCACTGGTGCAACAGTGTGGTAGTGATCAGAGCCTGCTGTTGTTCTGCTCTTAGCAACACCCCAGCAGAAAGACCCTTTGAGAGGCTGGGCAAGATAGACAGTTACCTAATGTTCTCCATCTCCAAGGAAGATATACCAAAAACTTATTGGTGCTCTTTGAGTCCTTGAAGTACCCTCTCCTGAGGTAATCTATACCAAGGATGCGCAGAGCCTCTGGACCAGTCACAATGGGGTGCTTTTGCCACTCTTTCTCCGTTAAACTCAATTCAGCCTCCAATAAAATTAGCTCTTGGGATCACCCTCTCACTCCAGAAATACAGACAGGTTCTGACCCTTCATAATTTGATGGTATTAGGGTACATTGTGTGCCAGTGTCCACTAGACACTCATACTCCTGTGGTTCTGATGTGCCAGACCATTGAATCCACACAGCCCAATAAACCCGACTGTCCCTTTCCTCCACCTGACTGGAGGCAGGGCCCTTCTAGTTAAGTTATTGTATTCATCACTCATGAATGCAAACCAAAAGGCCGGTTTTCAAACTCAGAAATAAGATCAGAAACCATCTACTCTGTTTGGAGAACTACCCACTAGAAACTGGAGTGGTCATTTTCCAAGAAGAACTCTCTTTTGTGATGGTTTTCCCTTGCAACTCACATATCCGTACCTCTAGGATAGAAGTGAGTTTTCCATCCCATTTCCTCATATCCTCTCCATGGTCACGCAGGTAAGACCACAGGTTAGCATGTGGTGTATACCCAATATATCTTCTGTCTTGAATTGAAAAATGCTTACTTCTGGTAGCTGAAATGCTAGTCCATGCAGGTAGGACAGAACATTTATACCCTTTGAGTTGTTGGGCGACTTGGGAATGCTTCTCCACAGCTGAAACACAGGCCCTTAGAGAGGAGGAGAGAAATATATTGCTGGAGCTGGTCAGTGACCATTTGTTCCTCTCCATCTTTCCAGGTCATTTCTGGCAGTGAGTTGGCATACAGAGATGGTGAACTCTGTACAAACTTACGCCACATGGATTGTGGAATAACACATTTCAATTTTGGAAAAATTGGTAGTTCAGGCCAACATTATACATCACCTCCAGCACAGCTAATTCCCACACATACTGGATACCTCTTTCCATAGTGGTCCACTTGCCTGGTTGACATGTAATAATGTCCCTGTAGGGATACATTTCCTTCACAGCTGACAGGAATTGCAACTAAAGAGAGAGAGATTTTTTCATTCTTTTTAATCGCTTTGTCAATGCCCCCTTCCCTAGAGAGGGATTGCAGCAACCTGGCTCCCATCCCCACTAAATGCAGGCATTATCAGCATTGAAGCGGCTGGGTGACAGTGTGCTCACCTGGATGATGGCTGAAATATTTCCACATATCTTGCACAGGTATCAGGCATCAGGTGGTTATTGACTCACTTATAGCCTCTGCCTCTTCCTCCTCCTCTTGTGATGGCCCTGGTATAGAGTAGCCTTCATCATCCTCTTCTTGCTTACTTACTAAATGAGCTGACTTTTACTTCCATTGTTTCTGCTTGTGGACAGGGGCAACAGTTAACTGGTGTAGGTTGGATCTCCTGTTCAGCTACAGGGCCTGTCACAGGGGTTGTCCCAGAGGCATTTTCTTATTTTTGAGGGTGCTGAATAGCATTGAATATTTGATAGGTGCAGGCCAGACCACAGCACAGTGCAGTAAGCTGTAACTCCTTGGCATTGCTGGGATCAGGTCACACCTTTTTAAAACATTCTGTCAGCTATTTAGGGGTTCCGAACCCGTTGGAGGTGATAATCATGTTAGATACCTGCCCATGTCCTCTCACACACCTTGCCACCCAAGGTGGCATCCTGCCTCAGGAGAGATCTCTGCGTGCTATTTTTGAATAGTTTCTTAACCATAAATAAAACCAGAAATGCATACAGAAGATATGGCAATAAAGTCATGCTAGTTTGAATATCCCAGGTATACTCAAATTTTTCAACAACTATTTTAACTCACCTGGAGTGAAGAATGTACTTGTTAAGTTTCCATGATTAGGTTCCTAAAGTGTGAGAATGATGGCACTGCTGAGTACAAGTACCAAAATAAATCCACAGTTGAATCATGTTATAACAAGAGCATATGCTATATACAAGCTGGAAAAATCATAAATAAGCCTAGACCAGCTTTCGGAGTGATGAACAACACAGCCAGAGTTAAGAAAAACAACCTTGAAAGCAAGTAAAAACTGCACTATGAACAACAGGTTGAGATAAAAACCATTTACTAGGGCTGAAAAGGAAGAGAGAAATAATAGTAATGATGCTAATTATTATTTATGCATCTTTTTACAAAAGAAGTGAGGCACAACACAATTGCTCAGCATTTGCTGACTGGTGCCCAGCCAGTCCCTGAGCAGTGGCTGCTCCCCTCAGTTGTATAGTTTTCACATGATGCCACATGGCATGGAATACCCCTTTGGGCAGTTCAGGTCAGCTGTCCTGGTTCTGTCCCCCCTCCACTCCTTGTGCCCTACCAGCTCCCTCGCTGTCAGGACAGTACAAGAAGTGGAGAAACTAAAATGTCCTTGGCTCTGTACAACACTACTCCGTAACAACTAAAACACTGGTGTGTTATCAACATAGTTTTTCTCCTAATGCCAAAACATAGCATCATACCAGCCACTGTGAAGAAAATCAACTCTGGGACATACTACAGAGCTGAAACATACTACAGAGAACTCATTCATTTTCTCTACAGCACATCTAAACTTTCTTTGTGACTTCCAATATATCCTCCCTTCCTTATATATACCAACTACATTGCTAACTTTGGGCATATGTATCAGTCCTGAAATTAACAGGATGGCAGTAGTAATGATATTAATACCGAGTCTTAAGTTAATTTGATTATTAGTGATGCACTTTCCTATTTTTTTTTTGGACAGGAAGATGCTTGTGAAGATTTACTTTCTTGCATAACGCTATATGAATGGTAGGAAGGAATAAGATTCTTCATCATTTCCTTTTCAAGTTCATGTAGACTGAGAATGTCATTCATAAGCTTCAGTGCTTTAATTAAAAGTCATATCTGTAAATGACTATCTTCTTTTATGCACCACGTGATGCTAGTTTCTGTTCAGGTATAGAGCAGGCAGCAGTTTGTTGATACGTGCAGTGCTGACAGGTGACCGCCATTTGCTTTGGTTTGAGATCTTGGCCAGGGTGTGTTTCTGTCTAGTTTCAGAAATGACCAGCCCGTTCTGAGGGAGGTTCCAGGGAACTACAGTCGAGGCAGCTTTACTTCAAACCCTGGGAATGATCTGCAGACACGTGAAGGAAAAGAAAGTGATAGTGAGTAGTCAGCACGGATTCACAAAGTGAAAGCAGTGCTTAACCAATATGGTAGCTTTCTGCAATGGGATGAATGGCTTGGGGGATTTGGGAGAGCAGTTAGTGCTGCTTATATCTCAACTTTTAACAGGCTTTCTAGGTTGTCTCCCATGCCATCCTCACAGATAAACCCATGAAGTATGGCCTAGGTAAGTGGATTGAACACTCTGATGTGGACTGAACGCTGACTGAATTGCTGGGCTTAGAGGATTTTGTGACTAGAGGTACAAAATCCAGTGGCAAGCCAGTCCCTAGTTGTATAGCCCAGGGCTTGATACTGACCCTAATACTAATTAACTTCTTCGTCATTGACATAGACACTGTGACAGAGTATTTATCACCTGCAAACTTGCAGAGATAGCACAAGACTGGGAGGAGTGGCTGAGGTACCAGAAGAGAGACCTTGGCAGGCTGGAGAAATATCCTGATAAGAGCTTTACAAAGTGTAAGAAATAGAATTGTGGAGTCTCAAGGCTAGGAAGGAATAACCTAACATGCGGGTATACACAGGGGCCTGAGTGACTGGAAAGCTGTTCTGCTGAGAAGAACCTGGTTGTCCTGGTGGACATCAAGTTGAACGTAAACAAGCACATGCTCTTGTCATGTTGAAGGTCAGCAATATCCTGGGCTGCATTGGGAAGAGTACTGTCAGCAGGTTGAGGGAGATGATTTTTTCCACTCATGTGAGAGCCCATCTGGAGCACTTTGTCCAGTCTTAGACCCCCTAGAACAAGAAAAAGACAACTTAATGGAACACATACCTACATGGTACCTCCAAAGCATTAGGGGGGAATGCTATGTGATAATTAATCAGATGAGACGCTGGAGGAAGTTTTTGATGCAAACAGCAAACACAGGCACACTTTGTTAATGTTACAGACAGAGGACAGAAGCAGTTGTGGTGGAATTAGCATACAGCCTATGTGATCTTCTTTGGAGAATGCTCACTCTAACTCTTATACTATATGGTTAAAATTAACAGAGAAGCAAGCTATGTTTTCTGTGTTCTCTTAAGGGCAGCTACAGTCAATCTTTCTCAAGTGCACTACTGCCTCTTCAAAATGGTTTGTTGTTCTTTGTGCAAGAGGAAGTAAAACCGTAACCGTCAAACTCTACTAAGTACATAAATGGAGGGAAAACACTGAAAAGAGAAGTATTCTGAAACTGTGACAATGCATGCAAATATCATCTTATTCAGTGATTGTATGACCATTTTAAACCGTAATCTGTAGGCACGTGTTTAAATCCATAAGCATTCCAAAGAAAACAGAAAGATAACAGTCCTTTAGAACATATGAAAGCTCTCCCTCTTCTACTTAGTTTGTATATTGCACATATTTGCCCACTTTGATGTGTAATCATTATAAAAGTCTGCAAAACCAAAACTTTTTTTGTCATATCAAGTAAAGTAACTAAAACAATGTGTCTTTGAAGGACAGGTGAAGATGTCTCTGCTTTGATTTCAGTATTACTCTTACCTTTCCATATCCAGCCTTTGTGAACTTCCCACAGCCAGCCATCATTACTTAGAGTTGCAGATGTTCTCAGCACAGGTGTCCTGTACATTGTTATCATGATTTGCAGTAGATTTCCCAGAAACTGAAGTGATTACTCACACACTGCTATAGCCGCAGAGCTTCAGAATACGATTGTCACCTGATCTTTTTACTCCTTACCTGAGCAGTTTTCCTTTTGGTGTCCCCATACCACAGTTTCTGAATGCACTCAATACCAGAATCATGAGCCTCTTCAGCCAAAGGAACTACCCTATTGCCCCAAATCTGATTTCATGAAATGACTGCATATCTAAAGTCCCAGGCTACATTTCTTGACCATGCAATTGGTATGCTGCAGTTTTAAAGCTGTGTCTAAGCTTCTGCTTCTGCTCATTCTCAGTTGCTGGGTCAGTCTGAGACTTCTGAAACTGTGTGTCAATCATTCAATTTTAAAGAAGGGGAATGTGGTTAAATGGTATAGAGTGGTGAATTTCAAAGTGTGCCACGTGGATTGGGCAGAGGAGTTCAGCATCAGCAGAGGCTAGACGAGAGAGGGGAATGGGATGAAGCAGCAGGAAAATGTCAGTGGAAAGGGAGTAAAAGATCCTTGTTGGATATTTCCTGACCATGTGGTTTAAGTTCTTCTGTCTGTTTTCTTTCCTTGTTAAACTGCAGCATTTCCCTTTGCCTCCTTTAGCCAATTTGGTGAGTTGTGGTCTGGAAGAAATTGTGTTCCTCTGATGCCTTTACCCCAAATACTGTGTGGCTATGCTTAGGAAGCCCTACATGAGGAAATACTGTATGAAAGGTGTCTTCCTGGAAAAATGAGTCCCCTGGGAAAGACATACCTCAGCAGCCCATTCTCTTTATCTCCAGGTAAGATATGTTGCACGTGCATTCAAAAGCAGAATGGACAGAAATGCTTGTAGAGCAACTTTGCTCATAGTAAAGCAGTGTTGCCCAATCAGAGAACAGAAACAGAAGCAGCAACATGAGTTGTATGTATAACTGTAGCTATACAAAAATATATGTAAGCCAAATTTACAGAAGTCATAGAAGTATGTATCTCAAGGCTGAATGCAATTAAGCATAAGGAAGATGCTTAATCTTACCCTCAAGTCTGCTGAACTTTGAGCAAATATATCTCTCTTCATGTAGATATGCAACATTTAAATCTTTAGTAATGAAGTATTTTGTGTTTTCTGAACCCTTAAAATTAGTTCAGAATTAATTGGCTTATGGTCAAGGCTTTCCTCTTTGGTTTGTAAGGTGCTGTAATTGCAGGCGTTACAGACCACTTGGCTTCAGTTGCAAACAGAAGCTGTAGCCTGTCTTTCAGCTCAGACTGACCATCAGAACTCAGTTCTTCTAATTTGTCTCACTTCCTCATGCTGCATTCACTGTTGTGCTGCTCAGTGCTGTTGGACAGGATGTGCAGAAACTCAGAAGCAAATTCTGCCTGCAGCCTCTGTGTCTCTGTCCATCCTCCGTGCATTTCTGTGGTGGTAGTGTTACATGGAGAATGTGGTTCTCCTAAGGGTATAAAAGTACTGCAAGAACATCAGTCCAGCATTTTTTCTGTAGTGGTTTTTTTTTGTTTGTTTGTTTTCCCAGATAGATCATAGAAACTCAGAATCGTTTGAGTTGGAAAGGACCTTTAAAGGCCATCCAGTCCAACTCCCCTGCAATGAACAGGGACACCTACAGCTCCAGCAGGTGCTCAGAGCCCTCTCCAGCCTGACCCTGGGTGTCTCCAGGGATGGGGCACCCACCACCTCTCTGGGCAACCTGTGCCAGTGCCTCACTACCCTTATTGTAACAAACTTTTTTCCTCATGTCTAGTTGTTTCAGGGTACATTTGGATCTGAGAGACAGGATGTCTCAGGAGAAGAGGCAAGCAAACCACGTGCTCAGAGCAGCACAGAGGGTTATGGGTGTTATTCAACATACACACACTCATACACACACAGGCATCCATTTTAGATAATCCCCATAAGCAGGAAGTAGAAACTCCTTAAGCATGTGGACTCTTACTTACCGACCCTTGAGAGACAGCAAACTGCCGAAAAGGAGAGAGAAGAAACATGCTGGTGGTGGATTTGATAGGTAGTGCCAGCAGGGCCTCCCCTGCTTTAAGGTGCACTTTTCCTCTCTACCCCACCGCAGCCTCTCTCCTGCTTTTATTCTCCCCATGGTCTGCAGGGCTTTTTCCTCTTGCACGCTGTACCCATGTGGCCAACACGTGATACAGAGCCCAAGTCAAACACCTGCTTGCAAAACAAGTCTTTGCAAAAACAAGATAAACTACCAAGGTCAGCTCTCTCTACAAAACAAGATATTTGCAGCAACAGCCACAAATATCAGTTCCCTTTAAACTGTCAAAATACTATGTTCCATCCCAGGATCATTCTCCAGTCAGGGGCCTTTAGGTCCCTGATGCATGCCACCCTGTGATCCTGGGTTGGAACACACCAGTCCCTTAAAACAGTCAGAATACTTTGTTCCATCCCAGAATCATTCTTCAGTCGGGGCCTTTAGGTCCCTGACACACCAGTCTAAACCTCCCCTCTTTTAGTTTGAAACCACTGTCCTATCACAATAGACCCTTTGAAAGAGTCTGTCCCCTTCTTTCTTACAGCCCTCCTTTAGACACTGAAAGGCCACTCTCAGGTCTCCCCAGGGCCTTCTCCAAGCTGAGCAGTTCCAGCTCTCTCAGCCTGTCCTCATAGCGGGGGTGTTCCATCCCTTGGACCATTTTTGTGGCCCTCCTCTGGATGCGCTCCAACAGGTCCATGTCTCTCCCGTACTGAGGATTCCACATCTAGATGCAGCACTCCAGGTGAGGTCTCACCAGCACAGAGGGGCAGGTCCGCCTCCCTTGCCTGCTGGTCCTGCCACTTTTGATTCAGCCTAGGAGGACACACTTTGCTTTCTGGGCTGCAAGAGCACATTGCTAGCTCATGTTCAGCTTGCTATCCATTGATATTCCCAAGTCCTTTTCAGCAGGGCTGTGCTCGATCCTTTCATCCCCCAGCTTGTACTGATAGTGGAGGTTGCCACAACCCAGGTGCAAGATCTTGCAATTGGCTTTGTTGAACTTCATGAGTCTCTCCTGGGCCCACTGCTCAAACCTGTCTAGGTCTCTCTGGATGGCATCCAATCTCTCAGGCATATCAAATACACCACTCAGCTTGTTGTCATCCACCAGCTTGCTGGGGGTGCACTTGATCCCACTGTCGATGTTGTTGATGAAAGTCTTAAACAGCATTGGTTCCAATATTGACTTGAAGGACACCACTTATCCCTGATCTCCATTCGGACCTGAAGCCATTGACCGTAACTCTCCGGGTACAATTTCACAAACAATTCCTTGTCCGTTGAAAAGTCCACCCATCAAATCTATATCTTTCCAATTCAGAGAGAAGAATGTTCATGTCTAAGGCCTTAGTGCAGTCTAGATAGATGAAATCAGTGGCTTTTCTCTTGTCCACTGATGCAGCTACGCCATCATAGAAGGCCACTAGGTTGTCCAAACAGGACTTGCCCTTTGTGAAGCCATGCTAGTTCTTTCAAATCACCTCCCTTTCTTCCATGCGCCTTAGCATAGCTTCGAGGAGGATCTGTTCCATCATCTTTCCCTGCGCAGAGGTGAGACTGACCGGTTTTAGTACTAGGTAAGATGAGTTGGTATGTGTTGCCATATTACAAAAAAGTACAGAGGAAGAAGTTACTGAAGAGCTGGTGCCCAGTAACTAAACGTTTTGTTACTTCATGAATGCTTGTGCTTATGGTAAGGCAGAATTTCCCAATCAAAGGTAAGGAACAGGGGCAATAGCATTAGAATATGTGCCCATGGTTAGCTGTATGAACCATGCATAAACTGCATGTACTGAAGCCACGGAAAAATAAGCTCACTTTTTTCAAATAGATTTCCCCTAAAAATTACTTTTTACAGAAGCAGTAACCACAGTTCTCAAAGTGACCTTCTCACAGATCCCTGGACAATGATCTTTAGTAAAGGATTATCTTGAAATATCCAGTTTACTAGATATTAACAAATCAAGGAAGTTTTGCAGTCTTCCATATTTTTGCTTTGTAATTATTTGTGTTATGGACCAATCAAATGTAGGACAAAATGCTGTATACCATTAGTGGAAGTTGTTCAACAGTGTAGCAGCTTCTCCCAGAGAGGTATGGCTTAAGTTTGCCCATTAGGTGAAAGAATAGCCTAGGTTTCCCACTGCTATGGGGAACCTTGGCAACCGTAATTAAATCTCTCACTAATAATGGAAAGAGGAGAGAATTAATGCAATTGAGAAATGTAAGGATGGATTCCCCAGTGCTGCCACCAGGGTATGGTTTACTGATCATCCAGGGATGAATTTGGATCATTCTTGAAAAATTAGAGAAAGAAGAAGGGAGGAACATTACAAAGGGCCAAGGCCCATCGACAGAGTGAAGGAACAGTGTGGAGTAGTCGTAGGTCACTTGGTTTGAGGATGGAGAACTTGAGAATAGTTCAACGACTACTGAAAATGCATACTTCTTCACCCAGGATCACTGGATAAACAAGTTATTTAGGCCAACATCCTGCTCAAGTAGGGTCAGCTATGAACCTCATACACTGCAGTGACCACTGAGGAATAGAGAATCACAAAGCTTGAAGACAGATCTGTTGGGTGATGGGATGGAATTGGGTCCTGTGTGCATGGAACTGTAAGTATGGTTAACTGGCCTGCACTTTGTTCAAAACTCTTGCGTGATCCTCAGGCTTCTTCCTTGTTTCCAGGTGACTGGTGGAAATATATTGACTTTTCCTCTTTGTGTGGGAATAGGATTCTTCACCAATGCTTGTGAACTTCCACACACAAATGTGAGAGTTACCAAGGGCACTGTCATTCATCTTCCAACAGAAAGGTGATTAAGCCTCTGGGGCTGCAAAGGCACTCAGGGCAAGGGCAGCGCAGTGTTGCTGTAGACATTGAAGCAGCTCCTGTTATTTCCCAACACTTCTTTTAAGAGGCTGCAGACTCAGCACACAGCTGTTCTTTTTTTTTTCTTTATTCTCTTTTTTGAGAATGCATGTGTGCTTAGTAAGGACATTAAGAACCCTTTGTTTACAAGTTAATTCAGCTGTAGTGATTTACACTAAGTATCAGTGTGTCTATGAGAGTAAATTGATTGGATCAATTCTGATCCATACGGTATCTCTTCTGTGATCAGTGGTTTGCTGTTTATTGGTAGTAGTAAGGAAATGATTAAAGACAGCAGGATATTCCTTTGCATCTTCTTCACTCTAAAGGCACATCAGATAGATTTGTGGTAGTGTAACTGCTGATGAGCTGACATTATCTGAGAACAACTGACGTCCCCTATCTTTTCTTTCCAGTTTATGCTGTGCGCCCTTGTTTTGGTAAGCCTTGTTTGTATGTTGTCTTTTGTTTTGGTTTCTCAGTATTGTTTTGGTTTCTCATTCTAAATGCGGGATGGATAGTTAGTCCACTCAAATCATATCTGAGAGTGTATTTTTTCCAGCATAACTCTGTGCGTACTCTGTTGGGTTTCAGGTGCATGTGATCAGCTCGTGAGGAAACAGGAGAAGTGAAGAAAGAAGAACAACCAGTTTAATTCACTGCATCACAATTTGTGTTTGAGGGAGCCTGACTTTGTAGGGGAGCTGTTCTAGGAAAGAGCAGATGACCTCCCATGCAATTGGTTACAACACCCCAAGGGTGTAAGCATGGTATGATGGGAAAGAGGTAAAATGGATCAGAGCTCTTGTGTAAAGTGAGAGCTGTCCTCAGTTACATTTATGTTATGGTAGAACACAATAGGTGGGATATAGTGTGACCTGCCTCTGGTGACCCCATTTTTGCCTAAATTGCAGAGACTTGTGACCTGGCTCACTTAAAGCGTACCAGTTTGTTAGGTCATTCCTTGTATTGGGTGGATAGCCTTGAAGACTTTGAAAAAGGAGGACGTGACTGCAGTAGACAACTGAGACAGGCAAAGAGGATCTGAGATGAGCAGAGAGGAAACTCTTAAAATCTCTTTCTCTTTGGACAGGAATGTTCCAAAATCTATCCAGAACTTGTTATATTTGATGAAAATCTTGCATGGTTGTCCTATGATATGATGCCTGTTGTGTATCCTAAAGAACTGATAAATTGCAAATTGTTTAATTAAATGCTTTAGTTAAATACTGATCTATAATAGACGCTTTGCAAATGCAGTAAATAAAGAAGAGGAACACAGAAACAGTATTCCAAGAGATCCAACAGCAAGTTGGGAGAATCTGTGGAGTAGAACTCCATGAATTTCCAATTCAATTTCTAATCAGTTCTACATGACTATCCTACAGTTATAGCCCGGCATCCCTGTAACATTTTATTTTAATGCTGAAGAATGTATTCTGCTGCAGTAACAACCTCACTGAGCTGTCTGGTACAGCTTCTCTCAATCTTCCTGAATGTCTAGAGGAATCGGCCTTCTTCAGTCAGCAGTAGATTTCATGCCTTACCTAACAGGACCTTAATTCTCAAGAGTGCACTTTAAGAGGATTGAAGGAAGTACGCTCACAAGAGATATGATGTATCTGGTTATCTCCTTTACAAAAGAGGCTTTCAACTACATGTGTAAGGTAGATATGAAAGTCTTAAGAATAGTGTTTTGTTGTGCTGTGTTGAGTATCTCAGACAGTTACTTTTATCCCTCTATCACATTTCTCGTGGCATATAAAAGGATTTTTAACAACCTCTAAATGATGCCTCTACGATACAGTAAGGAACTGAGAGTCTTAACTGAAATGTGAAAATGCATGCCATCTCTCTCCATGATTGAGTTTTCCATTGCATTTTGAATAACATCAGTAAGTAATGAAATATATTTTTGCAAATAAGTCTTATTATGGATTTAGGCAAAAAATCTAAGTGATGGATTTCTCAAGTTGTCACTTCAGAATTGACAAATGACAACTTGTTGCCTTTTTTTTCCCCCCATGATTTTGTAATTCTGTGGAGATCCCCAGCTCCAAAACTGTGGCAAATACACCCAGATTTCAATCTACAGTGAGATAAAAATGAATGTATGGAAAGAAGAGCGCTAGAGAAAAGAACCAGGGGTGAGTATCAGTTTGATCTGTATACCACTCAGTATCCAGGGAGTGCTTTAAGGTTGTCAGTGTCATCAGAAATTCACTTTAGAGTGTGAACCTCCATAAGAATAACTGTCCACATGTGCAAGTGATCAGAAGTGCTGCTATAGAGGACTGGAAAGTATAAGGTAGAAATCCCTGCAGTCCATATTCTTAATCATTCAAGATGTGAAAGTCAGTTTCATGGTGACCTTCCTGAGTTTCAGAAGGCTTAGGTCTGGCTGTACTTTTGTTGCAAAGCAGACTCTGTTGAGGTGTAGTTTGGACCTATTCAGGGACTACTCCATTAGAGGAGAACTGGGCATTACGGTGTTCTGCCCTCCTCCATATTAAGAGTTGATCCAGTTTGCTCTGCCATAAGATAAGTAATCAGCCCTGAATGCCAATTTGCACTTTTTGAAAAAGTTACTTCAGATTTTCAGGATATGCAGGAATTATGTAGACCATATTTATTTTGCTGTCTTGACTTCAACCAGGTGCTACCTTGTTAAAGAGTCACAAAGACTTTTCTACTTGCTTTTCTGTTTCAACTTTGCATGCTGAAGTTTTGACACCACACACACACACACACACACACACACACACACACACACACACACACACAGACACACACAAATGCTTTTCAACCTCATTCAGTTTTTAGACTCCTAAGTTGTTTCCAGTGGAGATCTTGTCCTTGTACAGTGAATTTTAATCTTTGGACTTTTTTTTTTTTTCTATATAGTTTGACATGAGCCAGCAGTGTGCTCTTGCAGCCCAGAAGGCCAACAGTATCCTGGGCTGCATCAAAAGAGGGGTGGCCAGCAGGAAGAGGGAGGGGATTGTCTCCCTCTGCTCTGCCCTTGTGAGGCCCCTTCCAACCGAAGCCATTGTATGAGATCGTAATCTAGATTTGCTAAGCACTTGGAGTCACAGTAGGAAGTTAGATGGGCTGGATATATATATATATATTTTTGATCAAAGAATATATATATGCTATTTAAAAGAAACTTCTTAAAGTTCTTAGATGCTCTAATTTGCTCCTGAAAAGCTGTTTTGCTGGCTTTTGTCCTCATTCTGTACTGTGTCAAAATATTTTTCTTAAACTATCCTTGTATTAACTTCTTTGTAACCACAGTAGATGTAAGGCTTAGACATTGCTAAGTGAATTCTGCTGCAAAATTTTAGCTTATGAAATCTCTTTGTCTTTGTAAGTAATGTGTATCTAAGCAAATTGAAGATAGCAATATAAATGAAATTACCCAGTTCATCTTCCAACATGGGGGATTTTGTCATCTTGATTTCACCACACCAAAATGAATCAAGACGAAGTAAGAACAATCAGGAAAAGATGAAAAGGATGGCCTGATACTTGAGGAGTGAGTGTGTGACTGCAGAAAAACTGTTTGACGGGAGCTGAGAACCTCTGTTGGAGAAGATTTTGGCTGTTACCTAAGAGCAGGGTAGGCAATGGATAGTGAGCAGGGGACACTGACAGTTACTTGATAGCAGCCTCAAAGCAGGGCTCAGGTCAGGACACTGACTGGGAGCTAAAATTGGTCTGAGTCTTGTAAGTGATATTAGAATTGAACAGAAACAGTTGACCTGCAGCAACTTGTGGCAACTTGGATCCTGATGTGACTTATTCACAGAAACAGACCTTCCTCTGACACCAGTGAAACTGGCCAAAGCCTATCAACTACGGGTATTGTGCTTACAGTCCTCAATTTGGATGCTCATTCAGCCAAGTTCTGAATCTGTACCAGAGCTCTGTGGAGAAGGACCTGGGTGTCCTGGTGGACAATGTGTTGGCCATGAGCCAGCAGTAAGCCGCTGTGGCCAAGAATGCCAGTGGTATCCTGGGGTGCATTAGAAAGAGCACAACCAGCCAGTTGAGGGAGGTTTTCTTCTCCCTCCATTCTGCCCTGGGGAGGCACATCTGAAGTACTGTGTCCAGTTCTGGGCTCCCCAGTTCAGAAAAGACAGATCTTCTAGAGAGAGTCCAGTAGAGGACTACAAAGATGATTAGGGCACTGGCTGAAAGACCTGGATCTGTTCAATCTGGAGAAGGCTGAGAGGGAATCTCCTCACTGTTTATTAATATCTAAAGGGTGGGAGTCAAGTGGATGGGGCCAGGCTCTCTTCAGTGGCATGCAGCAACAGAACAAGGGACAACAGGCACAGACTGGAACACAGGAAGCTCCATACAAACACGAGGAAGAACTTCTTTACTGTGAGAATGACAGAGCCCTGGCACAGGCTGCCCAGAGAGGTGGTGGAATCTCCTCCTCTGAAGATACTCAAGATCCACCTGGACGCTTTCCTGTGTGACCTGCTGTAGGGAACCGCTTCAGCAGGGGGTTGGCCTCGGTAATCTTCAGAGGTCCCTTCCAACCCCCGCAGTTCTGTGACTGAACCCACATGTTCCAACAGCTCAGCAGTAAGTATTTTTTCAAAGCAGACACAAAATATTTCACCATGCATACAGTGGCACTAATATAAATTGTGAATTGTTCAGTCTCTGTCAATTATTCCACAGATAAACTCATCTTCCTTTGATTGCTATGGGTCAAAGTAGGAAAGCTATGTCAGAGAAACAATATATGATCACTACACTTGACCTGGACAACTGGGAAGTAGGGTGATGGGTGAGCATTGAGATGAGATGACAGGCAATAGCTGATGCCGGGACCTATGGCAGCAGAATTTGTGCCTTCACCAGTGGTATCCTGAGCCTATGCCCTGAGCAGTGTGTGTGAGAAGGCTGAGATGATGTGGCAGCAGTGTTCTGACAGGGTGATGCACTGTTGGACTGTTCACCTGGAACGCAGCACTGGGTGTACTCCAGTGCCCTGAGAGCACCATAGCACAGTGCCTCCTCTGTGCGCCTGCTGCTCAGTTCTCAGATCTGCCCAGGTCTCTCCTCATATGGCTGCTCAGCAGTTGTGAAGCTGGGGGTTGCAGGTGGGTGGGGGTGAATTTAAGATGCTAATCCTGGGGCTGGTTGATGGATGGGCAAAAGTAGGAGGTACTCACTGATACAACAAGAGGGAGAAGGCGTACGAATGACGGCAGCTGTTAATGAGCAGAAGTCTGATTTCCTTCTCCAACCCTGAATGGTCTCATTTCAACACCAGGAAGAGCTGGAGAGAAAAGCTTGAGTATGTGACAAACACATGGATTTTAACTTGTCAGAAATGAGAGCTGAAAATCTCTCTCCAGCTTGCCATTTCCATACTTTGAAGACTCGGGACTTCTCTGCTGTGCATTACAGGACACATCTGCTCTCCAAGAGTATACAAGAATATGCATCAGATAAAAAATACTACTGTATGTTTTCTACTTGGTTTATGTTGAACAGAGGGTGTCTGCAGATTAGATCTCCAGCTTGCTCTTGGTTACTGTGAAGAATCTTGTCTCCTTTGCCCCTTCATGATCCTCCATGCCATGCGCTGTTACTTGGCTGGTTTATTTTAGACAGGACAGCTGCATCTGGTTCAGTGGGTCTCAGACTGCCTTAGCATTGCATAGCAGAAGTGAATGCTGTGGCAGGAAGCATGAGACAAGGGCCAGTGGTGTGTGTCTCACAGAGATGAATCTGAGGTATGGCAGACTTTCTGCTGGAGATCCCCTTGCTCTCTCTTTGTGCTTCAGCATGCTCATCTGTACAGGTTTATTTCATTTTGTCAGCATTGTCCCTAAGCCCTTAACATGACAAAATCCTCATTTGTGTTTAGAGGATGAAGATGTTCCTTTCATTCCCTTGGCAAGATGAAGGTGAAAGTATCCACGTATGCTGTGAACAAGAGATGGTTCTCTTGGGCCCTCTTCACCAGAGATCTGATAGCGACCAGGATAATGCTGGGACTTCCAGAAATCCCAGCCCTGGCACTTGCAAACATTGGACCATTTAGGATGAGGGATAGTGACCTTAAGTTGGGCCAGGGAGGTTCAGGTTGGATATTAGGAAAAACTTCTCCTCAGAAGGAGCAGTGAGACAGTGGCACAGGCTACCCAGGGAAGTGGCAGTGTCACTGTCCCTTAAGGTGTTCAAAGACCATGTAGATGTGGCATTAAGGGATGTGGTTAGTGGGCATGGTGGGAATGAGTTGGTGGTCAGACTTGGTGATCTTAGTGGTCTTTTCCAACCTGAATGATTCTGAGGGGGGAATCACCTGAAGACTGTCCATTTGACAGCCCTGTGCAGCTCTGTGGAGTCCCTGACATGAGAGGACCTTCACCTATGCCCATGGTTCTGGTTACTCTTGCTTTGCTGGTGCATCAGAGCTCTTTGGCTAGTTTCACTTAACAAACCAAGAACTCATGTTATTTTTTTCCCTCCCTCTGCATTAGAATCAATCATAGAATTGCTCAGGTTGGAAAAGACCTTAAAGATCATCAAGTCCAACTACAACCTAACCATACTACCCTGAGCACCACATCCAAGTGGTTTTTAAACACATTCAGGGATGGTGACTCAAGCACCTCCTGGGGAGCCTATTCCAGTGCTTGACTACCCCTTCTGTAAAGAATTTTTTCCTGATATCCAACCTAAACTTACCCTGGCACAACTTAAGGCCATTTCCCCTCCTCTTGTCACCCGTCACCAGTGAGAAGAGACCAACCCCACTGTCACTACAATCACCTTTCAGATGTGGGAAGAGAGCAATAAGGTCTCCCCTTAGCCTCCTTTTCCTCAAACTAAACAGCCCCAGTTCCTTCACTCGCTCCTCGTAGGGCACATTCTCCAAGCCCTTCACAGGCCTTGTTGCCCTTCTTTGGACCTGCTCCAGCACCTCCATGTCCTTTCTGTATTGAGGTGCCCAAAACTGAACACAGTACTCGAGGTGAGGCCTCACCAGTGCTGAGTACAGGAGCAGGATTACTTCCCTAGTCCTGCTCACCGCACCATTCCTGATACAAGCCAGGATGGCATTGGACTTCTTGGCCACCTGGGCACGCTGCTGGCTCATGTTCAGCCGACTGTCCATCAGTACACCAAGGTCCCTTTCCATCAGGCAGCTTTCCAGCCACTCCTCCCCAAGCCTGTAGGGCTGCCTGGGGTTGTTGTGACCAAAATGCAGGACCCAACACTTGGCCCTATTGAAACTCATACAGTTTACCTTGGCCCATTGATCCAGTCTATCCAGGTCCCTCTGTAGTGCCTTTCTCCCCTCTGGCAGATCAGCACTCCTTCTCAACTTGTTGTTGTCTGCAAACTTAACTGAGGGTGCACTCAATCCCCTTGTCAAGATCGTTAATAAAGATGTTAAATAGAAGCAGCTCCAGTACCGAGCCCTGGGGGATGCTGCTCGTGACCGGCCGCCAACTGGTTAACTCCATTGACCACAACTCTCTGGGCCGGGCCATCCAGCCAGTGTTTCACCCAGCAGAGCATATGCCCATCCAAACCATGGGCAGCCAGCTTCTCCACGAGAATGTTGTGGGGGAGAGTGTCCAGGTAGACCACATCTGCAGCCTTACCTTCATCCACTAAGTGAGTCACCTTGTCATAGAACGAAATCAGGTTTGTCAAACAGGATCTACCATTCATAAACCCATGCTGACTGGGCCTGATCCCCTGGTTGACCTTTAATTAGTCCATGATGGCCCCCGAGATTATCTGTTCCATAACTTTCCCCAGCACCGAGGTGAGACTTTTAGGTCTGTAGCTACCAGGATCATCTTTCCGGCCCTTTTTGAAGATGGGCGTCACATTTGCCAGTCTCCAATCTGCTGGGACATCCCTGGTTAGCCAGGACTGCCGAAGAGTGATGGAGAGTGGCTTGGCAACCACATCTGCCAACTCCCTTAGTACTCTAGGGTGCAATCCATCCAGTCCCATGGACTTGTGAGCATCCAGCTTTTGGAGCAGGTCCAAAACTATCTCATCGTGGCTTATGCAGGGCCTATTCTATTCCCCATCCCTTATCTATCAGTGCAAGGGGCTGTGTGCCCAGAGAGTAACAGGGAGTAACAGGGAGTAACAGGTCTTACTATAAAAGACTGAGGCAAAGAAGGCATTAAGCACCTCAGCCTTATCCTGATCCTTGGTCACCAAGTTGCCCTTGGCATCCAACAAGGGATGGAGATTCTCCCTACCCCTCCTCTTGCTGTTGATGTATTTATAGATATATTTATTGTTGTCCTTTACCTTAGTGGCCAAGTTCAGTTCTAGCTGGGCTTTGGCTTTTCTAATTTTCTCCCTGCATTGAAGTCCTTTGGTTTGTTCAGCACAGAGCAGAGGAGCTGAGGGGAGGCCTCATGGCGGCTGCAGCCCCTCACGAGGGGAGTGGAGGGGCAGCGCTGAGTTCTGCTCTCTATGACAGCGACAGGGCCCGAGGGAATGGCATGGAGCTGTGTCAGGGGAGGGGCAGCTGGGTGTTAGGGGCAGGGTCTGCACCAGAGGGCGGTGGGCATGGCACAGGCTGCCCAGGGCAGTGGGCACAGCCCTGAGAGTCGGAGTTCAGGGAGTGTTTGGACATCGCTGTCAGACATAGGGTTTGAATTTTGGGTGGTCCTGTGTGGTGCCAAGAGTTGGACTCGATCCTTACGGGTCCCTTCCAACCCAAGGTAATCTGCGATTCTGTTATGTTCACCCTACAGTTTCAAGGCCCTGCTGACCCCCAGCAGCAGCTCAGGCCTGCAGAGCCAGCCACAAGCACCACCGCAGCCTCTGTGCCTATTTTGTGTTTCTGTGCAGCGAGGCTCCGGCACTCAGCTCTGCTGCTTTGCTCCGTGTGAAGGCAGGCTGCGTGCATTTGTAACAGTAAAAATAGGTGCACTGCAGGCGGTCACCAGCCTATTTAAAGGCAGGTGTGGGAGTTAAGATAAACACGTTTTCTTCGTAGTGCTTCACAGCATTTTTCCTGCTTTACTTACGTGCTTAGGCTTCTCAGTGTCCTGTGTTCCGTCATGGCCTCATGCCATGTAGGGAACCAGTCTCCTTCCTCAGTTGAAGTGATTAGCAGTGCTGTCAGCGGCTGAAAGGACAAAATGGCCCTCTGAGCTTGCAGCTCACCCAGTGAGAAAAGATTTTAGTTTGCCTGCCAACTGCGAGTTACTTCATTTTTCCTTCTACTTGTGGTTTCTGTTAAGCCCCACAAGGTGTTTTTTGTCAGAGAATTTTGCATCTTCACATAAGAAGGGGAAGTAATTTCCCCAGCAGTTCTGTGGTGTTGTGAGCATTCATTAGTTGATGTTAAACAAGATTAAACACTAACTTCGAAAAATACCTTATGTACAGAATTTGGGAGGGTTGATGTTAAGAAGAGACTGCTGATGGATGGCAGCACGGACAGTCCATGTGCTGTCATCTTCATGCTGGCTGTGAGCTCTCTCTCCTGGCTGGCAAGGGTGTTGGGGGACAGAAGGAGCCTAATGGGACTTCACATCCCATGTGATGTATGGGGCACTAGCACTCAGAAATATTGAACTCATAAATGTACTCATTTGCCCTGGAGTCACTGTGAGGGAGACTAAATGCTGGACACCGCAATGTCACCGTCATGCAGAGTGTCTTCTGTAACAACAGCAGAAAGGCCATATTTTTCTTTCATTTTACTGCAAATCTGTAAGTGAGCTCTGCAAGGCTGCTATCACTGACTAGAGGAGAAGTTGAACACTTGCTGGATTGTGCATTAGGTGGGCATCTTGTTGTTTTTTTGAGGTTCTGAGCTTTTTTGGGGCACAGGTCTGAAGTGACCCTCATTGTGAGCCGTCCTTTTTGCCTCCTGCCTCCACTGCAGCATTGCACCCCGAAGTTCAACCAGCTCACCCTTCCAATATGAAGGTGAAGTGAAGCTGGACACAAACATCCAAGGCAGGTGGCTGGCCCCCCTCTTGTAGCAGTATTTGGAAAGACAATTTCTTTAAGTAATTGCAGCTGCAGAGAAGGAAACGAAAGTGTTCCTTTAAATACTTTTCTCTCTCCCCTGTCCCCTGCATGGCTGCAAGTGTCTAAAGACTCACTTCACTGCTTTTCTCAGAGAAGGCTATTTCTGTTGCATCGTAGATCAATTTAGGACTGTCCTATGTATGTACAGTAAAGATAGGATGGTGCTGTGGTAGCTCTGAGTGAACTTGTACATCTCAGACACTAAGAGCAGGAGGGAGATTTCGTTGTCATTGCCAAGGAGCAATGGGACCGCTGGCTGAAATGAGGAATTATTGAGCGAAGATAAATTGTTTGAATAATAGTACAGATCGCAATGCAAGGGCTTTAACCATTTCTTAGAAGCATGCTTATACACAGAGCTGGACTCTGGGGAGCTTCCTTAACTTAACAGGCTGTTTAAGTCCAGAGAAACAGCACAACAGCATTAGAGCCGCAGCTGCATCCTGAACTGCTGTCACTGTTGTTCCCAAGTACACCTGCTAAGTGTGCCTGAAAAAAAATCCAGATCTTTGGCTCTCATGCTGTGGCAGTTCCTGCTGCCTTGCTTGTGTAATCCTCCTCTGCACTCTGTGTAAAACACAAGTGAGCTTCAAGTCATCTCGATGAGGGTGAACCAAGTGACTGACATACTTGCACTCAGGTGCTGTGGATAACCAGCTCCCTGTGGTTCTTCAGAACTGGCTTTTCAGGCTGATTTCTGGGAACAGTGCTCCAAATAGAGCCGGACTGGCTTTCAAGTCATATTTGGTCTATTTCTGCAATGCAAGTTTGCCTCCCATAGCCTGATTCTGCAACTGGGACAGTTGTACAGAGCCCTTCCTTGCCTCACAGGTGCCATCATGTCTCTGGAAGAGCCTTGAGAAGTTCAGGCTAGTAACACAGCTTTTATATGCAGAGGGACAGCCTCCTCTCACACCTTCCTGCTGGTGAGGCACTTGGTGAGTGACAGTCATGGGCACTGCAGAAAATCAGCCCACCTGCATGCTTGGTGCTTTATCTGGCTGGCTGGATTTCTCTTCCCTTTGTGGGGGATGAAAGAAATAGGTGTTTCCCCTTTGCCTGGTCTCTGCATTTGGGACTTCTGAAATGGGGTATGCTGACGAGGGGAGCCTTCTCCTCCCCTCACCTCTCAGTCCTGTTCTCATGCCTGCAACTAGCTCCAAGGTGCGGGACTTTGCAAAGCATACTGCAGCTCGTGTTGGTTCAGTCTGAGTTCAGTCACCCGCAACCTTGCAGGTCTATTTTGAACCATTATTCAGTCTGTCCAGTATAGGGTTTTGTATGGGGTTTCTTTTCTTTCTTTTTTTTTTTTCCACTCTGTCTTCTGACATCATTTCCTGAACACTATATTCACTGAGCTCTGTAGCCAGATCGTCTTCTCTGCATACGATGCAAGGAGCTCTTTAAAATGGATTTCAACTCTCCTTTTATTCTGCAGTGTTTGCTGGTGATAACAACTGTTACTGATGGTAAGTGGGATTTTTCTTTATGAGGCTGTGGTACAGATTTGCCTAGATGAGCTGATACCTTAATTTTAGTCTAAGATCTTTTAGGGCTCTACCAGATTTCTACAGATCAAGTAATCTAACTGCTAACGCATGAAGGGGGCAGCTAGACCAGAGTAAGTATTTATTATTATCTTGTTATTACTTTAGTACTCCAGTGATAACTAACAATATAGTATTTTCTCAAGTGCACTGTGTCTGCAAAAGCATTTCAATGGAGAACATAAGGTCGTGGTATGAAGAATGCTGTTTGAGGGGACTGGAGAGCAATGTGGTCCTGTTCCTGCCATTTACCCATCTGGGATTTGAGTGTAGGAACTTAATCATGTGCAGGGATACTATGAGTCTTAGTCAAACTAACACCGCGACAGCTTTCCTTTGTTACCCAAACGAAGCTGTGCAAGCAGCAATTGTTTCTGATACCATCTGCACCAGACCCATGGCAGTGATGCCCTGAGGATCTTTCTCTGTACAGACTCTCAGTGATCAGGGAGGGTGATAGAGGATCACGTAAAATCTGGGGAAAGACCTGCTGCTGAGACGTCTGTAGCAGTGTGCATGGTGTGTGCATGACCCTAATGGTACCTGGGGAAAAAGCCAGCCTTTATAGAAAGCATACCGTCACCCTTTCTACTGCTCTGATTTTCAATTCCTGGTGTCCCCAGCCCATCACACCAGGGGTGGGTTCCTCTTGTCTCACCTGGGCTTTCACCTTTCTGGGAGGCTTCTGAGGATGGATGGATGGATGTGCCAAGCTCACTGCCCGCATTCTGTGTTCTACTTCCAGGCTCTGCTACCATGATTGATGTGTTCAGTGGCAGCTCAGCAAAGTTTCCTGTAGGAGTTGAAAGCTTTCAGAATGTCCCCATACTGATCTGGAATAATAATAACTGTTCCATGACTGTGGAAAATGATGCTTTGTTGGCCGAGTGTCACCCTTCTTCCAAGAGATGGCTGAAACTGGAGAATGGCTCCCTAGTGCTGAGGAGAGTGGAGAGAGAGGATGAAGGAAACTATGAGTTTTATTTCAACAACAGCAAAGTATTCTTTACACTGAAAGTATTTGGTAAGTGGCCCTGTTAGCAACAAATAGCTTGTGAACATGTGAGCCTGGTTGGAAGCTGCTGACTTGAATTTCTTTCTAAAAGACCTCTTGAGCTTTTAGGAGTAAGAAGTACCTCTGGAGCAGCAGGCACAACTTCGTTAAGTCTCAGGGAGCAGTAATGATGAATTTAAGCTCAAAGATGCTTTCACACCTTTGTTGTCGATCTGTTGAGCCTTCCTTCAAGGAGCCAGTAAGTTGAGCTACAGGCTATTTCCCACTGATGTAAGTGACAGTAGCATGAGGTGTTTGTAAAGTTGAGTCTACAGTACATACACACAGCTGGAGATTTCAGTCCATTTCCAGAACAATATTCCTGATGGTTCTCATGAATAGACTGCTTCCTGTAGTCAAGAAATGGTAGTGAAAGAGTCCAAATGTGATTTTCTGGTTCTGTCATCCGAAATCCATGAAGAAAACTGTCTAACTCCAATGCACTGTTAGAAAGCAGCATTCCTTTATTCCTCACAATACGCACCAGGCGACTTGACAAGAAGGCGCACCCTCTCAGAATTCAGGTTCTACATTTCAACTGTTAAGACACACATATGCAGTACGTTGGCACAAATATTCATTCTTTTTCAAGGACTCATTAATATATGCCAATGTCCCTTTGGGAAGCTCAGTGGTATCTAGGGTGGTCGAGTGCCCACCTACTTCTTCCCCATTTTCCACCACCCGCTTCATCACTGAGACCTTTGGCTAACTTTCAGCTGCTTTTCCCCAGTTTGGAAAATTTCCATTGCTTATTAGGCCACAGTGAGCAACTTTTAAAACAATATATGTGGAATCCGAGGAAGATGTCCTTGCACCTATTGGGTGCAAAAGATAAAAGTATTCTATTATGACTCCAGTGCCTCCTGTGAGGCAAAATCATTGAGGCAAAAGATAAAAGTATTCTTTTATGCTCCCAGAACAAAATTATTGAGGTAAACAAGACTGTTCACTCACTAAAGTTGAAACTGAAAGTTTTAGAACTATCACTCATGGATTCCTTTTGCTAAACTAATATATTGGTTCTTAAACTAATATACTACTCCCAACCTATATCAGTTCTCAGGTGACCACTAGTAGCTTGGAGAGCAGCATTGTCTGAGTAAAGACCATCAGAGGGTACCTTACCTTGCCAGTCTTCCTGATATTATCTCTTTGGCCTCAGAATTCCTGCTGCCCTTCCTTTGCCTGGTCATCTATCTGTGAAGTGAGAAGATGGAAATGAGGTCACTTTGATACAGAATCCAGCTTGTTGCTTCATTTCGTACAGAGAAGGCTTGAACAGGTTCAGCCCCTTGCTGAGTAGTGCTCTAGACAGCCAGTGACCATGGGTCCGGTCCTAATCTCCACTGCTCCTTTTACAGACATTTCACTTAGATATGTTTCTAAGAGAAACTGAAGTGCATGAAAATGTAATGAAAATGTCAAAGCAAAGTGACCTCAGTGAAGACAAATGAATCTTACACCATTCAAGTGCAAATGAGTAGATCTGCCACAGAGTAGGTCAAGGATGTGACTCCTTGGCAAAAGAGAATGGGGGCTGAAAGTATGCAAATACTGCCAAGCGTCCTGGTTTTAACCTCTATTTCAATGAATTTGCTCTGGGAACTTTTATCTCTTCCTTGTGTTCTGTAGCCACATAGCTGTGTAGTTCTTTCCCTAACTTCTAAGGTATTTCTGGAGGTAGTGAATTTAGGCTGAAGATGATGTCATAGCTGAGGAAAACGATTTCTGAACTCACTTACATGGATGTTTGCATAGGTATTCACAGAAATCACAGAATGCCCGGGTTGGAAGGGACCTCAAGGATCATGAATCTCCAACCCCCCCGCCACAGGCAGGGCCACCAACCTCCACATTTAATACTAGACCAGGCTGCCCAGGGCCCCATCCAACCGTGGCGTTGAACACCTCCAGTGATGGGGCATCCACAACCTCTCTGGGCTACTGTTGTAAAACCATACAACCTGCCTGTATGCATTTGCAGTGTGGCAGATGTAGGAAGTAGGCTGGCTCCTTGCAGTAGACTAAAGAGAAATTCAGTGATGTATTCTTTCAGTTTAAATTGTCCTGGTCTGGGTTGTTCTATCTAACTGCAAGTGTCTGGTGTTGGTACCTACCTTGGGCATGGTTTGTACTAATTCCTCTCTAAAACAGAAGCAGATATAGTAACAGCAAAAGTACAGACCTCTGGCCAACGAGAAGACTGACTCTCTGAAACTATAATGGGTATAATCAATTACCCATTGATTACAGAGGAAGCCTCTGGCCAGCAGAAGCTTAGTGTGTCCTCAGATCATGGTCTTCTGTTGCTATCTTTTTCACTTTCAACACAGAAAATAAAGAGGTGCCATATTTTTAGTGTCCCCAAAATGTTGACCAAGTGTCACCAGTAGGGTTGGGTGGGTGCTGTCAAGGGCTGGGATCTGGCAATTGAAGAGTCAGATTACTTAGTGATGTGCTCTCTGGATAACAGTGAATGTGGTGGGAGCCCTCCTGGTAGCGTGGAGCTCTCAGTCACTGCTGAGTCTGCTCATCATCTCTCTTTCCTCTCCATTCCCCATTGCCCTGTGCTATGTTACTAGAGCCAATCATTGATGCCCGATGCTTCCCCAATGGAACTGCAGAGTTGACTTGCGATGTGGATAGCAACGAGAGCTTGACATTTGAGTGGCTGCTGAACAACTCTTGGCTGAATGCCCATGAGGCTTGTATTAAGGATGGTGGGAAGAAGGTTCGTCTGGAGAAAACTCTGCCTGGGGAATTTGTATGTAAGGTTAAACACAATCATGGCCTCATGAGGACCAGGCCCATTGTGCTCTCCTGCAGCTATGGTGAGTAATGCCAGTGCCAGAAAATGTCTCTTTTGGTCCCTTGCGATGGGAATTAAAGGTGTTGTTGCTGTTGGTATGAAAACGAAGTCTCCTGTCCTTGGGCAGCTGCCTTCCAGCCTTATCACATCCTCCCTTAGAAAGCATCCCCTTGACTTCCTTCTCCTACTCTGTCTCAGACTGAACCTACAGTTACAGACAGGATGAAAGGTAGTTCAGCAGTTCCTCTGACCCAAACCTGCTGCAAGGAAGGGTCTCTGTATCTCTGTTTTTCTGCTTACAATTACAGGGCTCTTACATTCTCGGCCATGTCAATTTTGAAACATGAGCTGCTCCCTGCTCTGACATTCATGCATAACCCTGACTGCCTTCCAGATTCTCCAGCACCCCTTGAAAAAAACTTCTGCTAATTCAGCCCTGTTGCTGCTGGACTCAGCTGAGTTTTTTGCCTCATCTTTTTTCTGCTTGTCTAGAACAGCTACACAAAGAATTATCAGACTGTACAAATACCTTCATCAGCCTCATGTTATCAGAGGTGCAGTGATGGTGTAAGTCATTTACTTAAAAAAAAAAAAGTAATTATTATTTTTTTCCTCTCCGTGTCCCCTGCTTGGGTATGCTTCTCTGTGAGGATACTGTGACTTCACCCAACTGCAAGCTCTTCATAAATGCCCAGTGATCTGATTGAATGAGACTATAGTTAAATGAGACAGTAACTCTGGATCCTAGGACTACTAGAACCTCATGATGTAAAGCACTGGTCAGTGTTGTAAAGTGACTTTTAATAAAAACAAAACCAACCTGATTAGATATCACAGATGGAGATGCAAGTGAATGGCTTTTGCAGTGAAGGCAGTCATAAAGTTTTTGACTAATTTAGCCATAAGTAATTTAACCAAGCTTGGTTGGTAGAGAAATTGTACCATGCAGCAGTACCTAGTCTTTTAGAAAACCATCTGAAAAGCTGTAACTGCAGCAGATCAAGTACTGCCTTTTCTTATATGTCTGGCGTAGAGTTGGTATGAAAGCAAAAATATTGACCTGAGCCCTGCATCATATGTTCTGGTACTCCGCTGAACTGCCATGGGCTTTTTGTGCCTGATCATGTTGGTGGCATGGGCCTGCCTGTACAAATACGGCATTAGCGACTGTGCAGCAGCCATCCTAACTTTGTCCAGCTGAACTGACCTAAGGTTGTTCAGCACAGACAAACACAAGTTAACTGAGACAATGAGGAACGAGAAAGCAAACAGCCACGAGCTCCGAATCAAGCCTTGTGATAAACCACACGACTGCTGACACCTACTGTTGTTCGCTTGAGGTGGCTGCTCAGTCTCCTGGGTCAGATATCAGTTCCTCTTTTCCTCTTCAAAAGCCCATGGGGGAATTTGGTCATATTGGGACGAACATGTATTGGGAAGGGTATGAGAGCAAGGAAGTAGCAGCAATTTTACCTTTTTTTTTCCCACCAAATGCAGCCACATTGATAAGAAGTGATTTAGAGCCATTATGTTTACTAGAAAAATGAAAACAAATGAGCTCAATTTTGAGAGCTGCTCCAGAAGTAATGCCTCCTATTTTATTATGTTGGCCACCAACATCAGAAGCAAATGGTGGTATGGTAGTAGAGGTTGAACCTTCCCACCAATATCCCACTACACATTGTTGCCCTGCAGCAGATGGCAAAGTTGAGTCATTGAATTCCTCCATGTGAAAAAAATGGCACTCACTGATCTTCACCGCTTGCTGAATGTTTCTGGAGACCAAACAGTGGATGTGAGCACAGTGAGGCAGTGAGAGCTGCGTTTCAGCAGTGGCAACAGCAACAGTGGGTCACCACTGCTGGTGCAGATATTTATGAGCGTGGCATGCAGGCTCTTGCTCACTGTTGGTGAAAATGCGCAGCTAATGGTGGCGACTATATTGAAAAACAGTGTTTTGTAGTTCCCTGAAATAATGTTATTGTACTCTTTGTATTTGTTATAGTTTCTATGGAAATACATAGGAGGCATTACTTTCGGAGCAACCTACATAAATGATTTAAGGACTAACTCATCTTGTGGGTTATTATTTGCTCCGGGCAAGGGGCTAAACACAGTTTTCTCACTTTAGATACAGGATCTATGTAAAAGCACTCATTTGGGCAACCTGTTGACTGATCAAATTCATTTTGAGTTCTCGTTAGTACAAAACAATTTGGCAGAAATACTATAAAATTCCCAGGTGCAGAAGGGCTGTGATCATAGAGGATCTAAAACAAATGGATCAGGAGTTATCAAATCAACATACATGGAATGATTTTATTATTCATGTTTTAGTACTACGTTTGCTTTATTTCTGATTTTTAACATAATACTTTGTCTCAGAAAGACCTTTTGAACAAATGGCATATTTGTAGGAATTGTAGGATTATTTTCAACATATACCTATGCTTTCTGACAGTATTCTCTTGAGTTTTCGTCAAAATGGAAATAAAATGATCGGGGCAATTATTTTTCATTTGCTTTAAGTTTAATTTTGAGAATAGATTTTAAAAACGTGATAACTGTTCCTAAAGAGGCTGGAATGAACAGTCCAAAGCCACAGTCTGAACTACTTTCAGACTGTGTGATTTCATGCACAAATGTTTACAATTGCTTTTACCATTCTGCTGAATAACATGGATGTAGTGCATCCTGCAACATCTGCAGCACTTCCTGGTATTCAGGGATACTGGTGATCCATGTGTTTGGGGTCTCACATGCAAATTCCAGGAGCAGCATAGACTGCGTGGCCCTTCTTTCAACAGGAGATGCTAGTAAGCATGCTCCCTCCTCTTCTGGGCTGCCTGTTTTCATAACACTTCTTGAAATGTAGTATCTCTCAAACTACCACCTTCTCTGTTAAATTTGACTGAAGCTTGTGGATGATCTGAGATGTTATTGTTTGGAGTAGGCAGAAACAGACGAATACAGTGTGACTGCACAAGCTTCTTTTTCTTAGTGAAAAAACTCCATACCATAATTAAATGATGTGATGTGTATGATGGTGTGCCACAGTTCAGAATTTCTCTCGCACCCGTGATCCAAACCAAAGAAACAGTGAAGCTCAAATGTCCTCATCTGGCTGTGGAGATTCACCACTGGAGATAGAGAGGCTTGCCCACCCCGGTAATTATAATGCTGTCCTCTTCCAGGAGACCTTCTGCAGTACCCGTGGTTCATCTACATCTTGGCAGGATGCGCAGGGGCTGCGGCCATCCTGGTGGCTGTTGTGTCCTCACTCATCTGTTGCTGCATGAGGAGGAAGCACAAGTTCATCCCCGTACCCTCAGGTGAGTGGGGATCCCTAATTGCCAGAAGAGTCTCCCAGAGGACTGTGTGTGCAGGCTGGGGCTGAAACTGTCTCGGTATGAAATGGCCTCACCTTAGTGGGTGCTGCTCTTCCACCCAGCTCTCCCTGGCCCAATGGAGGAGAAATCTACTCGCTGATAGGCAACTCTTAAGCCCAATGTGGTCCTGGAGAATGCCTTGCTTTTCCCTGTTTCAACTCACATGTGCTGTTCAGAAACAAGCACAGCAAAACCTTCTTCTATGGGCAAGAAAGCTGAACCTTGCTTGGGTCTGATGTGAAGGAACCTGAAGGCTTCTGCTGGCTGTATTTTGCCAGCACCTGTCCTCAGGTGCTCTCTGCCCATGCCCAGTGAGGTCACCCCAAGCTGTGATCCCACCAGCATGACCATGTTGGTCTCTGGCCAATTGGTAGTGGCCCTCTGTCCTTGGCATCTGTTTGCTCTGGGAGTGGAGCCAGGGCTTCATGAGGAGGAGGCTCAAGTGCGCTGGTGACCTGGCCTCTTGCTGGGATGTGTGGGACCTCTTTCCCTCAAGCCTCTGGTTTTGGCTTTACAGAGGAAGAAAAGGATGATGGAATAACAATGTCGGTGGTGTCCAGTGAAGGTGTGAAGAGCCCCCCCGATGGAGACCATGTGGAGGCTCAAGCTGCCCAGGTCGACTGCCCTCCAATGCCAGGTGGGCCCAGTGACTTGTTTTACATCAGACAGCCTGTTGGAGAGGGTAAAGGAAAAATGGGTGCATGTGACTGCTGGGGAGGAGCTGACTGGAGGGGAGGCCCAGGTGCCACATCCTGTCTACACCACAGATGTTGCAGCAGGGCACCTGTTGGCACAGCACCCATGCTCTGCTCCTGCACAGGGGTAGCTCTTCCTTCACCCAGCAGTGAGATGGAGCAGCAGCCATCTCATCAGCATCCCACAGCGGGTACAGGTTGCAGACTCTGTGCCAGTGTCTGCAGAGCTTAAATACGTCTCTAAAAAAACAGCAGTCCCACTTCAAAGTAGCAGCTTTCCTGCAGTTTTTATCACCCCTCTCTGCTCTCAACAGTTGCTTTTTTATAAGAATCAGCATTGTTTTAATGGGCCTTGTCCTTGGGACATGATCTACCAATAGGGACATGGTGGAGTCACCATCCCTGGAGGTGTTCAAGAACCATGTAGAGCTGGCACTGAGGGACACGGTTAGTGGGCATGGTGGGGATGGGTGGGTGGTCGGACTGGATGACCTTAGTGGTCTTTTCCAACCTTAATGATTCTATGCTGTAAACAGAGCTAAACCCCTTCAGTCAGAGGCTTATGTATCTCCTTAAACTGAGGCTAAAGTGCAGTACAATAGCATTTTAAATCCTTAAAAAAAAAAAAAAGAATGAAACCCCAGAGCTTTAGCATAGCATGGTCAAGAGAACACAGAGATAAAACTCCTTCAGAAATCTCCTGTGAGCATTTGATATCAATACTGTGCTTCAGGATTCCTTCAAATTTGTGTAACAAATACGAATGCTGGCAACACCTTCTGCATTAATGCATCAAATGCTGAAGTAGGGCCAGAAGAGATATCACAAATCTGAGCAGCATTACATAGGTCATAGCATGGCCTGAGCTCTGCTACTGTTGTTCTTCACTGCACTGCACACAGCATCTCATCCACTCAGCTGTACTTTTTATCCTTAGATGCTTCTTTGCCCTGCCTTCAATTTATTAAAAACATTTATTAAAGAAGCATCATCCTTAAATGACTATTAACAAAGCATTTGTTAATGTAGGGCAAGAAAAAAAAAAAGATGCAAGTGATTCAGATAATTGCTTAATATTAATATCTTAAATAAGTAGAATTTATTTTGTCTAAAAATTCCTCAGTCTTAGCTTGACTAACAAAGCATCCCATATTTAATTTCTCTACAAATTAGTAACAGCAGAATTGCATTTGAAAGTATTAAGGTGAGAATACATTAAGATATGTGTACTTTCAGGCAGCTTTTATGGTTCAAATGTAACTGAATAGATTTGGCTTCGGTATTTTGGGCTGCTGGGCTCAAAGAGCTTTCAGCATCAACGTATCTTACAGAGAAACCATGATGAACAGCTCAATAAATGAGTGGTTATGAAGCATATTGAAATTAGGCTTGTAGAAGCCTGGGGAGGGGGCAGCTGGCAGCAAGGGGGGTTGAGAGGAAACCTTTTCTGCAGGGATGAATGTTGTGCACGCATGTATGAGCCACTTCTCCCTTCTTTTCCAGACACTGCCCGGACTGATTCAGGCATTGAGCCTCAGCCCATGGTGGAAGAAAATTTCCCAGTGGCAGTAGAGCCTGGGGAAATGCCAGACCCAGAGATGATAGCTGACTTGGAAAGCCAGGAGAATGCTTCGAACTGTTTCCCTGACCCAATTGATAACTGATGTGACAGGCTCACTGTTCTGCCCTGTCCTGAGTCCTGTGACACCCATCCTTTGCATCCCATAGTCTTGCTGTAAGAATTGGTCTGAAAAATTTTAGCAGGGGGAAGACATGATGTGTCAGGCCTGCTAAGCTCATTTACAGGAAAAAAAGAAAAAAGTACATGTGTGGCTTCAGGACCTTGGGCTGGCAGGTTCAGTAGAAAAATTAGGCAGCTCTCTGGTGCTTAGCCTGTTAGCAGACATGCAGTTACTCTGTGGACCCCTGAGGACACCTGGCATCAAATGGGTGGTGATGCTTCCTGCTTTCTGCTCGCTCCATGCCTCCCATCTTTGCCAGCCAGTGGCTCCCGCAAGGGGCAGGTGGGACAGGTAGATGTGGCAGCATGCCAGACCCAGGTGGAAACAAGGAGCCACCGGAGATCTCCTGAGAAAGTCTCTTATTAGGAGGCACTGGCACAGACTGCCCAGAGAAGCTACGGATGCCCCATCCTCAGAGGCCTTCAAGGCTGGGTTGGATGGGGCCCTGGGCAGCCTGAGCTGGTGGGGGCAGCCCTAACCCCCGAGCAGGGCTTTAAGGTCCCTTCCAACCCAAGCCATTCTGAGATTCTATAATTTCAAAGCATTTTTTCATGGGCCCTGCAAGAAAATCTGACAGAGGCTTCAGCAAAGTGTCTGCTATGCTGGGTGTTAATCCAAACTGCTGCTCCAGACCCCACTGGTACCTTCAACCAGAGAGTAACTGCTCAGGGTGCCAAAGCTCCAACAGCTCTGTTGCCAGCTCTCTTGCCTTCAGCAGGAGAATGCCTGGGGCTTGGACGCATTCATTTTGGCAGAAATATTGATTATAATGCCGAAATCGTTCATCAGCGCAAGTATTAGTTCCTTTAGTGTAATGGTTTAGCTACCCACAGCAAGCTGACTGAGCCGGCCATCTGCCTGTGCAGGCTGGCTTCCTCAGCGCTGCGCTGTCTGCACAGCCAGCCACAATTCGCAGTCCCTCCGGCAGTCCTTGCTGCAGTGTGCAGCTCGGTGCCAGGCGGGGGAGCCGGCGGGTAGCTGCGTGCCCTCCTGGGCCCCCCGTGCCGGCACATGGCAAGGCTCTGCGCTGGTGCTGCCCAGCGGTGGGCTGTGCTGCGCGTTGTTAGCTTGTTCTGCGACCGCTTCAAAGAGTTCTGGATCTCGTGTGCCGTGCTGGCAGCGATTCAGCCCAGCTTTGCTTTTTAAGGATGCTGTAGGAATCAGATTTTCCATGGTAAGAGGGAGATGATGATTTCTCTTATGGTGCTGCGCTATCTCCTTTCAGTACCAACATCCCCCAGAGGCCATGAGCTGAGTGAGAGCTGGGTGACAAAGCGTGTGACTCAGGCTGTCTCCGCAATGACACGTGCTGCTGGTTTCCTTTGCTGCCCTGCTGGAGGGGCCGTCCAACAGCAGCAGGTCAAGGTTGTGTGCTGCGGTGAGGCCAGGAGATAAGTGCATACACTGCTTGTAACTCTGTGTGCTCGTGCCCAGCTGTTGTTCTTTTATGGTTGGTTTTGTTAGGCTTGGTGGTTGTTTTTTTTTTTTTTTTTTACCATTTTCCCTGCAATGATTTTGGTTTTTTGTTCCTAATAAAAAGATGTGTTTTCTAACTTGTTTCGGAAATGTGTAATAATTGTTTCTTTACGATTTTCATGGAAAACACTGGCTGGTGTCCAAACTTCCATGTAGCCAAAATAAGAAAGATGACTGCACCTTACTGTTGGCTACAGCTGGCTTGGGTGGTCTGGGCGCTGGCTTGTAAGTTGGACCAGGAGAGGCTGTAGGACAGTGCACTTGCAACCCAGAAGGCCAATGGTATCGTGGGCTGCATCAGAAGAGGTGGCCAGCAGGGAGAGGGAGAGGACTGTGCTCTTTGCTCTGCCCTCATGAGGCCCCATCTAGAGTTCTGTGTCCAGGTCTGGGGCCCCCAGCACAAGAAGGATGTGGAGCTGTTGGAGTGGGTCCAGAGGAGGACCACAAAGATGATCAGAGGGCTACAGCACCTCTGCAGTGAAGACAGGCTGAGAGAGTTGGACTTGTTCAGCTTGGAGAAGAGAAGGCTCCAGGGAAATCTCATTGTGGCCTTCCTGTACTTGGGGGGAGCTTATAAAGAGGAGGGAGACTGACTTTTTACCTGGACAGTGATAGGACAAGGGATAATGGCTGCTCACCATGTTATTATCAAATGCAAACAATAAAGGAAGTATACCTGCCTGTAGAGGTTGCAATTATAGATGGCCAATGAGAGCTTACTTTTAATTGGCTGATTTTTCTGGTTAGCGTATAACACACAGCTGATATGATATATATATAAAAATAACAGGACTACATTTATAAAATGCGTGTTTTATAGTTAATACTGGAAATCGGTTGAAAAAGCAAAACAATGAAACCTGAATTCTATGCAATTTTAAAAAAACCACTTGAACTGATTGCAGCTACTCCTGGTTTTAGTGTTGTCTAACAGTATAGGAAATAGCTGTATTACACATGAAGAATTAGGAGGCAATTTTCAGCAAATCTTTTAGAATTGCAAATGCAGGATATTGAAAAGAATTATCATCTGCTCCCACATCTCATGCAAATGGAATAAAGAAATAGTTCAGTTATCTGTGCTCCTTTGCATTGCTGTCTCAGCCGTCATCTTACACACATTTCTCTTTGAGGGCAAAATGGGTTTTCACAAAACTAAAGAGTGTAAAAGATTTTTTAATACTAAAAGTTATATAATAAAACATTCTCAAAGAAACAAACAAAAAAAAAAAAAAAAAAAAAAAACAGAAGAAAAAGATGATATGACCAAGTTTTGGTCTGTTGGAAAAGAATTCCAGCAGTGACTTTAGAGATAAGACTCAAAGCAATGAGCAATACCAGTATGCACTCTCGTGAAAGCTTTTTTTGTTGCTGTGATGGGCCTCAGATTTCTCCTCTGAAAGAAGAGATGAACCCGTACTAACGGGATGTGGGATAGCAGGGATGGGGTTCAGTATCGAGAGTAAGGGGGGGAGCCAGCTGTCCAGCAGTCAGTCTGGATTCAAACATTGAAGGTTTGGGGTTCTTTAATTCAGACGATTTCGTTTCTGATAAGGGGTTTTGCTTGCTTACCTTTTTTTGGAAATATAAAGCTTCATTATTTGACAAATACAAACAAGGATTTATAGCTTTCTCTGGAGAACCAGCTATAGGTAGAGGGAATATTCTTTGCTGGAGGCAAGATCAGTAGGATTCAATGCTGCTGTCAATTAAATAGCAAATATTTTTAAAAAAAAACATTCTCAAAAAGAGGAAAGTATCTGTCAGTGCTTATAGTGAATTACTGATGCTGCAGATCTTAAAGGAACTTCCATGATACTGTAAATAACTGATGCAGCTGTAGTTCCAACCCAGTGCGTCTTACCTATGTGGGCACAAAACATCTATAGTAACTTTCCATTGAAGTTGCACTGTAAAGTTGTGTTTCTGCAAAGAGGCTTCTAAGGCTCAGTGTATTTTTACTGAGTAGCTGAAAATTGTGTGTGTAAGGGACAGGACAGGAATATAGTCATCAAAAGATTCCTCTTCTGTAATAAAAGCAGAAGAGGATGGCTGAAAAGAATGATGACATTATCCAGAACCACACCACTGAGACCTTGGTTGTGGCAATTGATGCTCCGGATGGGAGGTGTTCTTACATGGTGCTCTATAGGCAGGCACTGGGAGCACCTGGTTTGATTCCCTGTTGTTCTTTGTACTTTCTGGATGACCTGAGCACGTCGTGTCATCATCCCCTGCCTCTACTTCCCCATCTATGATGCTGGGATGATCACATAGGCCTTCGTAATTAAAACAAAACAGAACAAAACAGAACAAAAAAAACAGGGGGAGAGGGAAGGAAACAGAAAAGAAAAAAAAAGAGCCTTGCTAATAGAGGAGCTCCTGATACTTGCACGTGATGTTACTAGAGGTAGGAGACACATGAGGTGCTGTGCGTAGTCTGCTTGGGCTGTGGTGCATGCAGTGGTCTGGCTGCCCAGAATGTGAGGGAAGCTTCTTGCTGAGGCTGTCAGGTGGACAACACTTGTCTCTTAACCATGCTAATATGTGAGGTGCTTCTTTCCTTTTGACTCACACAAGTGAAAGAGGGGGCTGGCCCTGATGTATTGCACTGATAGAAATGCTGTGAAAAGCTTCAACTTGCCTCCGGTTCGCCAGCATTAAACCAAGAACTTCCTCTGCCTGCCTCACTAAGATCATAAAACCCAGAAATTCTCAGAAATGCAGTGACACAGCACCTTAGCCTTTACCCTTGCCTGCTGACAACAGGAACCATGGGCTATAAGCAATCAGAAACAGCCAGCTTGGTGCCTGTACTTTCCTGTGTTGTGGTAAAGGCCATGCTGCTGCTCAAGTAATTTTGTGCTGCATCTGCTTGGTGCTTGGAGCAAGATGTAACCTGTCCTGCTCCCCTGCCATCCCTGCACCATGAGGAGTTGCCCCCCTTCTCCCCGCCAAGAGCAGTTGTGTAAGGGAGCTCACTCAGAGAGGCCCATCTGACAGGTCACTCAGATGTTTCTGAGAGGTTTCCATCTAAATTCCCTGGTGGCAAAGGCCAGGTCTCCTTGTGTGTAAGTACAGGGATGTATAAGGGCTTTTGCTTGCAATCAATACTCCATCATTTAAGAAACAGTCACATTTGACAGCAATTTTGGGACATGTGTTGCCAGTTCAGAAAGTACTTATCTAAGGTCTCCTGGGAAAATCAACATCTCGTGCCTGCTTACATGCCTCCCAGTCACTGCACTGGTAGGACAAATCCCTATAATGACTGAAGCTTAACAAGTTGTGCTGATGACTTGTGTTCAAAGTTCAGACCTTTCTTTGTGTGTGGACCTGTGTGAAGGCCCATCTTAGAAATAAATGCCTTTGGTGTTGAATTACATTATCCAGTTGTTAAAGCTCAGTCTCCTGGCTCACCTCTCATCCTCCCAGCTACCTGTTCTGGACTGTCTCTCACTCTCTCCACAGTTATAATAGCAGTATAAAATTAAACATTGTACAACGCATCAAATGCATATTTATGCATTTGTTAAGCTGATGGCTTCTGGAGAGTGTCACATCTTGTCTGAAACATTACTTACTTAGATGATCACATCTTTCCTGAATGTATTTCTTAGAACAGCTTCTCTTCTGTCCCCCTTGGCATACATCACCATGCCTATATCATAGCAAACCTGCTAGCAACTGTAGCATCATTTTCACATTGAACTCAAAGCCTGTCAGCAGAGAAATGTCATCTTTGTACCTGTCATGAAGTAGGATCAGCGGAGCCAGGCAATAGATGCATTCCTGCAGCTGGACAAATGAGTGCTTATCTGTACCTGGTTAGACCATCATCTCTTTGGTGACTGAGAAACATATTGTAGTTAAGACATGGTGAGCCGCCTCCTCTACTCTGCCCTGGGGAGGCCACATCTGGGCTACTGTGTCCAGTTCTGGGCTTCCCAGTTCAAGAAAGACAAGGAACTGCTGGAGAGGAAGGGTCACAAAGATGATGAGGGTCCTGGAGCACCTCCTGTACAAGGAAAGGCTGAGAGACCTTGGACTGTTCAGCTTGGAGAAGAGAAGGCTTATCACTGTTTATAAACATCTAGATTGCAGGAGTCATTGGATGGGGCCAAACTCTTTTCCTGCCCAGTGACAGGAAAAGGGGCAACAGGAGCACAGGAAATTCCATACAAACATGAGGAAGAACTTTTTTACTGTGAGAGTGACAGAGCCCTGGCACAGGCTGCCCAGAGAGGTGGTACAGTCACCTCCTCTGGAGATACTCAAGACCCACGTGGATGCTTTCCTGTGCAACCTGCTGTAGGGAACTGCTTTAGCAGGGAGTTGGACTGGATGATCTCCAGAGGTCTCTTTCAACCTCTACGGTTCCATGATTCTGTGATTCTTGTTTAAGGTCATTGTTGTGAACTGCAGGTTGTCAGACTGCACTTTCTGAGGCAGTTATGTCTCTTCAGGCCATACTTAAATTGGGTCTGTTTTCTGAGGTTTAGTTGTTGACACATTTTTATAGGTAGAAAGGAAGAAAATGCATCTGAGAAAGGGAGGACCTGGGACTGATGATGTGGTGCTATGGAAATAGCAAGGGAGCCATTTTTCTTCAGAAAATCAGCCAAAGGCTATTCTGTGCAAATCTGTCTTAGAAAACTTACACCTACCTTATTGCAGAGAAAGATAAAAGCAAGTTTTTTCAGGCAGCTGTTTCAGCACTGACAGGATATGATGCTGTTTTTGGAATATTTCCACTGCACATGAGTAAAGCAGTACTCTCAGTTTGCTAGTCACAGACTCAAAGCCTTGGGCTCCAAGCAACCGAGCCAGCGTCCCCACCAAACTTTTGGCCACAACTTTATTTTTATTTTAGTCAACATCACTCTTCTTACAAACTATGCGTAAGTAAAGGCCCATCTTTGTGAGAAATGCATAGGAGTAAATTTGCAGTCCTGTCCTCTTTCATGGCAAGGTTCTCAAATGATGCTAAGATCATGATGTTTGACTCTACTTTGAGAGAAGTGTAACAAGTACCACCCGAATGCCTCTTATCCCAACCTCAGCTTCCTATCAGATGAGATAGTGTAAATTAGCAGATGGACTAAAAATTCACACTGCCTTATTGCATGTAGCCTTTTCTGAGAGTAGCATGCTAAGTGTATTTGTACTCTTTTGGTTTTTTTTTCTAGTAGATCGAGTGTCACTGTATTTTTGCTTTTTTTCATGCCTCAGGCATGAACGTCTATTAGCTTATCACTAGGTTGAAGAATTAGAGGTGGGAACAGCTACACATTATCTCTTGAGATGTTGCCTTCAGATGTGTGGGAGTCTCTCACCTTTCCATGGAAATGTAAGTATGATGCTTACATTCCCTGAGAGGAAACTGGTTAGTGTGCTACAAAGAACAGAAGAGCAAAAAAGAGAGCAAGCAACAAAAGCACTTTGTGGCTTTTGCAGTGGAAACAATACCGCAAAGGCAGCAGTGGCTGCAAAGAAACACCCCATTGTAATGAGGCTGCATTTGGCCTTCACATTTGCTGCGTGTCAGAAGATGGAGATTTTTAGCAATATGATGTCCAAGAACCCATCACCATGAGCAGGATGACGGGCCTAGCTAAAGATGAGACCAGCACTGCAGCACTGGGAGGCATCTCCTTTTCTGGCCGTGCCCTGCTTTTCTATCTGGCTCTTGTTTAGCCCAGCAGTGTTACCTCCTGTGTAACGAGTGGGAGAGAGGCTTTCATCTGCAAGTGGAAGAGCTCGCAGGAGATAACCAGGCCATGGTTCTCTCCATGTCTGGTAGACCTAGCCTCAACCCACCCATCATGACTTGGGGTGGTGCGAGCAATCGCTGATGCAGGAGCTGTTCAGTGCTGGTTAGAAAAGGGCTGCTTGGTGGGGTGATATCACGGATCCTGGCAGGCGGGTGGTGTGCCACTTTTCTGGCCTAGCTGTGCCATGGTGCCCAGCACTTCCACACAGCAGCTTCTATTTGTAGTCCTGCAGTGCAGGAAGGCAGTGCAACTGAGTCCATCTTCAGGTCTTAAGGAAAAGGAAGGATGTTTTGTTGTACAAAATCTCTGAACAAGTTGGTTTTGTGCACACACAAACCCAACTCTTCACAGATGCCCACGCCCAGTGTCACTTCTGTGATATATAGCAGTAAGGTGCATTGGCTGTTGAGTTCCTCTTGAGTTCCTCCTCACTGGGCACGGCAAGCTCGTTTTTGAGCAGACCTTCTAGGAGTGGGTTCTTGCTACCTCCAACAGGGAGAAGTTTGGTGGCTACAACAGGGTATAGGGGCTGCCATGCTGAGTCATTTGCGCTGTGATTTTACAAGAGTGCAGACACTGGGCATGACAAAATCCCCATTCTGTGGAAGTAGTGTCCTTCATTATGATATAGGTTGGTTTGTTCAGCAATAGGGAGTAGTACTTTAGTTTAAGAACCAATATTAGTCTAGCAAAAGGAATCCACAAGTGATAGTCCTAAAACTTTCCATTTCAACTTTAGTGAGTGAACAGTCTTGTTTTCCTCAATAATTTTGCACTGGGGGCATAACAGAATACATTTATCCTTTGCCTCAAAAGATGTAAGGACATCTTCCTTTGGAATCCACATATATTGTTTTAAAAGTTGCTCACTGTGGCCTAATAAGCAATGGAAATTTTCCAAACTGGGGAAAAGCAGCTGAAAGTTAGCCAAAGGTCTCAGTGAAGAAGCGGGTGGTGGAAAATGGGGAAGAAGTAGGTGGGCACTAGACCACCCTAGATACCACTGAGCTTCCAAAAGGGACATTGGCATATATTAATGAGTCCTTGAAAAAGAATGAATATTTGTGCCAACGTACTGCATATGTGTGTCTTAACAGTTGAAATGTAGAACCTGAACTCTGAGAGGGTGCGCCTGCTTGTCAAGTCGCCTGGTGCGTATTGTGAGGAATAAAGGAATGCCACTTTCTAACACCGCATTGGAGTGAAAGAATTTTCTTCCCAGATTTCGGATGACAATTACAAATACAGGACATCTTTTAAGCCTTGTTCTGCTGCTGGAGCGTTACCTCTCTTCTCTCTCTCTTTCACAAACAGACATTTTTCCATTTGTGTGACATTCATGTCAATCTCGGTTTCTATCACAGGTCTCTGCAGTTCCACAACAGCCTTATGCAGAGAGCAGGGTAGCACCGTGGCTCTGTCCGTGCCCAAAGCAATGGGACAGCCCCTGTCTCAGCATGTTTGTAGTAAGAACGTATTGACAAGGAGCAGGGGCCTGATGGAAGTGGGAGGTGGTTTTAGGAAAAATATAAGCCAAATGTAAGACAATGTTAAGCAGAATACGGACATTATTTTCAGCATGTCAGGGCCTCCTCTTGTCCTGCTCAATGAACCCAGCAAGAATAGCAGGAGGGATGAGGATGTGCTTACTGCATTTACCCAAAGTCCTGTTCGTGCTCTGGCTGGAAGTCCCTGAAGCCGGTGCTGCCAGCACAGACTCCTTGCCTCTGGGCATCTTCCATGTCTTCCTCAGTCTGTTTTCCTCCACAGAGGGTAGAAGTCGAGCATAAAACCTTCATCTTGCTGCTGTTGCTTCCTTGTTTCATGTGTGTCTCCACTGTGTGTTCCTTGTAAGTAAACAACAAAGAGAAGGAAGAACAGCTATGTAGGGAACATAATGTGGGGATCAGTAATACTGACTGTGGCCTTACTGCTTTTTTCATTGGGTATTTCCATTTTTTTCCTTCTGTGCAAACAGCAGTGTTTTTTTTACCAGCTGAAGGGTCATTAAAATGATGACAAAGCTGGAGAAAGGGAAGGGTCTTAGAAGACCTTCCTATAATGTCAAGGAAAGAGAATCACATAAATTAATGAGAAAGATTTATCTAGTATTGTGCATTTCTTGTGCCGTATCTTTTCTTTTGTCTTCTTTCTTGGCTTACATCTGCAGTAAAAATCTGGAAGATTTCAGTGGCCACTATTGCAAAGGGACTGTGCTGAGATGACAATTCAAAATCCTCCCCACACCATCTGTTTCATGTTGGAAACTGAAATAAAGAATTTATTAGCTTCTCACGTGGTTTTGGACCTAAATCCCATCCCTCCTCCAATCTTCTTTCCTCACAATCTTTCCAACATCAGCCAGCTTTGGAGCTAGTTTCTGGATAGACCAAGGCAGTGTTTTCATGTTTTCATGCTGTTCCAAGGCCACTCTTCTTCCATGGCTCACTTGGACGGATGGCCATGCCTACAGGACACCCATGTGTGGCAGTGGGCCAGCCCCTTGCAGATCAGACGCTGATGTGAAGCTGATCTAATACTTTCCAAGGGAAGTATGTCTCCTTTCCACTTGGGGAACTAGGCTTATTGTCCCCTCTTTGCTGAGGGGGCCACAGGGGAGCAGAAGGGCTCCCACTACCGCTGCCCCAAGGGGGCATCTGTCCCATAAGGAAGACGACGTGGATAGTGGAGCTGAACTCTTCAGCTGGACATTGAAGGGGATGAGGGCCCTGTCTGGCCCTCAAGCTGAGTGGGCAATCCTCGGGGGAGGGGGGGGGGTGGCATTTGTCATGCTGTCCCCATCGCACCATCGCAGCATGCTGCCCCATCCTGACAGAGCACAGCCTTCAGGAGGTGCTACTGCTGCTGCTGCTTTGGGTGTCTGGCGAGAAACGAGAAGTGCTCGAGTGCAGGCGGGAGGTTGGGAGGAGGGCACAGGCTGTGCAAGCACAGCTGCTGCTTTCAGCAGAAGAGCCTTTCACCTGCTGGGAGCTGCCCTTGACGAGGTGGCACTGGGTTTTTTGGATCCTGAAAATGAACTTCGGGAGGATTTTCCTAGTCAAGTGCTTGCTGCTTTTCTTTCCCAAAGCAAAATGTAAGTCTTCATTAAGATCTTCACCTGTTTTGCGTGTGTGCTACTGTTGTTAAAATTGCCTTTAAACAATTTACAACTTGGTGGGATGTTACTGATGAGAAACTAGTTCCATTTTCCCAATGGGTGAGGTGACTGGAGAGTCTCTGGGTTGTGGATATTATTACTTGATTTCATTTTCATCCAGGAGAGGAGGGCAAGACCTGATTTTCCCATTTCTATTGTAACAGTAAGCTGTAAACAGCTCTGGTTTTAAGTTAATGAGCTTTAATTTGACACGTGTGTAACAAGAAATATCAGCATGCAGTTTTCTCTCTGCCCTTGAGGTAGCTTGTACTACGTTAGTGATCTACCTCATGATGCATTGTGCAGAGCCATTATCACATGTAATTACCTTTTCTTATCAGTGATGAGCAAATCTTCTGAAAGTGCAAATTATATTCTTCCCTAAATATTAGCAGAAAGTGTGTTGTATCTCAGCGTCATCAGTGAAGCTCAAGGAGCCTAGGATGTGAGAACAGTAAGCAAATGCTTACTTACATTTTGTACGCTACTGCTCTCATTTTTAAAGTATTAATCTAAAAACTTAATTAAGGTGTCTCCTTCTCTCTCATCTATGAGTTAACAACACAGCTATGCACAGATTTTTTTTTCCTGTTCATTCCACTATAGATTGATTGTATTTTTTTTCCTCCAGAACAAAATTAATCAGCAAATAAGGAATTTCGGTTTGGTATGTGATGCATTTCTTCCCAAACAGAAATGAAGTTCATTCCCTTGAATGGAAAATGGGTTTCAGATTTACCTGAAGCAGTGAAACAGAAGATTCCTTTCTTCTCTAAAGTTACTTTTTGGAGCTTTTTCTTTTTTTTACTTGTGGCTGCAAATGGGCTCTACGCTGTCAGCTCTGATCTTTCTGCCCCTTGAAGAGCATTTCAGCTGACATTAGCAGAACTGCCATTTCCTCAGCTAAACAGATTTGTAGTATCACATGTGTGGAATCCTCTGCTTTCCATTAGATCCATGGGATCTCCATAGGGATGTGTCTTGGGGGTCAGTCCTTAGAGATGCCACTGGATTTTCCCTGAAAACTTAGATCTTTTTCTCCATACTTCTGGATAGAAAAAATAAGTGAGTATCTGTTACACAAAGGCATCCTACTCCAAGCTCTAAACACCTGCTTGTGATGGAGCAGAGACAGGTACTGGATCTCAGCCATTTAGGTATGACCCGTAGTGCCATCTCTGTGGAAGATAGCTGCTGCCCAGACTGACAGTATGGCTTCAGAATGTTTCATCTGATGCATCAAATAACTCATGTGATACTGAACTAAGAGCCTCACCTTCGACTGGGGTGGAAACACTTCAGTATTCATTTTCTTGTTGCAGAGGCAAAATAGTTTAACTCTTTGGTTATCTCTGATATTGTTACTTTGCTGAAACAGCAACGGGATTTCAGTTGCCCCTCTGCAATGTAGTTTATCATCATGGAATAATGGATTATATGCTGCAGTGAAGGACTGTAAAAAGTGCATAAACACAGCTTTTATGTCTGTGGGAAAAAGAGCTTGAAATCTATAAAATTAGAGCAGGATCAGCTCAGCTCTCTCTGGTATGTGGGAGGAAATCCCCCACCTGCCCATCAGTTTTATCCTATAGATGAAAGAGAAATGAACATAGATCATGAACAATGAAATAAGTTGCAGTTCAGAATGAAAGTTTTTAGTAATGAACATATTCCACCTCACACTTGTAAATGCTTTTTAACATCTCCTTCTACAACTTTTCCACTGGCAGCTGGGGTGCAGGCATTGCCACACTGAGGTGACATCTCTGGATGTGTTCAAGAACCATGTAGATGTGGCACTGAGGGACATGGGTTAGTGGGCATGATGGGGATAGGTGATCTCAGCGTTCTTTTCCAACCTTAATGACTGTATGATTCTAAGTCAAAACATGCCCCAGAAGCATGGTTCCCCAGAGCCACACCTTGCAGGGGCTGCAAAGCAGCCTGGAGCATGAAGGGCTTGCGACCCAGGGACAGAAGGAAGAGTGCATTGACCTCCCGAGGTGGTGTTTAACTTCCCACAGCCATTTCTGACTATCGCCTTCATGCTGAGTGCCCAGTCCTGGCAGCACTGCTGCACAGTGCCCTCCTCTCATCTATTTTGCAGAGAGAATCTACAATCAAAGGGCACCTGTCAAGAGAAAAGGCTTTTTTTTTTTGTCTTCGCTTATCTCCTAGCATCGCTGATGCCTAATAAGCTCGCAGGCTGCGGTTAGCTGTTTCTCACCCTCGCTTTTCCATACTGTGATGCTGTGCTAGAAATGTGGGGTGGATGCGCTGTGGAGTGGCACTGCAACTTACAGGCCTACATCTTCCTCCAGTTTGGTGTCATGTGCTCGCTTCTTGACACAGACACCTCTTTTAGGCCACTGTTTTTATCATTGTTGCCATCACTGTTGCTGCTGAAGTGACCCCATGATCCAGGGCCTCCACAAGCTTGCTTCTCACAGTAATGATGACAGCAATGACTGCTCTACACATCAGCCTGTGCCAAGAGCTAAGCCCACCCAAATGGCCTTATTCGCAGGAATAGCAAACGTAGTGGAAGTGCTGAGTCAGGGCTTGAACTAGTGACTGAGCACCTGGTGGGTGCTCAACCAAGGGGATCTCAGGTGCAAGCAATGTACCTGAGTGACCAGAAGGGGTGGATCCTGGCTCCACCCCTTCCCAGACCTCATTTTAGGGTTGGCAGTGGAGGTGAGGCTATCTTATTTGGAGATCTCTGCCTACTTGAAGACCTTACAGGTTTTCTAAAGGTAAGCAGCTCCTTTCTCATTTTTTTTTGTGCCTGCTGCTGTTACGTTTGAGTGGATCCCTGCTGGCCTGGGATCTTGCTGCTCTGCTGTCATTGTTGTGCTTTCCATCCTGTTACAGTGAAGTCTACAGGCAGCCAAAAATCTTAGCGTTCAAAATCACAATGAATAAATCATCCAGAGGATAAAGCCTGCTTTTGTAAATGTGACTTTCAGATTCCTCAGAATTAATTTGGGTACTGATGAGCTAACAATCAAGGGGAGCTTTGGAGTAGTGGAAAGAAGAGAGGCTTAAGAAACTGAGTGGGTGGAAAATGAAAACCCTTTGGATCATGGCACTAGATATTAGGAAGGAATTCTTTACTGTGAGGGTGGTGAGACACTGGAACAGGTTGTCCAGTAAGGCTGTGGATGTCCCCTCCTAAGAAGCATTCAAGTCTAGGCTGGATGGAGCTTTGAACAACCTGCTGTAGTGGGTGGTGTCCCTGTCTTTAGGAGGAGGTTGGAACTAGATGATCTTAAAGGTCCCTTCCAACCCAAAGCATTCTTTGATTTTATGGCTGTGGTTGGTGAGCAGGGCAGGAAGGACTGTTTGGGATGAACTGACAGATGGATTGTGCTTCCTTTCATAGGCACCAGTACCATAAATATTTACAAGGCGGTGAATGAGACAGCTCTACTCAGTTTCACTGCTGAAAACATGCACGAGACAGTGTGGAGCAGAGACAACGAGAGGCTGCTTCAGATGAAAGACAAAAAAATTAAATATTATGTGGAGAAGACACAGTGTAGGTGCAAGGTGCTCCTCAATGGGACTCTCCGAATAGAGCGGCTGGTGAAAGAAGACAGTGGGATATACAAGGTGTCTGCTTATGACAAGAATGGAAAGCTGAAGGCAAATGAAACAATAGTGCTCATCATTTTGGGTGAGTTTTTGCTCTCTCCATACCAATCCAAGGATGTCTCACTTTGTTGGAAGCCTTCACTGTAAACTGCCTGCAGATTAAGGAGGTCATTGGGGCCTTATTCATGCTTTAAGGTAGTGAGCTGTCATTGGGGTTACCTGGGTTTAATTCCAGGTAAGGTGATAGATTGCAAGTTAACTATGTGCTGCATCGCTTCCCTACTCTGCAGCAGAGGTCTTGCCTTACTGCTGATGCACAGCTGTGGAAGTAAAAACCTTCAGTAACCATTAGGTGCTAGTATCAATTGTCATCCAGTTTACGCAATGCTACTGGAGTTGGGAAGACAGCTGTTCTGAAGAGAAAGAAATAGTTGAGGTGGTGATGCCATCACACACCAACATGACCTGGACTCTAGTGTTTCACATCGGGGCTTTCCTCCAAAAGATGCCCTACAGCTTGCAGAAGGGGAGTGGGTTAATGAGGGGGAGGTGCCTTTCGTTGTTATAGTGTGCACCTAGGCTTCATTTGCTACAGACAGCTCTTAACGGCTTCAAAACCTATGCTATTTATAGCTTATGCTGCCTGCAGCTGGAGATGGCCCTAGCGTGTGGTTGTTCACCTCATTTAGAAGGTAGAAATAGAGCTTTTTTCATCTGATGCCTCTGCCAGATTTCCCTGGTTGAGGAAAGTCCTGTGAGCCTCCTCTGCTTCAATCTCTGTCATCAGTGACAGAGAATTCGGCACCAAAACATAACTAGTTGCTTGTAGGACACAAAGATAGAAATTGGCTCCTTCTGTCATAGCCTCCTTAGAGCTGAGTGCTCTATTTTGTTCTCTTTTCTGTTGTGATGAGTTTTCATGCTGTGGCTGTCATGCAAGCTGAGTGCCTTTGGCAATGCATAAAGCATTGTAAGTAGCTGTTTGTTCTGTCTTGGAGGAAATTTCTTCTGATGGGTACAGGCAGATCAGAGCTAATTGCATTTGAACCAGAACACTGGGGCAGGAGTTAGAGGGCTTTCTCCAGCCTTCCTTATCCACATCCTCTGCCCCAAAACACCGCTTTCTCCCATGGCCATGAGCCAGACAAAGCCTGGAGGTTATCTGGCCATGTCATGCGGCTCTCCTGTGCAGAAGTGCTTTTAGATGGTCTCCAGATCTGTTGGAGCTCCACACTGAGGGCTTCTCCCCAGATTACTCAAGGAAGTTATAAAGAGTGGAGAATTCCACTCAGTGCAGTGAGGCAGTGGCACAGGCTGCCTGGGGAGGTGGTGGAGTCACTGACCCTGGAGGTGTTCAGGAACTGTGTGGATGTGGCACTGATGTGGTTAGCGGGCATGGTGGGAATACATTGTGGCTGGACTGGGTGATCTTTGTGGTCTTTTCTAACCTTAACGATTCTATGATTCTGTCCCTTCAGGTTGTGCTTAGTATGGTTAACTACCTGGAAGTCAAATGCCCTTATGCTATCAACCACAGATATTTCTATTCAGAAGCAGAATGGGGGATAAAAATCAGATTTCAAATTGTGGCGATGCTGCAGTGAAAATGGGTTCCGGAGGAGATATAGTGTAGTTACTCTTGCTGGCACAAACAATCCCACTTTGTTTGAGGAAGAAACACCTTCTAGGGAATTGAGGAGAGAATGGAAAGAGACAAAAAGATCAGAAGTGTGTTAGGATGAAAATGTAGGCTAATGAATAGCATTTTCTTTATAACTACTGTGTTGCTTCTGCAGTGGAAGTCTGATTTGTTCTTCATTCTTCTCTGGTCTCGTTAGCTGGTGCTGCTCCCTCACTGCAATTCCCTGCTCTGCTTCACAATGCAGATTTTCAAAAGGAGAAACATCATCAGATCTGTCTATCCCTTATCTTTTTCAGAGCCTGTCCCTCAGCCAATCCTCAATGCTGAATGCATTAATAAAACCCTGTATGTGAAATGTATAGTGAAGAAGAAGACTGAGGACCAAGTGTTTACGATAGAATTGACTCAAGATAAAATCAATAAATCCCAAACAAATGTAACAGAGGTGGAATTAACTACTCGACATAGTGGGAGATACAGATGTATTGTTAAGAACCAAGTCAGCAAAAAAACAACTGAGAAGGAAATCAAGTGTTCAGGTAAGAAGTCTACTTTTACCAGAATCAGGGCTTAGCTACAGCACTTCACATAGTTGTATCTATCTGTGGGGTTGATCTGGAAACCAGAAGCAGCCAAGGTTCCCTGTGCACAGTACTGTGAGTCTACTGCTGATGCTGGGTTTTGATTGCTTACAGCAGTGTGAGAGAGGCAGAAAACATTTTTCACTTGCTTTAAAGGGATAAAAATAGTGTAAAAACAGGTGACGCTGAAGGATTATAGCCAAAGAGACAATTTCAGCAAGACAGCATAAAACTACCAAGATGGTAAGCTACCACAACAGAAATTAAAAGCTTACTCTTGGAAAATGTGCCTTGGGATCCTCTCCTGTGTATATGAGCCCATGGCATTGCTTTCAGGATATTTGCCCTCGATTTACACCCTTATGGTGGGAAAATTACTTGCATGTTATTTTCTTCCTCTCCATGCTCATACCTGTGAAGGTGGTGGTTGTCTGCTACCAATGGATATGCATGGTTGCTCTCACAAGGGGAAAAATAAGCTACTTAGACTCCCAAGGCTGCCTGGAAATCAGGAAGATCATGGGGAAGTTAGCTAAGCCTTGGGACTATGTAACTCAGATGAGCATAGTGTTCCATGGATTTCCTTACTCATTTGAAGTTCTATCTGTCACCTTGAGTACTGATCTTCAGTGGACAAGACAGCTTAAGATGGGATTGAGCTTGTCGAACTCTTCATATAGACATGAGTCTGCAGAGCTCACCATATAGTCAGCTGGGAGAAGCAGGTATTGGAAGGACAAAATACATAGCACTTGTTTCAGCTGCTGATGTTGTACTGAGAAGAGCTAGGTTGCTGAGTATACTTGTTTCCATTTACTCTAAGGGAGTAGCCCAGGCTGTTGCTTGTCTTCATACTGTAGACATAAGTCTTGTCTTCAGTTTTGTGACTCTTGCCCTTTGTGTGCATGCTGAGGTGGCACCAGCAGAGTCTCCTTCTCTGGAGCTTTGCTTCAGGAAGCAAAGGAAAGGCCCACTTCTGTGGGATTGAGCTCCATAGCACCTGTGCTCAGACATGAATGCCCAAGCAGGAGGTGATGAAAAAGTAAATCTGGCAAAACTTAGCTGGCCTAATACATAGTGCTTGCATAAATCTTTGCTCACCAAACAAATGAAACTCTTGAGGCTGTGGGGTATTTTTTTTTGTTTTCACTATTTTTAATTTGCATAGAGCTAAAAATTGAAGCGGAAGTACCAAAATGATATGAGGCAAGCTGCTCTGTGTCTGCAGCTCAGATGAAGTACTTCGAAAAAGTTTATTTCTGTTAGGTGCTCAGCACTGCCTGGGTGCTTGTTATCCTTAAAAAGGTCTATTGCAGGAGCAGGCCATCTCTGCTAGTTTAAGAGGAGCTAGCATGCATGAGTGCGCTGGTTTCAATTTTCTGCTAAGAAAGTTTTTGCAGTATTCTTCCACACGGTTCCACACCACAGTGAGGACCGATATGTTTTTTTCTGTGTACAGAGGAAGGGCAGAGGGGTGGGTTCTCTCACCAGTGCTACTTTCATATTCAATGGTAGAAAGATAAAATTCTAAGTTGGTGTTACACAAGCTATTTTCTCTAACATCGTCTTTATTCTCTTAACTAGGCCAACTGGATCTCTATCTCATCTCATGCATAGCAGGAGGTGCAGTATTCTTTGTTGTCTTTGTGACTTTGCTTATTTACTGCATCAGGAAGAAAAAAGCAGATAGGCTTGAAGATGATGGTAAGTGTTCAAAGGCTTTAAGTTCTCTTTAGCCACCTAAAATCTTAGAGGTTCTTCCTGACAGCTTCCCTGTGGGCAGGAGCAAGAGCTCGTCTTTGGCACACAGTGAATCTCATCGCATCAGCTGTTATTGTCAGTCTTGGTTTCAGACATATACTTTGAACAAAAGGCTTTTTGTTCTCAAGCCCTTCTGTTTATCTATGTAGGAAGAACTGCTGCTCTAATTCTTGGCCAAGGCCACCTGTCATGAACATCCATGGGGCTAAACATACAATTAAATATCTGTCAGTAGATTTTTTCAGTAAATTTATATTGTATAAAATTAGGATCTCTGACAGTGGCCTTTAGAAACAGTGTACATAAAGAGAGGATAAGAACTTTTCAGGGGGTTTCCTCAGGCATCTCTTGTTTTTACTCTCTGCAAAACAACATTGTTGGAGGCATATCAACACTGGAGGTCCAGCTTGAGGCACTTAAAAAGTCTATGGGCAGAGTTCTCATCTGTTGTCCAGAATTCAAGCCTCTTTAAGAAAATATGCTGATGGAGTCACCTCTCAGTGCAGGCTCCCTCTTGATAGAGGTGTTGCCTGTGACTGCAGCTTGCTTATTGCCCCTAGTTTGGGTGGGCAGAAGATGCTGAGCTGACACTCAGGAAGAATTGGCTGGCCCACTCGGAAGAGGAAGCTCAAGTATGAGGGAGATCACTCTGCAGCCAGGGCAGCATGTTGGTGTTGAAGGCTTGTTTTCGAGTCTTACACCCACATACTGTGTCAGACTTGCTTGTATGATCTTCAGTAGCAGCTAGGCTCTGTGTGAGTGCTTGAACTACAAAATGTGAGAATAAACTCCTTTGCACTGTACAGCAGTATTTGTCAAAGTAAAAAGGGTAATGTCTGAAAGAAACTCCAGCTGATACTTTGAAGGTGCCTGTGGTCAGTCTGACAGCAAGGGTTAGCATGACGCTTCCCATGGCTGAGGGTGGAACTTCAGTATGGGTAACTCATCGTGGCCCCCACACTTCCCCTGAAGTTATCACCACAAAAAATAGGCAAGTGTTCTCCCTGTCCTCTAGGAGAGCTCATAACAGTGCAACCATGGGATGTTGTTGTCTTAGAAGACTTGGCACATCTCATGAGCAAAATGCCAGTGTGAGCAAAGCCACTGGAATTTTGCCTTACGCTATGGCTGTTCTTGATGTTCTTTGTCAAGGGGGTAGTTTATCTCATTTAGTGAAGTGACAACACCTCCTCAGGTTTTGGGTCTGGATTCAAGAAAAGAGAGAAATCTGTTATGATAAGAACTAAAATAAGGTGGCTGGCCTCTTTGAAACAGCTTGGTGTGTAAGGTTTCAGCACCCCAAGAGGTGAATTTCTCAATACCTAAGCTAAAATGACTGACATATCACAAATGATGAATTAATGATCAAAAGTAAGATGGCGTGAATTTAATTCTACCTACTGGGAAATTCATGCTGGCAATTTCCAGGTCCCTGGAAATCTTCATGGCAGAGTAGGGCTCTTGTGTTGCTGCCTGTGGGTGTGACCCATTTCATAGAATCATAGAACATATGATGTTGGAGGGGATCTTAAATCCCACTCAGTCCCAACCCCCTGCCATGGGCAGGGCTGCCCCCCACCAGCTCAGGCTGCCCGGGGCCCCTATCCAACCCAGCCTTGAGCACCTCCAGGGATGGGGCACCACAACTTCTCTGGGCAGCCTGTGCCAGTGCCTCACTGCCCTCTGAGTAGAGTGTTTACAAAAAAGGACAGAAGCTCAGGCTGAGGGTGTCTATCAGTGACCAGAGAAGGCAGTAGTGTCTTCAGGTGCATTGACCTCAGCTTTGGGGCTGCTGCAGAACTCTGAGCACTGCCGAAACGTGTGGTGACAGTGACTTTGGTTGCCCGCTGGAGTAGCGGGATAACCTGAAAGTTGCCTTGCAGGTAAGATCTATCTATCTATATATTATATATAATTAATTCCGTGGTCCAAACTCTCTTCCCTTGCTGTTGGACTTGAGTAAGAACATTGCCTTCTGCATAGATGTAAGTAGGTGCCTGACTGCTGGGGCCTCCTGTCGTTGCAGATGAGGAAAGGATGCAGATCCACCAGGTGGACACAGAGTTGGCGATGCGGAAGCTCCCTCAACCACCATCCAACCCTACCTCCCAGCAGACCTGTGTGCAACAGAGGCCTCTGCCACAGCCACATGCACAGCAGCGAGCAGTGCCCCCACAGCCCAGGCCGCGTACCCAGCTGCAGGCCCCGAGCCAGCTGAGAGAGAGGCACTGAGCACCTGTCCTGGGGGATGGAGGCTCTTTCTTATGGAAGAAGAAAGTTTATGACAATCAGGAACTCCTCCCACCCAGGCTTGTGTAGCACTCAGCTATGGAGTTGCAGAAGATTAGGGAGAGCATCAAGTAACTGGAATTGAAGAGACACAGTGGAGGAGACTGAAGATGATGAGACCTGGGGCCTTTTTTCTTCAAGTGCCTCTATGCTGAGGTATAGAGCACTCACACCTGCGTCTTTCTGTGATTGACTTGTTTTTACTGCACCTTGTTGTCTTGCTTTCTGGACAGGTTACATCAAAAAGTGAGAGCCTTACTGAGACAACATGATCTTGTGGATCTTACCTGGTTTTATCACATAGCTTTTCATTCTCTTGCTGTGCATTAGAAAAGCCCTCTGGTTTCAGCATCAGATGCATGATCTCCTACACAGAACAATTATTTGTATATAATTAATCACTGGTCTGATGTTGGAAGAATTGGTGCTATCCAACACAGGACAAACTGAAAGGAGATGTGACGGACTTGAAGCACGCACGTATGAAAAATGTAAGGGGGAAGGAGTATATCCTTCATTTTCTCTACCGCTTCAGCTCAGTTCCTGTGCTTCTTCACTGGCAAGTAAAATGAAACAATTTCCCCTATAGATCTGTTTGGCTAGTCAGGTAGTTTGGTTTTTTTCACAGAACAGGTCTGGTGTACATTGGCTCCTAGCAGTATTTCAAACTGCCGAGCAGCCTCCTTAACAATGCTGTTGTCTGAATTGACATGGTTTCCATCACCAGTCCACCTGTCTGAAGAGTGACTAAGCTCCCTGATTTTGCTGGTAAGCACCTCATGATTGCTGGTGAGTACCAGCTGATTACAGAAAACTGCTGAGAGGCCTCACTCTCCCAAAGGCAGAGGTGCATGCCTGGACTGCAGTAACTATTCCTGCATCACTCTCCGTGTTCTGGACAAACACTCCTTCTCTGGTCCTTGGGAATGTTCACAACTGGCTCTATCAGACAGCTGAGGAGCTGAGAGAGGACATGCCTTCTTGGAGCAATGTCTGAATGGATAAACTGGTCCATCTGGTGTAAAAGTCAGCAGAGGTGGAGAAGGGGAGAGCTACCAGAGTCACAGAGTGCAAGATGCCCAGACAGCATTTTGTTGCAGTAGGCAGAAGGATGTGCGGTACGCCTCTCAGAGCTGACTCTCCTGTGTGTACCATGGCAGTTTAATAGACTTCTTTTTGTTTCTCCTCAGAAATGTGACTGTTTTTATCTTCTGGTATGAGGGTGGAGAACTAACTTCTCAGAGAGAGGAGGGGGTCTCTGCCTCTTCCAGAGCTCAGTCACTTTGCTTGAGCTCCAGAGGGGGTACAGTGATGGGAGGGTCACTTGTTCTTGCCTTAGCTTTCTGCAGCTTGTTTTAGGGTTTTTACTACTTAAAATTGCATTTGGTAAAGGTTTCATGGTTTACTCTGTAATATAAGCTATGTCCCTGCAGTGAATGAATAAAGGTAAGAGTGGGTGGCAAGGGCTTCAGCTCATACCTGTGCTGGGATCCCACTGAAATCTCCCTTTGGTTTTTCCTGTCTTGTCTGTACCACCTTGGTCCATGAGCCACAGGAACTTGGATGCAGGAGGTGTCTCAGATCCCTGGGAGGTACTGTCTGTTATGTATTGGCTCTTCTTATGACATCACTGCCACAGTGCCTTCTGTGCTATGGGCTTAACAGAGCTGCAGCAGTGTTTTCGAGGTGCTCCTTCTCCATGGGACTTGCTCAGCTTCTGTCATGTTGGCTAGGCCAAGGGATCTGGCTCCTCTGGTTACTTGGTAGGCATCTGTAACTCTGTTCCTTATGTCTGGTGTCTTTTTTCAGCCCATGGGGCTGGTTGTGCAGATCCTGGGGCACAGCCAAACCACTGTGCTGGCAGCTCCCTGGTAGGCAGCCCTTCAAAATGCTGCTAGCTACTCTTGCAGTCTGGTGCCTGTTCTGTAGCTGTGCTCCTGCTCTGCAGTTGACCTCTCCTTGAAGTGCCCTGCTAGCCTGAGTCCTCTGCCTGATTCCTCTTGCTGGTTTCTGGATTACTAGGCAGGGAAGTTCTCTATTCTGTGATCCTAGCTGCAGCAGATGTGGGTGCTGCAGGGTTTAGTTTCAAATCCTCATTTGCTTCCTCAGCCAAGAGAGCCATGGTACCGCATTCAGCCTGAGGGTGGGCAGCGTTCCCTTTCTGTCCCCTTAAAGCACAAAACTCTCCCAGGTTCCCTACCCACTGCTGCCCTCCTCTCCCTGGGGCTGATGCTGAGGTGATGCTTGCCACAGCACCATGCACTGGGGCAGCTGAGGCAGTGCGAGGGGATGCTGGCCCAGCAGTGGGGTATGTTTGTCCTTTAGGCAAGGGACTGCAGCAGGAAGCTAACTCTTGCGAGTGGGAGGCAAGAAGCTTTTCTGCTCTTGGCTAGAAAACTGGGTGAAGCCCCACCCATGAGGCCAGGCTCCAAACCATGCTGTGACCCTCTTGAGCTGCATCAAAAGAAGCATGGCCAACAGGTTGAGGGAGGTGATCCTGTCTCTCTACTCTGCACAGGTGAGACCTCAGCTGGAGTGCTGCGTCCAGATGTTAAGTCCTCAGTACAGGAGAGACATGGATCTGTTGAAGGGTGTCCAGAGAAGGGCCACAAAAAGGATCCCAGGGATGAAACACCTCTCCTACAAGGACAGGCTGAGAGAGCTGGGGCTGTTCAGCCCTGAGAAGAGAAGGCTCCAGGGAGACCTGAGAGCGGCCTTTCAACATCTAAAGGGAGGCTGTAAGAAGGTGGGGGCAGGGTCTGTGGTGATAGCACAAGGAGAAATGGTTTCAAACTGAAACAGGAGAGATTTAGACTGGACATAAGAAGTTCTTTACAATAAGGGTGGTGAGGCATTAGAACAGGTAGCCCAGAGAGGTGGTGGATGCATAGTTCCCAAAGACAAGGCTGCCAGCTGATACCCACCATAGTGGGTACAAGTGAAGTGGCACACATCTCAGTGCTGCCCTTCATTTTGTTGTTGTAACTGTGGGTGCCTTTGGCCTTGCTGCAGTCCACCAAGGTCTCCTTTGGGATGTCAGGCTTTCCACCTAAACCTCTTGGTCAGGTGCTGAGGGGCTCTGAACTGAGTAAAAAGAGCTGAATGTTGCCCTGTTGGGTGGAGTTACGTGAAAATACAGCACAGGTAGATATAGGGCTATGAGCATGCAGTACCCCATACAGTGGGAGTCTCATCAGGGCAATACTTACGTTAGCCTGTCACCTTTTCTTTAGTAGTCACTGTTTTTATGTCTCATGTTTGTTTCAATGTAGCAGGATATTTGAATGTTCCCAAGTTCTGCTGATGCCTCTGAGAAAAGTCAGCCATTTTTTTCTGAACGTATGTCACAGAGCATTCACGTCTTAGGTTTCTGTGATGCAGAGGATGTATCAGTTCTGGAAAATAGCTGATATCAAGACCTAAGAAATAACAGGAAGTGCTCAGCTCTGACGATGCTTGCTGCAGCCTTCCCTGGTTCTTTCATGGACATGTCTATCAGTGAATCACAGTAGATAGTTTTTCCCCATTCTTCCTAAGAAGGATGAGACAAGAGGGCTGATGTGCTGAGCTGCGCTCTGCAAGTACACTGGTCTGCCCTCCCTGGCATAAGACACGCAGCACGTGCTGTCCGGGTGTTAGCAGGAGTCAGCTTTGGTTGGTGGTGGAGAATAAGAACCAGCACTGAAAGTATGGGAGGAAAGTGCAACCCCATGCTCAGAGCAAGGTGGTTATTGTGTTGTGCTACTGCAGTGCTCGCTAGCTGTGCAGTCTGAGTAGGCACCCAGAAAAGTAGTGGTTGGCCCTTGTGCGTCCAATTGTTATTTTAGGCTGCTTGACATGAGCAGCACTTGCTGCCTAAACCTAGGCTTTGTGGTAGAGTATATGAGACCTTGGCAATTGCCAGGGGGCTCCTGTTTCTAGCACAGGCAGGACTGGAGTCAGTCAGATAATTTCAATCCTAAAATGAAATTCTGAGCCTCTAAAATATCAAGTAGGAGGCTGTGGCTGGTAAATGTCTGTCTTTTGGCATGCTTTTGAAAATAATGCCATAGGGGAAAAGGCATCCCTCATATTCTGCATCAAATCCACAGGCTCTGATATGGAGATTAACCTCAGCTGGGAGTGCCTTGCCCATCAGCCCTCTTCTCTATTCTGATAAATAAGGCTTCTGTGCTTCAGCTGTGCTGGAACCTCACAGCAGGCTCAAGGAATGCTGAATTTGTCTTTGAAACTGCACTCCTCTGTGGCGTGTGCCATGGATGATAGGTCAGAGCAGAGCTCAGCTTGGCAGGCAAAGCTCCACAAATACTACATGCAAGTGCAGGTGATGCAAGTGGGATGTCAGAGATGTGGACAGAACAAGGACAGAGAAATGCCTCAAGTTGATGTTTGGTTTCTGCCTGCTGTTGTAAGCAGCATCAGCCTCAATACCACCCCATTACCTCATGCGCCTCTGTTCTGGGTGATATTGTTAGATGGTGTCTGTCTCCAGTGCCTCTGAAATGCAGGTTTTAAGGTAACAGGAAGAGAGAGCTCCACAACAAAGAAGCCCTCCATGCAGCAGCACTCATTGGCCACATTTCTCTCACACTTTCTTTGACTGTGTTCTAAGAAAAGGAAGGCATTTCACACTGCTGCCCTCCCACACAAACACCCGCTTTCACTCCAAGCCCTTCTTGGTGTCCCAGGGTAGGTGAGCAGGGACTGTGGGGTACAAGTAATGACTCAAACTAAACAGCCTGTGGGCAGCCTGATGTGCATCCCTGAGCCTCCTGCTCCCTGGTGAGGTGGGACAGGTAGTGAAGCCCTCAAGCTGGGATACTTGGGCCTGCTGCTGAATGTTACACCTGCTGGGACAGGCTGGGACTTCTGTGGTTGGCTACCCAGCTCAGACACGTCCTTCTTCCTCTGCTAGATGTGAGGTGAGGTTTCCCATCAAGAAAGGGAATGAAATAGAGGTGTGAAGCTTTGTTAATGAGTTTCTACATATGGCATCACTGTAGCTGTGCTTTATTCTGTTTCCAGTCTCCTGGAGGTGTTACAGCTGCTCAGTGAACCACCTGAGGGAGCTGTGTCTCCGAGAATGTATGTATGTATGGCTGCAGGCTCTGCAGCTGACGGGCATGCAAGGCTGGGGTGACTGCAAGGCTGATGTGCTGCAGGCACTGTTGATGCTAAATCACCAATTTTATGTGGCTTCACTATGATTTCAGTGGCCAGTGCAAACAAATCACTGAATGAGGATGTGGTTCCTACTGAAGGGGAAATGCCCATATCTCAGACCCAAAATTCAAACAGAAAACCTCTGACGCCCTTTTGGTAAGCTTACAGTTTCTATAGACTGTTTTTATTTTAGCTATTTTAAAAAAGAAGAAGAGCTTAACCAAAAGCCACCCACTGCAAAGAGGAACTGAGCAACATATAGTCTTTAAAAAAACATTGGAAGGAAGGAAATGTGTCTGCACAGAAAGTGACTTGAAAAAAGCCTTTAGACCCAGCAGTGGAAATTCTGCATGTTGGAGGAGCTGGTAGGAATCGAAGGTCCTCCAAAGAAAGGGTCTGTTCAATAAGCTAGTGTTTCTGCTAGGTTAGGGCACTGGGTTGGCCTCGGGTGGAGGAGAAGGGTGCTGGAAGACCAGGTAAGAAAAGCAGTTCAGCTTTAGAAAAACCACCAAACTGCTGAAGTGCCACAGGTGATTCCAGGGTTAGAGGGGATGTCAAGAAGAGAGGAGAGGCATTTCAAAATGGCAGCTAAGGACAAAGCCAGTGAGTCCCCTTTCTCTCAAAGCATCTGTGCTAGAGAAGAAGAGTGACAGAGCACCTGAGGCAAGTGTAGCCTTGATGTCTTATCTAGAGATGAAAAACTGCGCTGCTTCTATGGGGCACCAAAGCAGCTGTCTAAACTGACTCAACATATGTATGCACATGATAGTAGTGAGAACTGTTAGTCCTTTCTGGAAGCTTTTAAGGACAGATGCTTCCAAAGCCCTTATAAGAAGCAGTTCAGAAGAATGGTTTACAGGCCTAGACCGATCAGATGAGAAACAAAAGCTCTGCTTCTCCAAGATATTAAAAAAAAAAAAACTGTTATAGCTACATGGGATGAAATAAATGATACAGGTGATGCTTTTCTGTGGGATGGCTGCAGCTCGGCCCAGCACTGCAGAAAGCACAGGTCATCTGTGGACTGAAGCTGGGGACAGGCACAGTGGCATGAGCTTGACAGACTTGCCCAATCTCTCACATTGGACCTGGCTGCTCTGTATCTTCTCTCAGCATAAAGCATTGTGCATTATGTGAGGAGCAATCAGATGTTCTCACGTAGCAGTCTTGGAAGCAGACATTTGTCTGCAAAGCCATGTGGCTACCAGCCCTGAAAACTAGCCCATGGATCTCTGCCATGTGGCAGCATAAGCAAAGTGCGCTTAAAGACCACAGGGTAAGCTGGTAGATACAAACCAGAGTAGGCCAGGATTGATGCCCTCCCTGAAACATGCATCTGAAGATCTTCCCGGTCTTCAGTTCAGAGACGTTAATGAATCACTGAGTTATAGAATCATAGAATGGCTTGGGATGGAAGGGACCTCAAGGATTGAGTTCCGACCTCCTTGCCACAGGTAGGGTTGCCAGTCACTAGATCAAGCACTAGATCTGATTGCCCAGGGCCCCATCCAACCTGGCCTTAAACACTTCCAGGGACAGGCCACAGCTTCTCTGGGCAACATGTTCCAACACCTCACCGCTCTCTCAGTAAAAAACTTCCCCCTGACATCTAATCTAAATCTCTCTCCCTCCCTTTCAATACTGGAAGGCCACAACAAGATCTTCCTGGAGCTGGGAGGAGGGGAGGTTGGCATGAGGTGTGGGATTTTGGCTGCTCTCTCCTAGTGGTGGCCAAGGCCTCTCTACCTTAGGTAGTGAGCAGCATGGCAGAAGGAAGGGACACAAAATCCAGACCCATGCTTAAAAGACAACTAGCCCACTGCTACTCCGGGAATGAATCACTGCTTGGTCTCACCAGTGGTGAAGGGAAATTTGTGGGCTGGCCATATAGTGGCAACAGGTGTTAGGGATGCCTTGTTTAAGCCCAGAACCTACTAACCAGCTTCTGGTGCGTACCTCTAGGCAGGGGGGGGCAGGTTGCAGCCTCTTTCTACTGTGCAGCTCCCATACAAAGCTTTCTCCTTGGTCCAAGCTGCTAAACTGTGCTCTCAGCCATCTTCAGAGGTGAGAGGTGGAGGCAACAGGTGCTGGCAGCATCATGTTGGATGCGGTGGGAGCGTGTGTGCACACCACGTGTGGGTGCTGTCACCTAGTGGGGCAATGGAAGTGTGGCACAGCTGGGGCTCTGTGCCCTTTTCCTTGCCTGACATCAGTCACTACTTTCTGTTCACATTCTACTACAAGCAGGTCCAGGTTTCCTTTTCCCACCTTGTCGCTGCTCAGACACGTTCTGCCACTTACACAACAGGAGGCAAACCTCTCTGCTGGAGGCCCCGAACTTTCCTGCAGGGCACAGGGAGATGACTTGTCTTCAGGAAGGCAAAGGCTTTGTGAGAGGAGCAGTGCTTGGAGGCATTCCAGACTGAGCAACAGTAGAAGGGCAGAGGTGGAGCAGGGCCGTGCAGTTCATCTTTCTTTCTTCCCAACCACTAATGGTTTGTCCTGTAAGTGCCTTGTTCCTTGTACATGAGAGCTGGAACACAAGCCACAGCCCAAGCAGGGGAACAGCCAAAAGCAGCTTCCCTGATGGGAAACACTGGCGTGGTTTTGTTTTTAAGGATGCGAGGATTTCTTAGTTGTGTTTTAAATAGTCGGACTAGGTTGAAATCCTTCATTTTTCTGTCTCTGAAATACCTGCTTATGTGTGAGGGAGAGTGATCTTGGCTGGTGTCCATAAGGAGACATAGTTATGAAGGTGTGTTTCTGCTGTCCTTGTTTCTGCTGTCCTTCTCTATCCTCCCCCGGTAGCTCCTCACTTTTTGTCTTTTTTTTTTAAAGGGGATTAACCTGTAGGTTACATCTGTGTAAGTACATTAAATATTTGGTTTCCAAAAGACTCCTAGCTTAATTTTTCTTATTCTCTTCTGCTGTGTAAAGAGCTCCCATGCCTGGGCAGGATGCGGGGAGAAACCTCAAAAAGGCCACAAGAGGGCACCTGGAAACAATGGTTTTGAGCATCATGTCTGTGTCTGCTCTTGGGCTCTTCCCTCCCCTTTCTTTTTTTCGCTTTTTTTCTTCTTTTTTCTTCTTTTTTTTTTTCTTTACACAGACACTGAGAGCCGTTTTCATCTTTCTGCGACCTTGCTGCTTTGTGGCAGGAAAGGTGAGCACAAAGCCAGGCACTGTATTTAGGCAGAAATGGGCTGCCCCCCACCATTCCCCTGCTGCCCCACATCCTCTGCCTGCACTGAGCCCCTATTGCACACAGGCACATGCCTGTAGGGAGCAATGTTCTTGTCTACAGAATACACGCGTGCATGCTCGTGCATTGCAGCCACAAGCAAAAGCAGCAGTTCTAGCAGCAAACCCAGTCATATTTGGTGGGTTTTTTTTGTTTTGTTTTGGTTTTTTTTTTTTCCTGAAAAGCTCCCTGAAACATGCAGACTTCAGTGAAACAACACCTGTGTGCAAACCACAGTGGGGCTCAGAGCAAGGAAAGAAAACCCCATCTCAGCGAGCAAGAACGTCAGGCTAAAAGCAGCACCAGGCTTGGCTGTCTTTATGAGACACCGCTGCACGATGGCTCTGTTTGAGCTGATGCTGGTTGAATGTGGCTGCTTGAAAAGCTTCATCTTCAGAAAGCTGAAGGCATTGTGCCAGAGATCCCACACATCAGGCTTCAAACCCAAGCTGTCAGTATTGGGAAATTTACAGAGCTCAGCTGCGCTGAGGGACAGCTGGGTGCAACACCAATCTAATCCAGATTATAAAGCTCCTGGGGTTTGCTCAGAGGGAATCTTGATGCGTGCAGTCACAGCATAGCACCCCTGCTGCGATTCTTTTCTGGGAGTGTGAGCATCCATGGTCTTTCCCCATCTCGCATATACAGATGTGTGCTCTTTTCATCATTTCCTCCTTGCTTCTCATGGGAGCTTGCAGATTCAAGCATGAAATCTGTACAAACAAATGCTTTTTACATGTTATACTGTGTGGCTGTGTTGTATACACTTATGCTGTAATTGAATCACTTCCTTGCAGCTCCCTTCCTCGTGTGAGCATCCTACTCTCCTGGTCAATGCATGTGTGCAATAAACATTTCATGCCATCCAGCTGTGCCCAGATAACCCACATACAACTCACACTTGGATGTACTTTTTTAATCACAGAGGAACTGAGTGCTCTGTAATAAATTAATACTAAAGACTGTGTTTACAGCCGCCCTTCCAATAGTCTGTACAATGCTGAGTATAAATAGACGTGCTGTCTTCCTTACACAGGCACACAAGCACACACTTACTTTCCTTTCTCCAGAATCATAGAATTGTTAAGGCTGGAAAAGACCACTAAGGTCATCCAGTCTGACCCCCAGCCCATCCCTACCATGCCCACTATCCACATCCCTCAGTGCCAGCTCTACACAGTTCTTGAACACTTCCAGGCACAGTGACTCTACCACCTCCCTGGGCAGCCTGTGCCAGCGCCTCACCGCTCTTTCAGAGAAGAAGTGTTTCCTAATATCCAACCTGAACCTCCTCTGGTGCATCTTGAGGCCATTCCCTCTCATCCTATCGCTGTTACCTGGGAGAAAAGACCAGTCCCCACCTCACCACAGCCTCCTTTCAGGCAGCTGTAGAGAGTGATAAGGTCTCCCCCCAAGCCTCCTCTTCTCCATACTAAACAATCCCAGCTCCCTCAGCCATTCCCCATAAGAATTGTGTTCCAAGCCCCTCACAGCTCCATTGGCCCTTCTCTGGGCATGCTCCAGGGCCTCAGCGTCTTTCCTGTAGTGAGGGCCCCAGTGGACACTCTGAGCTGTATAGGCAGTGGCTGGGGCTCCTTCTTAGGGAGGTGCAGCATCTCTGCCATCTTTGTTGCAATAACCAAAAACCCAACAACCTCTCTCACAAACAGCCTCCTCTTCTAGCCACATCCAAGCTGCCTGTGCCTGCTGCATGCCTTGGCCCTGGGCACTGTGCTGCTGCCTGCTCAGGACGGGATGCTCACGTGGCAGCACGCAAACAGGATACAGCAATGTGATGCAGTGTGGGCACTTGGGTGGCTGGAAGGGATGTTGGGGATCTGGCAAAGATTTGTGGCTCTTGGGAGGGTACAGCTCATGGCAGGGGGACCCTGTCAGTGGAGGTGGGGAAAATCAACCAGGCTGTGGCAGTGGGGAAGGGGAGGTGGTGAGAATTTCTGACACGCCTCCTGCCCTACACCAAGCACTGGGAACATTACTGCTGCTGCCTGGTTTGCTGAGGGCCAGGAAGGACATGGCCTCACTGTGGCTTTTCCAAGTGGTGGAGTGCCTGAGTTGAGTTGAGCTGAGCTGCACCTGGGGAGGGTCCCTGCCCTGGAGAATGGGCATTAGCTCATGCCAACCTTCAGCTGCTTTCCCATCTGTGTTCTGCTTTTCAATAGGGGCTTCCTGCTATTCAATGTAAGCCTGCACAGGATGGAGCCCATGGAGAGGTGCTGGGGCAGCACTGAGGATATGTGTTTGTTCTATGGTATTAGCCTGGTACAGTAATGGTTTCTGTCTTCGTACCTCGCAAGCTATCCTGGAGTGGTGGACAGCAACGAGAGCAGCACCAAGTGCCTCTATTCCACTCTTCTATCTGCACTGATCCCCAGCTGCACTCCTGTATTGCTGGGGGCCCTGCTGAGGCAGGATAAATGAGTGCTGATACAGCTGAAAGGGTTCCTGTTTCTGGAACACTGATGTGGTGTGGGAGCCCTGTGTTTGTGGGTGCCTCTTTGACCTTGCTGGGGGAAGCAAGGCCAGGCCCTGTGGTGCCCCTGGGTTTAGAGCCTGAAACCAAACATGTACTATTTGCCTTTTTTATTTAATCTTTTCTGCTAAGACAAGGCAGGAAGTGATGGCCAGCAGCTGTACTTCCCACCCCACCAGGTCTCCTCAGCAGCCCATCTCCTTGGGGCAGTAGTGCTGGTGCTCCCACCACTTTCTTCCCTCTCTCATCCATTGTGGTGTGTCGTGACAGAGTTACTTCTAAAGGAACTGAAGTTTGTGCGAGTTGCTTTATTTCACAGCAAGCTCTCTGCTCAGCTAGGAGGTGACAGCTGGTGCTGGTAAGGTGGGAGCCCCTCCAGCTCTTCTGCTTCATTTGCTCCATGCAAGGCATTCCCAGCCAAACCAAAGACTGAAGCCAAATGTGTCTTGGGTGCAATAGAGCAATGGCTCCAGGTCCCTGGTGGCTTGCTGACCTGGAGATCTCTGGGCATAAACCCAGCACAGTGTTAGTGGAAAATTGGTACAGCCACCAGAAGGTCGGTAGGAAACACGTGAGCACGGATGGAGCCAGCTGCTCTGTGTGGGAAGGCGAGTGGTTGGCCCAGAGGATGTGGAGGAGAGAGGCAAGCCAGAGCTGGAGTGCAGTGCTTGTTCTGATGGCCAGGAAGATGAGCGGCTAGGGCTGGATCTGGGTGAATGGCATGGGGCCATGTTTGAGGTCATATATATACTGTAGAGGTCATATATATACTGTAGAGGTCAGCTCTAGTGAAAAGAGTGTTGGAAACCTCCTGGCCCAGGGAAGCTGACTGTGTGGTGTGTTTCTTTACGCAAGCCTGCTGTCACCTGGGGTTTTGCCTTCATAGGGAAAGGCACAAATCCTGTAAAGAGGGCCTTTAACTCAATCTGATGTGCACCTCTTCCCTTTGCTTCCAAGCTGGCTCTGTGCCACAGAGTAATGTCCAGGCTGCCCAAGCAGAGAAAATCTCTTCTTGTACATCCCTTCACATCCTCAGCAGGTGATTCAGGTTGCAAAGGTCATTTCAAACATTATGTACGTGCTGAGTCTGGGCTGGCTGTGGCTGTGGGGACTGCAATGTGTTGTGGAGCAGGAGGACTTGTTGGTGCCTGTGGGGAGACCACAGCTCTTTAGTCTCTTCTTGAAATCAGCTGGCCTCTGCATCTAGGCGTAATCTGAACTCGTATGCTGACAGCCCTCCTTCGTTCTGCTACTGCAGCTTTGAGACTCAAAGCAAAGAGTGAGGCAGCATCCTCTTTGTAAAGTGAGCTGAAATGGTCCATTTTTTCCTTAGAAGTTTCTGGGTGACCAGTTGTGTTAACACAGCTGCAGCTGTGTCTCTGCAGGGATGTTGTTTTCTAAGCAGAAACCCAGAACAATTCCCTCAAAGATTCACTAGGATAAAAGTGATTATGCTGGGAGGAGCAGCTTTATTGCTTGAGTGATGCTTTGGCTCCGACCTCTTCCTTCCAAACTGGAGAATCACAGGACCACAGCTTCATTAAGGTGGGAAGGGGTCCCTTGAGGGTAATCTAGTCCAAACCCCAAGAAGCCCCCAAACAAAGCAGAAGGATGATGAAGCATCATTGTGTTCCTGAGGAGACAAACTTTGGAAAGCAGTCTTGGTTCACTGGGACTCAGCGGGTCTCTAGCTGTACTGTGAGTGGGTTGGAATTTCAACCCAGCTCTGGATCCCTTCCAGACTGATGGTGCTCTACAAAGATGTGGTTCTGGCTTGAGCGTGACCCTTCTCTTTGCCATGGATAACACTGCTGATTCCCTGTTGTACCCCTGATAGGAGGTGTATCCCTTCATGCAGAATGGCAACACGTCTGGCACTCCTTTTTTGGATGTCTGAGCATGTGCTCCTGGGGGCCCAAACCCTCCCCCAGACCTCCCAGGTTTGCATGAGTTTGCAACTGTGCTTCCTGCTACTGGTCGGTCTGGGCGTATGAGGAGAACAAATGTTGGATGCTTATTTAGTGCTTCAGTCAGGTCATGCCGCAGCCAGGAAGTGTGATGGTTGGTAATGGAGAACACATGGGCTCACTTGCAAACACCCTTGCTTGCTCTAACCTAGCTTCCCTGCCTGTAAAATGGAAATAATAACTTGGAGCTTAAACAATGAGTTGTGGGGCTGGCTTTGCTAACGAAGATTTGTTGGTGCCTGCGTGGAGGCCACGGCTTTTGGGATTTTCTCATGAAATCCATTTGTCACAGACCTTCATCTGGAAGGGGAGGCAGGAACACATTTTAGTCAGAGGACGGTGAGGCACTGGAGAAGCTGTGGATGCTCTGTTTCTAGAGGCATTCAAGGCCAGGTTGGATGGGGCCCTGGGCAGCCTATGCTGGTGGGAGGCAGCCCTGCCCATGGCAGGCGGTTGGGGCTGGGTGGGCTTTGAGGTCCCTTCCAAACCAAACCATTCTGTGGCAATTGTGATTTTAATGGCAGGAACACAGCTGATCAGCTTCCTGCCCTTGCATCACATGGGAAGAGAGTAAGGGATGGCCTTGATGGGCAGGCAAGGGGAGTGGGCAATTGCTGTCCACCCCTCAGATGGTCCTACTGCCTCACCATGGGGGTGTGGTGGCCGCCTATATGATGGCTACCCTACAGCCCCTGTGTTGACTGTACCAGATGAAAGATCAGTCCCATCTGGGGGTGTTGGTTTCACTATCCCTGTAGCTGTTTGTGTGTTACTCATCACTGGTGCAGAAAGCCAGCACCTCCCACACAGCTGTCCTTGCACGCGTATGCACTATATCAAGCATCAGCTGACACCAAGAGCAGCAGCAGTGAAAGAAGTCCCCACAGATATGAATATTTCCCAAGATAACAACATAAAGTAAGAATCAGGGGGCTATTTCATTATTTTTTCCTCCTTCACCTTCTCTCTCCCTCTTTTATTTTTTTTTTCCTTAACCAAGGCTCTTTATTCTGCCTTCAGGGAAACCATTACTTATCTTTATCTTAGAGCTGTGTAGTTTTTGGTTTTGTTTTTTTGGTTTTTTTTTTTAATCGTTTTCCTTTTCTATGCTGATCTTTTTAGGGCAGAGGGAATGAGAAGTCTTTAGAGAAGATATGTAAGGCTCCCAACTCCTCCTCTTAGTCCTTTTCCTCCAGGGCACTTTGTCCTCACTCCTCCATCCCTCATCTTGGCGTTGGCTTCTGGGGGAAAGGAGGCCAGCTCTGGCCTGTCTCCTAACTAACAAGCTCTGCTCCTCCCTGCATTGTTTCATATTTTGTTGGCCTCTTTTCTCCTGCTGAGACCAATGCAGGAATGAGCTCATGCTGTTTCAAGAGTGGAAGATTGTGCTCTGTAGCACAGAGAATCCTCCTCAGTCCCCTGGGGTTCTGTGGGGTCCTGGCACCTGAGGCTGCCTGAGAAGCAAGGTGGCTGGGCTGCACAGCCAAACAGTGATGTTTGGTCACGGTGAGACTCTGACCAATGTTTCAGTGTTCTGAAACCCTGTAAGACTGAGCTGCTTCTGGAAATGCTGAACAAAGAGTTCTTGAAAAGAATTTGTCCCTAAAACACCTGGTCCCACCATGCGGACAGGGAAACCAAAAGGCTGGGAGATCTCCCAGGGCCGCAGTACCAAAAAGTGGTGTCCCTTGCAGCCCACCGTGGGGCTAGGATGTTGCTGGCATGATGGCCATGGCCTCATCATGGCAGCCCTGAGCAATAGCTGGTGGAAGCCTGTCAAAGCTGAGCAAAGCAACTCACCAGTAAATGAAGTGGTGTTTTTCCACGGAAATTTTTGCTCAGCAGAAACTACGTGGCTGCATCTGATATGGGATCTGTAAGTGGCCATTAGCTTGTTTTGGATGAGAGCAACATAATTGAATTTAAGGAAAATGTTGAAGAGGAAATAAACTTTTTCTTTTGCATAGAGTTTCCTGCATGCTTTTTTTTTTTTTTTTCTTCCCGGCTGATAACTGCAAATGTCAGTAGGTTGCAGTTAATATGTGGAGATAAAAATAAGAACAAAGAGAGAGAAAATGAGAAGGAGAACTAGGGATGTCCATCTTCACTAGAGCTGGGCGTATGTAGCAATAAACGTTCACAAAATGTGCTTGTGAATAAAACATGCAGACTGTCTTCCTCAGTGATTGTGACCCATTTTATTTCCAAACACTCAGTAGAAAAAATGTTCTGCCCACAAAGATGCTCACGAAAGCAAGCTATCTCTTGGAGTAATGTGAATAAATATAATTGAATGCTCACGCTGGCGTTATTCTCAAAGCCATTTTGAAGAGCCCTATCAGTTGCACGATAGGCTCGTAGAACAATTTGGAGTGATTGCAAATAACTTGCAGCTAGGAGAGGACATTTTTCCTGGGTGTGAAGCATGGCCTCTAGCTGGAAGTGATGCAGTGTGACTTATATGACCACTGGCATTCAGCGAAGGGGGGCTGAAGGGTGGGATGTTTTCAGCAATGGGGTCCCAATGAAGCCGTATGCTAAAATGCCTCCATGCCAGCTACTTGTCAGAGCCATCCGAGGGATAGACCCAGTTGCAAGTAGACAGGCTTCTCACTGGTAACTTGGGGACAGATAACAGGGCTGCGACTGTCCAAGGATTTATCTGCAGCGAGCAACATGATCAGCTTTAATCATATGTGACAGCAATGTGAAGTGCAAAGTTTTGGTCAATCAGTTTGAATTAATCGCCCCGTTCCTCCATCAGTGTCACTGAACACAGGGTCAGGACAAGCTGGTGACTTTTCCTCACTCGGCCCACAGCCGTGAGGCACGCCCTGCCTGCGCACATCCCCACGATCCCCTCCCTTAGCCCACCCCGTTCATGCTGCCAAGGGCAGGGATGGAAACGAGCTGTTGGTTCACGCAGTGCCCGTTCACCTCTGGCCATTGCAAAGTCATCCCTAGTGGATCTTTTACCTTTTTTTCCTCGCGTAGCAGTAAGTTGCATTTCATCTGCCCCAAATGCCAGGGCTTTCCCTGTGTCTCCCGGATGGCTATTGCACATTAAGCTATAATTGCACTGTCAGGGAGTTTTCCTTTCTGATGCTCTGCCAAAATGTTCCCTTTAAAAAAATTATATCTATCGAGGTTAGCTTGGGCAGGAAATAATCCAGACAAATGCACGCTACCTGATCTTCAGGCCAATTAATCTGGAACAGATACTTGGTGAGGGTGATAGCGGAAATGCTGAATGGGATCTGTGGGGAGCAGATGGAAATTTGGATGCACTGCAAGCTTGCAATTCAGATGCTGGCAGTAGGGAGGACAGGAGAGTGCTGTGCCAGCGTGAGCAGGAGGGAATGCTTCTGTACGTAGCATGGAGGCAGCTTCACCTACACTGACCTGTGCTCCTCAGGCATCTGTAGCAGAAATGCTAAGTCACGGCCTGAACCAGTAATTGAGCACCTGGTGGGAAGGCAGGGCCAACCCAGGGGAGCTCAGGTGCAAGGAATGCAGCTGAGTGATCACAAGGGGTGGAGCCAGGATCCACCTCTTCTCAGACCTTCTATGATTCTATGACCTCATTTAAGGGTTGGCAGTGGAGATGAGATGAGAGTATGTTGCTGGAGGTCTCTGCCTACTTGAGGCCTTCCAAGGGTAAGTAGCTTTTTTTTTTTCCTTCCTTTCCTTCTATGTCCTTGCCTGCTGCATTTGGGCTTATCCTCTCTTGCTGCAGCTTAGGACTTTGCTACACTGCTATTATTGCTGTGCTTTCCATCACATTGTAGTGTTACAGGCATCCCTGGCCTTCTGCACGTCATAGCTGGAGGCAGCAGGTTACAAAGCATTTGCAGAAGGATGACCTATGGAAATAACTCATGGGTGGTGTGTGGAAGACCTGTCCATGTTGCTTGAGTTCCCTTGTCCAGGAAAGAGGTTTCTGTGAAGTTCAGCGTGTGCTAAGGGGAGTCCCTATGCAGGGGCCAGATCTTGGTAAAGGCAGAGAGCATCTTTGGAAAATTAAGAACAAATAGCAAAACAAAGAGGGGAAAAACCTTTTATTTCATTGTCTTGATTCTGTTTATGAGGATTTGAGATTTTTGGCTTAGAAGGGAATGAAAAATTGCTCTGAATGCTACATTTTGGAAATACTGAAGCGAAAACTCTTGGCTGCCTAAAGGGTTGGTTTGTCACCCTTCATGTTTCTAATTTTCATACAAACAGCTGTGTGGGCTATGCCGAGCCCCTGAGGGCCTTGGTACCATGAATCCATGTCAGGAAAGGCACTACCAGTCCTGTTCAGACTCAGCGTGAGGCAGTCACCAGCAGAAATGGGGGCACGTGATGGAGGCGTGACTTTTTCCAAGCAGTGCATCCAAGTCTATGATAAGATGAGTAGTAGTCTGATGAACATTAACCAATGAGGGGAGAATGTGACTTGGAAATGTTTGATAGTGGTGTCTAATAGCAAGAAGATTTACCATGAAATAATGAATACCACTGCGATACAAATTGATTTGGGGAGGGAGAGCGGGGGGAGGAGTCAGTCATTCTCTCAGTGCTGTTTAATTTGTAGTGGTTCCCTCGCTCAGAAAAGATGTGGAGCTGTTGCAGCATGTCTAGAGGAGGGTGATGAAAATGATCAGAGGGTTGGAGCACCTTTCCTATGAAGAAAGGCTGATTTGGACTTGTTCATCCCGAAGAAGAGAAGGCTCTGGGGAGACTTCATTGCAGCCTTCCAGTGCTTGAAGGGGGAACAGGAGGGGAAGTGACCTTTTACATTGCCTAATAGTGATAGGACAAGGGGTGATGGCTTTAAACTAAGAGGGAAAAATTTAGGTTAGATGTATGAAAGAAATTCTTTACTCAGAGGGCAGTGAGAAACTGGTACAGGCTGCCCAGAGAAGCTGTGGGTGCCCCATCTCTGGAGGCACTCAAGACCGGGTTGGATGGGGCCCTGGGCAGCCTGAGCTTGTGGGGCGCAGCCCTGCCCATGGCTAGGGGTTGGAACTGTGTGGGCTTTGAGGTTCCTTCCAATCCAAGCCATTTTGTGGTTCTGTGATAGTGGGAATAACGCAGTATCTATAAACCTTTGCTCAAGAGCTCTTCTTTTTTCTACCCAGAAAAAAAATTGAAGCAATAGAAAACTTTAAACAAAAAAGATACTTTCAGAAAGTGGTAGCTTGCCATATTTTAATATAGATTTTAGTCCTGTTAGCTGTACTACTTAAAAATGGATAGGATGCAGAAGGAAAACCAGCAAGAGCCATTGTGAATAGCCGCTCTCTTTTCAAGACACGTTTAAAAAACCTGGAGCATAGTCACTTTGTGGAACGTACATCTGGAGTGATGGGAGCTGTGGTGAGGATCGTGAGCAGCACAAAAGGTAGGGTCAGGTGTCTGACCGGTGCAGAGGGGGGCTGTGAGCAGAGCTGGCAGTTGCTGAGAGTAAGTGAAACAAAGGCAGACCTAGTGAGCAGGAAACCTGCCCTTTGTGTCCCTTGTGCACCAAGAAAGGCAGGCTCTGCTGCTGCCTCTGCCCTTGGCTCTTTGTCCTAAGATGGAAAGCACCAGCTGTGCCAGGCAACCTTCCCTCTAGTCCCCTGCTCCCACCTGCTCAAGTTGTCCCTTCTGCAAGCTGTGCTTGCCCTTCCAGCCTGGATATCTCTGGGAAATGGGCAAAAATTAGGTTTGGTCAATAGTTAGGAGGAAAGAAGGGATGTTCTTAGCAGTATTTTGGCTGGAAGCTGGGGAATGAGAAGTAGAAATTAGGCGGGGTAACCTCTGCTGCAAAGAGCTCTCTCAGCTTATGCCAGCAACAATGACTTTCTTTTGACCACAGCATATTGCTTTAAAGTCATGTACTGTGCTTGCTGGGTTCCTTTTTATGTGGCTAAGCTCTCAACGTGAGCAGCTGAACAAGTCTGTGTAGTCTGCAGGAGCGGCTGATTTCCCTGCACAGTGACAAGCCTTTCTGAATGAATGGTGGGCTGTGCAAAGTGCATGGCAGAGCCATACTCTGACCCAGCATGGCTTAGAGTGGCAGGTGACCATGCCCTGCAGCTTCATAGGGCCTATTAGAAGCAGAGACCTGCAGAGCAAAGTTTTCCTCTTGTTTCCCCTGCGAGGCAAAAATAAAGCATACCTGCCCTTCCTTGCGGACTAGAGGAATAACATGCTGAATGGGTGCCTCCTCAGGGAGGTGAGGCAGGAATTCCAGCCCCATGGAGCACTGGCTGTGGCACACTGCTGAGCTGAGGCGGATGGCCCGTCACAGTGCTCCTTCAGGCCCTGCAAAGTAGCACGTGTTGGCTGTGGCCCTCTGGGAGCTGGGGGTAAAGGGGCTGCCAGGGGGCGAAGCTGGCAGCTTGTGAGCCTGCTGCTGGGGCTCAGTACTTATTAATGGCTCACAAAAGTCAGGGGAAGCAGTGAAGCTGCAAGGTTTGCAGATGGTGTGAAATTATTCAGGGAAGGGTGCCTAGTGGGACCTACCCATGGCAGGTGAGCAGGCAGGTGGAGCTCACTGTTGACAACCACAGTGCAGAAGGATGCCTCTGTGCCTTGCCAGGCTTGTGACCGGCTGTGTGGCGGCAGGGGGAGGCTGGGTGTCACTGGATGCAGCTCAGTGGAAACATCTGCTCAGTCTGCAGCAGCTGTCTCAAGAGGAAATAGAATAGCTGGCTGCCTGAAGAGTGGGATAAAAAAGCAAGGCTGACAATGCCACCTCTCTGCTGTGTAAGAAAAGCAGGTGAATTACAGACTGGGGCACACTGTGCAAGTAACACTGGTGAAGAAAGCAAAAACGGGCAGAGGAAATGATGGATATAGAGGGGGCAGAGAACTCTATCTTGTTCCCACTTGCATAAGGAGGGTTGTGGTGAGATGTTTGAAAAATAAGTCAGTTTATAGAATCACAGAAAAGCTTGAGTTGGAAGGAACCTCACAGCCCATCCAGCCCCAACCCCCTGCCATGGGCAGGGCTGCCCCCCACCAACTCAGGCTGCCCGGGCCCCACTCAACCCAGCCTCAAGCTCCTCCAAGAATGGTCACCCACAGCTTCTCTGAGCAGCTGTGACAGTGCCTCACCGCCCTCTGAGTGAAGAATTTCTTTCATACATCTAATCTAAATTTTTCCCTTTTAGTTTAAAGCCATCACCCCTTGTTCTGTCACTACACTCCTTGATAAAGTGTCTCTCACCGTCTTTCTTATAGGCCCCCTTTAAGTATTTACAGACTAATATAAGGTGTCCCTGAAGCCTTATCCTCCTAAATAAGTAAAAATAAAAAGATATTTTTTTTTACCCTGATGAAAAAAAAATCCTAGCAAGAGGGTGGATGCTTTAAGCAGCCCAACATCAGCACTCAAGGCACTGAGATCTTGGGTGCCATGAGGAAGGCCTGACTAGAGGTAGAACTCATGTTGAAGCCAGGAGTTGGTCCAGCTGGTACCAGCGTGCAGTTCCTGAGGTTGCTCTCAGGGCTCCCTGGGTATTTCCCAGGAAGAAGCTGCTAGTGGTCATAACCCATCGTGCAGGAGCCATCACCACCACATCTGACTGACGATGACTGAGATGGGAGGCAGAGAGCTGTGCCATCAAAGCAGCTGATGGAAGGAGGCAGAGAAGACTGGGGTTTACACCAAAGTGCCTGCTCACCCTTTCTTCTTTCACCTACCCATTGGAGGCTGAGGTTCAGCCATCTCCTGCAGTATGGTGCTGGCATCTCTGCCCCATACAAAGGCTGGGTCTCACATAAATCATTCAAGCAAGACAAACCTTTGCCTCTGATATGGTGAGGAAATGTGACCTAGTTAAGCCCAGCCGTTTTTGAGTGTGATGAAATGGAAGCGACTTGTGTGTTGCTGAAATCTGACACCAGAAATAGGGCATTAGTTGTGCTGCCAGCCCAGCAGCCACCCAGTGGGGTGTCTGCAGGCACCCCGCTCATCCTCATCCCCAGTGCCCCTGCCCCCCAGGTGGGTGATGGGTACCCCTCTCCCAAGCAGCACCATCCACACTGCACCATGCATTGTGTGGCTGCATGAAATCCAATTAAAGGGTGAAATGAATTTTGGAGTTGCTGCAAGGGGATGGGAAATGCCCATGCACAGAGGAGCAGTGAGGAGCCAGCTCTGGCCTCGTTTTAAGCCCAGCCCGACTGAAAAGCTGCTGCTGTGGCTGCAAGGGAGCTATAAACCCACCATGCAATAATGTTACTGCTTTGATGGATGTTGTAAAGGCTTTGAATGCTTTTCATTTTCTTCTTCTTCTTTTTTTTTTTCCATTCCCTTTCTTTTCTTGTCTTTTTTTTTTTTTTCCTTCCCACTGTGGCCATGTACCTTGCAGCCTCCTTTGTTATAAAACGCCAGCTTCATTTCTAACCTAAATCCTGCCCCCTCCCCTCTCCCTATTTCTTTTAATGGTTACAATACATTCATTTGCTGCCCCTTTCCTGGAGGGAAAGAGAAATGCTCCAGCATTTCAGGAAAGAAAGCCTTTCTCCTCTCCTCTTGCCCAGGGAGCACAGGGCATGTTTATGTCTCCCCAGCACAGCTGTGATCAGCAAGGAGCTCCAGCTTGGGCTGTAAAGTGCCTGACGGAGCATTTCTCTTGGGGAGGAACTGCCCTTGCAGGAACTGCAGGCTCCTTGAGTCTCTGAAGGCAAAAGAAACTTTTTGGTGCTGAAAGTCATTGGTTTTGGCATTTTTCTCTCTCAGGAAGGGTTTCACTTCTGACAGTGTTACGCTTGGGGCAGTCCATCTGAAGGCAATGCTAACATTTCCAACTCTTCAAGGGACCGGAGGGTTGCATGCACCACAATGACGTGGCCTCAATTTGCTGTTTTGAGAATGCTGGCTGAGTGGCTGGACTGGCTGATGCCACAGGTCCCTTCCCAGAAGTCTCTTTGTACTCCCAGACTTCTCAGTCCATTCCCTGCCTCCCTTCTCCCAGCATGCACTTAGGCTGTGGAGCTTGCTGCTGCCAGGTATGACAGAGGCCAGCAGTGCGGAGGGGTTGAGCAGCAGGTAGGTTCAGAGGAGAAGACCCTGAAGACTGTGAAAGCTGCAAATGCCTTGGGTTGCTAGGAGCTGGAAGGGTCCTCAGGGGAAGGTCACACAACACCCATCCTGGCTTTTCTGCACTTTTTCTTTAAACATCTTTTCCAAGTCACTGCTAGCAACAGCATACCAGGCTGGATGCTCACCTGGTAAAGGGCAGTCATTCTTATGTCCTGCTACCTGGTGGTTTTGGGATTTTGCTCACCCTCCTCCTTCTGTCTCTCCGGTTGTTTCCCTGCAAGGATGACTCCTTCTTTCTCTCTCTGCCTTGCTCTTGCCTTATATGATTTCTTGCAGCATTCAGCCCTTGCTTGGCTTCAGCTGTGGGTGACTCATTCCCCATGCCTTGCCTTGTTCCCACCTCCTAGCTGTCTCTTGGACATCTGCTCTGTGCTGCCTAATTCAAATGTAGCCTGCCTGAAAATGAAGCCCTGCTCTGTCCCTCCTTACAGCAAAAAGCATCCTTCCCTGAAGAGCTGGGGCCTCTCCAAGGGCACAGCAGGCGTCCCATTGAACAGCATCAGCAACGAGGCATTGATTTGGTCCTCTCCGTCTCTATCCTACTCTTGTCCCCAACCTAAGATGTAGCTGGTCAGTGAGGTTGTAAATACTAACAAAAGTGGACGGCCGAGTTTCTGGCCAGTATCATCTGACCAGGCAAAACTTGATGAATGTGTTTTCTTTTTTCCTCTCCTCTACTTAAATGAATTCGGGCAACCAGTGTTTCCTGCTTGGTGAGGGATTTCTGAGGTTCTGACTCCATGGAAAGTTTGACTGGCTCGGGTGTGAGGCCAAGTTCTGAGGACAGCATTTGTTGAGGGTTTGCTCAGTGCCTGGAATATAATACTGAAATAAACATATACGTTCAGTGGCTGTGCTCAAAGTAAGGGCTTTGTGCATGTGCTGTCTAAACACTGAGGAAGGACTCTGCTGTTGCAAACCCAAGAAAACCGGTCACATTAAATACAAAGAGATGCAGATCTTCAGTTGAATGATGCCTGTGCCATGAAGGAACAAAATTCAGGTATGTTTCTGAATGAAGATCTCCACAGCTTCTCAAACCCAGAAAATAGTAAGTCCTTTTATAGGTGCTTTTCACCTTGAAGCATCTCACTTTGTACGTATGTATATGAAGGAAGCGGAGGGGCTCTGGAATGGGATGTAGCAGGCATCCTACATGATCTACAGCGCCCTTGGGTGACTTCTCCTTTCAGAGCCCCTGGAAAGCGTACAGTCTTTCCCTCAGTCTTCCTCCACAGCCTCTTTCCCCTGCATTTCTCTGGACTTTCCCCGTGTCCTTCTGTGCACCCCTTGCTCACACTCCTGCCCTTGTGCCTGGAGCACTCTCTCTGCTCCTGCTGCATATGCACTGCTCATCATCTTTGGCAGTCCTCTGCAAAGCCTTCCTCCTGGAGCACTCCTCCTTCTTTCTTCTCCAGGCTCCTCTGTGCTTGAGCCTGTACCTTCCAGTTGAGTTTATACACCATGCCTGTTTCAGATTGCAAGCTGCGTGGGACAGCAAAGATATTTTATCTGTAGTGACAAATTGCTGCATGAAGTTACAGCGGTACATGAAAAGAACAACCACCCTAACAGCGTAGCAGCCTGATGGCCGTGATGTGCTGGGAAGAGGAAGGTTAAAGAAGGTTATTGCTGAAACCAAAGAAACATACTTAATGTTTCCTTATCTTGTTCTTTGTATCTAGCTACTTTCTGAGATCACCTGTTGATTCCCAGTCTCCTGTTACAGGCAGAGGAAGAACAAATTTCTGTGTACCTCAAGTGGCCAGAACAGACCAGTTTTAAGAGCCATCCAGCAAACTTCCACAGGGCTGAGATTCGCAGTTCCAGATCATACTGATTATATGATTTAAATAATCTCAAACCTGGACTTTTAATGCCATATGCTTAATTTCACTCAGCCTGTACCACTTGATCCCCTCCCATACGTGTTCTCCTTATTTTTTTGCTTCTGGTCTGAACTTTGAGTCTTCAGATGACTTTACAACTTCATAGAGCACCTGGCAGGTTGGAGCTCCTGTTCATTGTACACCTGTAGGCTTTGCAATTTTCCATCCTTCTCTATGACTTTGTCCCAGGCTCCATCTCTAGTTAGGTAGCTCCTCAACACAGAGAGTTGTCCATGATGTGCTGATGTAGCACCTAGCATTGTAGGGATGATAGGGATGAAGTCTGTATGTGTCACTGCAGTAGCAGGTGGATGAAGAGTGATCTCCCTCTATTGTGGGCAGGAGCAGAGCTTGTCACAATGCAGTGGGCAACTTGGAGCTTTTGGCCTGCGTCACAGTCAGAAAGATTAGTGCAATGGAAAGGCAATACAAGAGTAAAATGGCAAAAAGACAAAAAGGAAAAGAATGCTTACCCATCTCCAAGGATCTAGTCTTATAGGGAAAAACTCCACAAGGGAGGGATCTCCAACCAGAGATCCTTCCCCAGTGGTAGTCAGCACTTAAATGGGGTCTAAGGGAGAGGTGCAGCCAGGCTCCACCCCTTCTGGTCACACAGCTGAATTGCCTTCACCTGTGCTCCCAGGGCTGACCTGGTCCTTTCCCCAGGTGATCAATCAGTGGTTCTGGCCGTGACTCAACAGTTCCCATACAGTCTGTTTCCCTGAAGATGCAATGGATAGCCTGAGTGACATGGCACACTCAATAGAAACAGACTTGGAACTGGGCTCACCAATTTCTGCAATAAAATGGGCCACAATGTAGCAAGGAGACAGCATGAGGTCTTTGCTGTTGAGCTCTTAGGGTCAGCAATATAAGTCAAATCGGGTAGCTTTGTCAGTTCAAAGAACACCCCCTGTATGAAACCTTAGGTTGCTGAATGAGATAAGCATATGGGGATGATGGAAAATTCCTTCTGTGTCATGTTGTCCAGTACCATGCTGTTTGAGGTAGGGATGTATCTGTAGGGAACTGTACTCAGTCTGAATTAAAACAAGTTGAGGTTCCAATAAAACCTCCTGTAAGACAATCCCAGAAATGCACTTCTTGGAGAGCCAGGACCTTCTTCTTGTTTCCACCTGAAATGTTTTCCTGGCACGTTTATACTCGCTTGTGCCAGCACTGCCCCTTCACTCTAACAGCTCTTCTCTCTTCCTGGTACTTCCCTCTGGGGTATTTATAAGCAACAAATATATCTCATCCCAGCCTGTATTTTGCTAATTTTGAGAAACCAAGCCCATTTAGTCTCTTCTTGTAGAAGAAAGCTCTCTCCTCCCCTGGTCATCCTAAGAATGAAAGGCAGAAAAAAAAAAAAAAAAAAAGCAATTTTAAATTAATTCATCTTCTATGTGGATGTAGAATGTTCTGTACTTCTGTGATGGTATTAAAATCTTCCAAGTTCTATTAGAAATCCTTCATCTGATGTGTCTTAGGCTCACATCTTTCTTTCTCACATCTGCATGATATTGCCAGCTTGCAGTCATTTGATCGGCTAGCACACGCAGGTCTTTCTCCTCCTCTGTCACTTCCAACTGATGAGCTCCCAGCTGGTAGCAGAAATTCTCGTTATTACTCCCTCAGGGCACGACCTCGCATTTTGTACTATTAAATTTGATTCCATCTCTATTGCTTCTGTCCCTTTTTCGTAGGAAAACTGCTCTGATTAGTCACCGTATAATGCCTCAGAGACCTAAAGACATATTCACTATATTTTTATTTTTAGAAACCATTTGCTGTTTCAGTATTTTCATTCAGTGAATGATGCTGATGTCTCTCTGTATTACCACATCCTTCTAACAGGAACTCCAGGCTGATGCGGGGGGGGCGCAGGGGAAAATTGCCTCCCGGATGAGGTATATGGCAAGAGCAGCTATATTTCCAAATTGTTTCAAGGAAATAATTGTTTAAGCTCTTTGTCACTCTGCTGCTTGGAGTGACCAGACATGGTGTCCAATCAACAGGAAAACAGCAAAGTGCAGGTGCAAAAATGTTCTGTTTTACCCAACTATTTTTTCCAAAGCAATCCATCCTTGCTCTGTCTGAATTTACTGCATCTCGCTGCCGGGGCGCACATCTCGGCTTCAGCACTGTCACGGTGATGGCTTCCAGCACTTCTGGTTTTTAACCATCAGAACTATTTTATGATGTTCAAAGTACTTCAGAAACAACTGCCTTTATTGCTTAATTATTATGCTCGATTAACGCGGCAGTGGGCAGCTTATGAAGCTATGTGATGGTGATGAGAATTCATTTATTTTGACCTCCAATCTCTCGGTTACAAAGAACTGCTTTACCCAGAGAAAGCCTGATGCAGTGCAGAACAGCCCCCCGACCCTAAGATACCATAGGAACCTCTGAGGCTCCACATTGTCCACTGGAGAGAACCTGGACCAACAGGCAAAGAGATAGAGAGCTTGGTTTTGAGCATGTGCTTTGTAAGGAGGTACCTTTGGAGAAACCCATGCTGAAGAAGATTGCCACTGTGGAGGATGTTCTACAGAACAATGTACTGCAGAAAATGGCTGGGAAGAAGTGCACGCAACAGTGCTGCAGGATTTTCCCATGTATGTCAGAATCACGTGGCTTACACTGGTTAGGTGTTTCCCAGGGCTGGGAGCTCTTTACAGGACTGCTCCTTTGTAGCTGTCTGAGCAGCATCCAAAAACATGGCGCTTCCCTCTCAGAGGGGACCTCAGCAAAGCCCATCTCTACAAATGCATATTGAGGTTACTTGGGCTGCTTGTAAGCCAGACAGCCACTGCATGTGGGGAGCTACATGACTGCCATGGTGTTAAAATCCAAGCTGGTTTCAATTTGTTCTCACTTGTGCAACTGGGCCACATCTCAGAGGCACGTGACAACTCATCCCGGTGGCCTCCAGATGGATAAAATGTGGTGCCCAGGAAAGGAGTTTCCACGTTGCCCTCTGCATGTGAGCTGAAGGTGTCCTCCATGTCAGGGTACAGCAGGAGGACCCTCACCCTGCGCCTTGCAGTAACTCTATGGCCTGCTGCCCTCACTCAGAATGGTGAGGATGCACACTCTGTGTATTGTGGGTTTCTGGCAGCAAAGGCTGTGTTTCCTGTCCTGTCCAGGCCTGCTAACAAGGCACCTCTGACACCTGACAGGGCCTGCCTACTGGGATGTGGAAGGAAACAGAGGGAGCGGAAAAGCAAGGCATAGTTTTGGGAGAGGAGAACTTCTGAAACATTAATCTGGTGAATAACTCCCTGCCAGCTGAATTTCACTTAACCACTGATCTGAATCATGTCACAGATGGTATCGTCTTCCAAAGTGTTAGCAAAACACAGGGCTCAACCTTCAGTGGCCATGCATTGCTATTTCTGATCCAGCACAACAACACGCCTGGAAAAGACAGAGCTTGTAATAATTGCAGCTCAGGAAAGAAAAACAACAACACAACATTATGAAATTGGAATATCTGGTTTGCAGAAGGAGAATTGCCCTTTCTGCTCAATGCAGCAGTGAAGATGGGCTCGCAAGATAAAGAGCAGCACATGCTCTGATGGACTGTGAGATCTGCTGTGATGTCCTTTAATAAGTGTAAAATCCCATTCGGCATTTCTAGGTGTGAGGCAAAAGTGCTAGGTGTGGTAAGTAGGATTGGTCGTGACACAAGCAGAGAAAGGAGGAAGAGATGGCATGCCGGCTGGGAGCCCCTGTCTGTGTGCTATTTCATGCCTACAGGAATAACTGAGGTTTGAAACGTTGTTTTAAATATTAAAACCAAGGCTACCTGTTGCAAGATTTGATAAATGATAGTATTCTCAGGCACGTGATCTCTGCTACTGGAAGCTGCACCTGTATTATCTCACCCTGAGGTCTTTTTGGTACATGAATTTAATTACATGTCCTGGCTGCATCCACCATCACAGTGAGAAGTGACCAGCACTGCCCACCTGCCTACACACCCGATGTCCATGCAGGAGGACACCAGGGCTGACTCAGTGGGAACTGTGGTTGCTCCAGGTGGGAAGCACCCTGCCTGGAGCCATGGCACACAAGGCACTCCCCCAGCAGCTCTGCAGTGCAAGTACCTCTCCTGGGGAGCCTACACCTGGTGGCCCCATCCCAGCTGGTGTTTCACAGGCAGCTGAGACAGGATTTCTATCACCCCAGTGTCCCAAGAAGGGACAGCCTCTCAAGGACGCCCACATCTGTTGCCAGGCACTGCCCTGGCACCTGGCTCAGCCTCCTGCTCCAGAGGCACCTCTGAGAAGCCTTTACAGAAGGCAGCTTTTGGACATCTTTCATACACGCGCCCCAGCACCAAGATATTAAAAGAACAATGTGGAGGGTTGTGAAAGCAAGGTATCCATGAAATGAAGAATATTGTACACATCCTTCAGCCAGGCTTTTGCAGATACCTGCTGCTCCTATTCCCCAGCACCTGTCTTGAAATTCCAGGGTGCAGAACTCTGTGGTGATGGAGGTTGGTGAGAGCCCTGCTCTGACCCTTTGGGTACTAACCTGCTGATCCCTTGTCAGCCCAGAGTGAGTATCAGGCTGCCTCTTCCCATCTGCGGTGAGCTAGTGGTAAAAATGTGGGAGCTGCTGTAAGAACTTCAGCATTATAACAGTGCTACAGAAGGACCTAAGAGAGAATTAACAGGACCAGGGTAACCAGATTTGAATAGTGTGTAGTAGAAGAGGCTGAAGAATCTACTAGCCGGAGGCAAGACCTCTCACGGAAGATGTCAGCCCAGCCAGTTAAAGTCAGGCAGCCTCAGAAGGAACTGAGTATAAAGGCAACCTGCATTATAGATGCTGCTACTACCTATCACGTAATGAGATTTTGTAAAGAAAAGCCCATCTCAGTGGTTTCCAGAAGGATTACTTCAGCAGACAGCTGGGCACATGGGCTGATTAAACACAGATGCAATTTCAAACAACTGGAACAGCCTACCACAGAAAGAGATGGAGTGAAACCTTGCTGGCACAGAGCTTGCAGACAGGACACTTCTCAGACCTCATTTTCCCATGAGGAAATGTTTTGTGTGATCTCAAGATGGTGTGGTTCCCACTACCCTTCCTCAAAACACCACTACCTGCTCAAGAAATGACATTGGAATGCAGTGCTGGGTGAAAAGAAGGGGACGGTGCAATGAAGGGATACCAAAGGCAGGGAAGATTTTGACTTCTTCCTTTGTGAATATTTGGGATGCTGAGGTCAAGGCAAGGCTATGATTCCTTGCATCACCTAACACTCCAGAGCCACTGGCAGGCTCACAGCACAGACTAAATGGATGTTCTTGCTACTAGTGTTTTTATCATCAGCAGCCTTACTAACTAAGCAAATGACAGAAAAATGTATCATCCAAGGAACCGAGTCCACCCTCCATTGCTACACAATATGGCTTTTATTATCCTCAAAGGATCTAATGACAAATTAGGGACTAGTCAATGTCTTTGGAAGTCAACAAAAAGATTCCTGTTGACTTGAGTGGGCTTTGGCTGAGAACCATAAACTGCAGGAGGATGTTCGAACTGCTATGATTCCATACCAGCCACTAAGAAGGGGTGATTTTGCTCACATGGAAGCCACTGGTGCTGGAGCCAGCAGAACCGAGTGCACATAGCTTTCAAAATCAGGAGCGTGGATTTATCAAACCCTTCATGCTATGGCATTCACCTTCACTCCTGGTCTGTAGAAACGTTGCATGCCCATCTATAGCTCCCACTGTTTACCCTCGCACCATCCCACAATCTTAGCACTAGCTAAGAGTCTGGCCTCTTGTTTTATTTTTTCCCCCAACACTTGTTCTAGAATAAATGGCAGTCCATGCTAATTTCTAAAACTGGTGAAGCTATCAAATCAGATTCAATTAGGCTCTTTCCACCCCTTGCACACGCCTGAAAAAAAGAGCTTCGGTTGTTGGAGTTTAGCTGACGATGCTTTTGTGCAAGAAAGGAAAGGCTCCAGTGAGTTCTCTGTAACTGAAGCCATATGGGATTGAGACTCGTTGAACCAATAATGAAACATGCCTGTGTCACAGAGCAATTTTGGTTCCAAGACATACAATGGACTGTTTGCAAAATCATGTTGCTGGTTAAAGCTACAATTTTAAAATCGACGAATAGTTTAGGGACTCGGCTGCTTAGGAGGATATGGTCTAGCTGATTGCTTGGGAAAGTTTTTAAAAAGCCCAAATCAGCCTGAGGTTCTCTGTTGACTTGTTTTCATAATATATTTAACAACTGCACAGTGGTAAATCTTTGCCAGCCATTTAGGCAAGTTGCTTAAGACACATCAAGAGATAAGAAGAGTAAAAATGATTTTAACTTCCTAATTCTCCATCCACCCTTCCCAGCACACACATGGCAGTGGCACTGAGAAGCAAGTGAATTGCTAATGCAGATTAAGTTGTCCTTCGAGGAGCTACTGCAATTAATCACCCAGTAACCTCTGAACAAAGAAGTATTTCCACGACACATCAGTGTTTCCAGATTTGGAAAGGGCTTGATAAGTGCTGAACTGAACTCTCACAGTGAGGGAAAAAGCGTGTCGCTTCTGGAGGAGGGCCTGGAATAGATAAAGGGGAAAATAACTTCCCTGTCCTGCCTGCTGGGTAAGTAACCTGCCTGCTCAAGAGTAGCTTTTATTTTTATTTGTTTGTTTTTTATCTTATTTCATTTAGGTGTTTGGCAGCGAAGAAGGAGGTTGGAGGAAGTCAGAAGTGTTTCAGCCTCTTGAAGCTTTTTGGTGCCTGGAAGCCTCCCGACTTCCACCTAGCATCTTTCACCACTGCCCATAGCCACCTGAGGTTCATGTATGTTACAATATCAGGTGCTCCGCTTCTTCTTTTTTTAATTCTTAGTCTCAGTGTCACGTGGCTTTGTAATGCAAATGTGAAGCAGCATTTTGTGATCCTCAAAGAGCTTTGGTAATTCTTTTCAAAAACTCGAGCTTTTCTGAAGTTCCTTTCTTGGTAGCACTGGACTTAGATCTACCCTGAGAATATTCACCTCAGAACCTTTTGGCCCCGAGTATGACATAATAAGGCCTTGCTCAGCAGGGTGGATAGAAGGATGCCTGCAGCACTGCTGTGCATCCTGAGCAAGAGGAGCACCATGGGGGCCTCAGTCCTGGAAGCTCCAGTGTCCTCCCGAGGGCTGCAGGAGCAGATGCTCCATTTATTCTGGGCTTTCCCTTTTTCCTCTCTGATTCTGTCTCAAGTAATTAAGGACTGAAAGGTTGCATTAAGTGCCGCCTGGGGAATCATATTTTACTGCAGACAGTGTTCCCCGTTATCGGTTATTGTATTATAATAGGACCTAAAAATCCAATATGATCCCTGCTCTGAGAGATTTAGTATCAAAATGCATTAACCATAGAGACAGGAAAGAGGATATCTTTGATTATGGTGCAATGTGGCACTGGAAATTTAGGTGACCTGAGCCAGCGTGCATTGGAAAGAGGCAAGCGCTGGTGGCAAATGGCTCAAATCATGGTTCAGCACCTCCAGCACAAAATCTGACTCATATAGAAAGGCAGTGGAAACACCACAAGGGACAAAACTGAGAAGGACGTTTTATAATTTGTTGCTAACCAAAAAAGGTGAAGTCATCTGCAGTTGCATGGGAACCTGCCTGTTACAGGGATAGGTTTCAACTTCCCAGTGTGGATTTTCCATCGTAATTCACCACTTACGCAAAAAAAAAAACAAACCCAACAAACCCAAAGCAAACCCACAAAACCAAAACAACAACAACAACAAAAAAAGAAGAGTAAAAACAAGGGAGTTCAATGTCTCATAATAAGCTCTCTCTGCTGTGGCAGCAGCTGCAGTTTCTCCTCTCAGATTTCTCTTCTGTTATTACTCAGAAAGAATCAGCAGCTGCTTAGGATGTAATCCAGAAAGATTCATTGAGAGGTTCCTGGTGGATTTTCAGATACTGATCAGACAGAGGTAATGTCTTTGAGGAAGGCACTGCCACTCATAAATTAGTGGCTTCTGATAACTCAGCTCTCTGAAAGGAAACAACAGCAGGAAGAATCGAGAAATAACAAGTCCAGGTGATAGGAGATGAGTACATTTTTATTGTCTCAGAGGGGACATGGGAACCATGTAGGTAACTTCAATTGTTGCAGCCCTCTGAGAGCTTGTGCTCAACCACACTGCTGTCCAAGCGGGTATATCTGGAGGCAACATCCATAACGGATCATCTGGAAGAGATGCTGCAGCATAGGCTCCTCTAGAGCCTTCAGGACACATCCGTAGTGGAGCCATTTTGGTGTTGCTTGTGTTTCATGGTTGTGTCCTGGGTAGAAACCTGGGTAAAAGCCATTGAGTCCATTATGTCTGATACTCCCAGAGGCCGTCTACTGGAGCACACAGGCTCTAAGGAATGTGGAAGAGATAACTGGAGGGTAATAGAGAGGGCTATTTCTATGGAAAAATCCTAGCTCTTTCCTTTTATTGAAGTCAGTTCATGATCATCTATATAAAAGAAAGCTGTGTTCTGAGAGCATACATGCATTTGCATATGGCTGGTGTTCTCTTGCAAACTATTTGAATAAAAATAAAAGAAAAATGAAAATAGGAGTTTTCACTCAAGGGAGAAGTTAATGAACTCACTTCTCTTTCTTTCACTCCCTGATTAAATATTATGTTACCATTTTGTCTTTGTGCATGAAGAGTAAAACCCTGCTCTGTATTTTGCCAGCTTCATTCATGAAGCTTTGTATTATTTTTACTGCACTAAAAAATTAAAAATGACTCTCACCACGTGAGAAGCAGAATGGAGAAGAGCAGTAATTCCCAGCAGTGTGTAAGAAGGAGAAAGTGAAAGATGAGACATCTTCTTTTGTTTCTTTGAATAGGCACGAGCTGTGCTCCAGCAGGCGCTGACGGGAACAGTCAGAGAAGACTGGCTACAGAAGGCATTACCTGCCACGTAAGGTATCTGTGTGACCTTCCTTTCTGAAGAGTGTTTTTTTCCTTCAACATTCATTATTTCTGAGAGCCCGTGGGCTCAGCAGCAAATTGCAGTGACGTTTTAGGTTTGATTGCTTGAACATTCTGATTTTCAGTTTTAGCTGCTAGGGAGGATTTCAGCAGATTTTCAGCTAGGCTAGCTGAGCATCACTGGACTTCTCTTCTGCAGTGGTCAGGCAGCTCAGCTGAGCTGGTGTTATGTGGTGCCCAACCTTCTTTCAGGTGTCAGCAGAAGCACTGGCAACTTCCGAAGAAGTAAGCGCAGACTCGTATGCCAGAGGACGGCTCCAGAAATGGCTTGGTGTTTTATTAACACATCAGAAGGCTATTGCTGTGGATTTGTTGGTTCTCTGGATATACAAAAATTGCTAGAAGTGCCTCTCTGAGGCACCATCAGAAAACTAGCTCTGTGTGAAAGCATCTTCATGGGGAAAGTCTGTCAGCTGCTCAGTATGGCTTTTTTTCAAATCTTCTTGACAATGAACATTGTTGCTTTTAATCTACAAGTGGATGCAGGGTTTAATAGAGGCTTAATGCCTGAATGGCTTGCAGTCTTGTTCAGTCAGCTGTTGAGATGTAAGTAGGAGTAACAGGGAGTCGCAGAGGAGGTGTCCACATGCAAACCTTGTAAAACACTGTTTTGGGGGTGTGAGTGTGTGTAAATTCTTAGAAAGGGGGAATGAAAAGCAAACAAACATGAAAATGAGAGTGGAAAAAGTAGTTTTAACACTTAGATGTCAACTCCTCCATCCAGGGATTTCATCTGTGCTGCTGCTATTGGCCCATTTTGGTGTATAGTAAGAACAATTCTTCTAGCTGCCAATCAACCATTTTCTTTTTGATAATTATTCTCATTGCTGTAGAAACGGAAATTATCCCTATTTTCTCACTTTCCAGTGGAAAACTGTAGTTGCAGCTGCTCCCTCCCCCCGTTTGGAAGTTTTACACACTGAGAGTCATCAGCCAGCCTTGCCTTAAATCAAATCTTCCCATGCAGCCTGGATGCAAATCTAGCAAGCACAGCAGCTGTCTACTCTTAGCAAGGAGAAAAGCAACACGTTTCTTCAGCCACTGGCTAGGGAATTCCTGCTCAAAGAAGAGGGCTACGCCTTGTCTGATGCCTTTATAAAGTTATAGGAGACAGTTTCCTGTGGGCTTTCACAGATACTGCTAATCATCTTAAACTGAAACAGGGCTTCCAAAAACAGCATGTAAATCCCCATAACACACCTTCAATTTCTGTCTCCAAGGCTACCCAGCTGCCCTGATCCTCTGTGACAGGCTCGAAATGCCATGATGCTTCCTTTTGAACTACTCCTTACTTTTCAAGCCCTCTTTACTCTCAGACCTCCCCACGAGCAGAAGCCCCACTAGCTCTTGGCTTGCCTTGCTCACAGGGGACAAGGATTCACAGCATTGCTGCCCTGTGCTGGGTGATGAGCTGTGGGACATCTGTGTAGCAGGGGATACAAGGTTTTCTGCTGTCCTGCATCCGAGTGGAACTGATTTCCACAGGGGCACAAGAAGAGCTGGAGCCCCTGCATGGTCCTGCCCTGCCCAGTTGCGCTCATCCATCTGCACAAAGGCTGGGTCTAAAGGGCTCTTTAAAACCACGTTAATAGCATTTTTCATGCTGCTTTTACTGAACCTCCTCATTCTGCCCTAAGCCATGCAGTTCATGAGTAGCAGCTACTCCTCGGTCAGGGAAGCACATTTTGGGGGACATGGTATACGTAGCCTTATTGGACATTTTTCAGTGATTTTACATGCAGATACTGCCTTCTCACAGCAAGCCAAATTCTGCCCTCTCCTGAAGTCTCTTGGGTCTAAATTAGTGAGACTTTATATATATCGTGATCTGAATCTGAATGTGCTTCCTCGCTTGCAATCCCTGTGGTCACAGAGTAGGCAAGGAGACTTTGTGCTGTAGTTTACCTTGTCATAAGCGGGCTTTTTCGATCGTCTTGGTGAACCACGTGATCAGCAGGCACATTCCCTGTGTCATCAATGTGGGAGCACATTCTGCAGGATGCAGGATTTGCAAAGGCACAGATGTATGGGGCGGTGTCCCAGCAGCATGCAGAATTCCCCAGCTAATGGCTCATCTCGCATCTTTTCTGAGAATATCGCACCTGAGGTCCCTTCCAAAACATTCCCCAGGACTCACAGGAGTGCTGGATAAGCTGATGAGGCATCTGTGCTGCAGACACCCCCAAAGCACTGCAGAGTCAAGAGAATGATGCCAGACTAGAATCAATGAGGCCTTATGAGGGCACTCAAGAATAACAAGCCAACCAGTGGATTTGCAGGCAGCCTGTAACAGCTTGTTATCTGATGTCCCCTGGGCACAAACACTGAGACATCTGCAGTTTTTGACCCGTTTTTTCCCTCTGCTGGCTCAATAGTTAGTTAGCCAGTCATCCAAAGTGGAAACAAAACACAGGGAAGAAGAGAACGCTTGCCAATAACCAGGAGAAGCTGGAATATTGAGACGCCAAAAGGACTGGAAATAAAATAAGAACACAGGTTTCTTTGTGCTTCTTTATTATTTGTGCATCAAGCTCTCTGAGTTTGCTTCTGGAACTCTGTTGAAAGCTTGCTAGTTGTCACTGAACTTTTATGTTGGTTTATTTTGCATGTATTTTGCATCTCCAATCTCTTTGTTTGGCACTACAAGATAAAAATGAACCTGAACAACACACACTGGGACTTCACTGATTGTCTCTGGTCCCTTTAATCTCTTCCCATCCCACCAGAGGCAAGGAGGAGCCCCAGAGCACGAAGCTGGGTTCTTTGAAAAGAGATCCTTGGAGCACAGCAACCATGCCAGCTAACACTGTGCTTCCCTGCTTCCAGGCTCTTGTTACTAAAGAGTGTGCCCAGATTGTCTGAAGGGGTCATGAACACCAGCCCCAGCCTAATCTTCTAATTAACTCCTGTTAATGTAAGTGCACTTGAGAAGATTCTTTTAGCCACACTGCTCAAGAAATTAGAAGTCCTCTCTCAAAGAGACAAGAGTGTTTCTTCTTTCGTAGTTCAGCACGACAACACCGTCTTGCTGCATGAGAAGGATTTGCCTCAGCCTGCGGTGCCCATTTCTCATCCCTGGATTACAGTTTATTGTAAATCAACTCAGGATGATAGGTGGCAGCTCAGTGTATATTATCTGCAGCATTTTAGTCTTGCATAGGCAGAAGCCTCCTGGCTTATTGGTTCTCTAATTTCCAAGCCTTGGAAAAGCCTAAAGATTGGAGTCTGTGCCTTGCAATGATATGTAAGGCTCTGGGACCTACCAGAGAAACATGCTGTTGCTGCTGCTGCTTCTCTTTTAACCCAATGCAGCCTTATCGCATGGATGCTCTGCTCATTGCAGTCAAGGTTAGAAAGGGATTTGAGCCTCTTTCTGATGTGGAAAGAAAGTAGTCCCACAGGTAGAAGCACAAAGAACAGCTGAGCTCAGACTGACCTCAGGAAAAAAACAAAGCCAGTTTCCACAATGGAGTGTAGCTGGATTGCATCGAGAGAGTGAATGTGGAGCAGGATGAGAGTTGTACCTGCCTGTGTTATAAGCAGAGACTGCAGCTCTCCCGACATCAATTTTGCCTAGGAGAATCCATCTGAAAACAAACAAATACCAACAGAAATGCTTCTATTGTTTTCTTTCTCTGGTTGGTAATGAAAACTATTCCTTTAAAAAAGCGCAATATCCTCCCCTATGATTTTTGCAGTCACAACACAGAAATGGAGAAAACCTGAAAACACAATTGACTCCTTTTGATTTTTCCTATTTCAAGAGAGGAGATATGCCAGCGGGAAAGAGAACAAAAATCATGCTGAGTAAATCTAGAATTTAAACTGCCACCAATGATCAACAGCAACCATCCAAATATTTATTTCTTCTTCCACAGTTTCTTTCTGTTTGAGCTGATTAACAGACCTTTAATTTGATATTCAGTCATCATTACATAAAAACATGTATCTTTTAGGTCATTTCTTTAATTATTCACTTCTGCGGGAATTCAGACGGCAAGATTTGGGGGATAATTTAGTCACGTACCGCCTTAGCATGCAGCTTCTCTTCAATAATTTGTTGATTAGTGATCTCCATTTGGTACTAGAGATCAAGTCCTCCTTGCACTGGACTTGACAAGAAAATGTCCAACGGTTTGAGCAAGGTGTTGGTTTTATCCCTACTGCACGTGCCATGGCAGAGCTGCCACAACATCTAATGCCAGATCTCTAATACCTAGACAGTGCTTTGAAATATGGCTCCGTGTATGGGATACACTCACAGTTTCAAGCAAGAAGAAAGGGAGGGACTGCAGCTCTGCTGCTGGAAGCATACAAGTGAGGCATGAAACAGGGAGATGTCTCCCTTACTGCCTAGCAGGCTGGATAAGTTTCTGTGTGTGGTTTGCTTGTGTGGCATCGGTGACATGGTGTGCAAGCTGCAGCCACCCGCAGGTCTCTGCAACCTGCCTGCTTCCCAGTTATCATGGCTGCAGACCACCATAAAAGTTTCTGCAGGCAAGCTTCTAAGGTCATGCTGCTGAACCTCCATATATGCGCTGAAATATCATCATACATGAGTTTGGATTTTTTTCTCTTCTCATGTGTTTAGTGCTTTAAAATTCCATCCAGTTCAACAAGAGCTCAGCATGTAATATAAAGCAGCTGTTTATGGGTGCTTAAGTACAGAGTTAAGAACCAAACTTCAGGCAGCCAGATTTGAAAAGCGTAGTCAGTCCTTAAATGATGTGCTCCGCTGAAAGGAGTCTACTCTAAAAATGCTCATGAAGTGTGAGGGTTTATGATGGAAAGGAACCTGTAGCAAGCAGCGTGTGTGCTTCCCACTTTTCCTAGGTTTCATTATGCCTTCCTGCCTCACAGAACAGCTGTAACATTAAACCCATTGAAATTTGTAAAGTGCTCAGAGATCCACTGAAGGGAGGCAGGACAGAAGTAAAAGGTACTCAATTTTCATTGTGTTTTATCAGGCAAGAGAGTTTCCAGAATGTCTTTGTAACAAATAAGAATAAATAGCTGCAAATGTAAAATACATCCTGCGCTCACTAATAGGTATCTTTCGGGCAGTGGTTGAGGAGAATCTCTGTTTAAGAACAGCATAGATTTGAAGACTTGAATTCATGTTTCAATACCTTTCTTAGGGCCATAGCTTTATGCACTTCACTAGTGCATGAATACTATCTAAATCTACTGGCATTTGAGTAATAGTGGCAAATAGTTTGTTTGATTGTTTTCTCCTGTCAAATTTCTACTAGATTTTCAAATAAATCACTCACAAATGTTTTTTTTTTCCTCATGACTTGGTTACCTCAATAGCCAGCTGAATAATATTCATCAAATAAATTACTTATTTTTTTCCCATCAATCTGCAAATAATTAATTCACAAGTACTTTTTACACGAGGCAGTCAGCTCTAGCCAGGACAAATCAAGGTAATTTCCCGCTCTTTTGATCAAATGCCAGTAGGACTTTATCTTGGACAGCTCAATAGACACAGGTTTTAATGCATAATACATAATGGGTAAGCTGAGTTTTTTACAGTTCTTTGAGAGCTCTCTGCTATTGCCCATATTTCTGTTCAGCTACCGAGAGAGGCATGACAAGGGGCATATATTTTCTGTCCAGGTATGCTCAGAAGCATTCCACCAACCTGACCGTACAGCTCAGAGCCTGCCAGGCTCACACCAGCCACAGCCTCTTGGCTGGAACATGCCAGCTGGTTTGTAGAGTAAAGAGAGATTTAACAAAGGTTGAGGGTGAGTATTGTGCCCGCTACAGCACCTCAGGCAAACCTTGAGCAGAATGAAATCAAGAGACATGGAGTTTGGCCAGCACATGGGAATAATGTCCCTAGCTCACAAGGAAAGGATCTTTAATGAATAGCCACAACACAAGGTGGCACATCTAATGTGTAGGTGTCTCCAGGACAGTCTACACTGTGGCTCTCTCTCCGTGGGGCTCTTATATGAGCAGCTTGGAAGTGGTTGACGGTCTCCTTCCTGCCCTCAGTGTATGTGTATTGCTGACAGAGCAGCTGAGCATGGCCCTATCCTCCTGCTTAGCCCTCTCTTTGTTGTGGAGAGTTTATGGCTGCCACACAACAGCCCTCAGGCAATGGGACCACAAGATTTCTCCACTGCTTAGGGCTTCCAGCCAGCGATCTGCATGGGAGCAGCACTTCTGCAGCCCCTCCCCTGAGCAGGGTGCTGGGCCCTGTCTGGATGGGCCCTTCTTTTTCCAGAGATGCATGGGGCTCCTGAATGCTGCACGCCTTGCACTCCACACTCCCTGTGGGCACTCATCTCACCTCTGCTGCTCAAGAACAAGGCGAGGAATGCAACTTGCTCATCCATGTTCGTTAACAGGGAGGCTTTGCAAAGCCTGCTAAGTATGTGCTGGAGGAGCTGTGCAAGCAGGGGGGATTTGCAGGTGGCTTTCTTGAGCATCACCGTGTGCTCATGTTTATGCACATATGTGTGCATATTGTTTCATACAACCCTCCAATTGTGATCCTTTCCCGAGAGTCTGCTGGCTAATCTAGTTACCCCAAAATGAGAGACGCCTTCAGCCAATGCATTATGCAGCAATCTAGGTATGAAGAAATGTAGGCAAACATTCCTGCAGTGTCATCAATAAGTGAAATATATGTGGTATCTACGCAACAACAGCAATGCTAAATGCTGAAAGTCAAACTGGGTGCCTTCCTGAGAAACAAACAACTGACCACATATTTACTCTGCATGTCATAAATAAACATGGGGAGAGCACAAAAACAGAGGAAGATATTTGACTCGACTTTATGCTCGGAGAAAGCTTTCGACTCAGTCTGGCTCCCATAGCTGAACTATACAAAATGGAATTGGCAAGGGGAAAAAATGACATAATCACATACATGCAACAATCCATTTGAAAGTAGGGCACGCAAAAAAGGAAGAAAGCTGGCTTTGAAGGAGAAGGTAGACTGATGCTGTGGTCAGCTCCCGCCCTCTTCTTTCTGGCCTCTGTACCGGCGATTCATCAGCCTCAGTGAAATGGTTCTCAAATTGAATGGGGGATCTCAAACATGTGCCAAAATTGTCACAACTTTTCAAAATATTCTTTAACACTCCATGCTGCAAGGTTGTGTAGCGAGAAAGGAAGAACATCAGTGGCATGTGGCCAGACAAAGATGTCTTGGAAAACAGAGGTGTGGGAAGAGGCCTGGGGATGAGCTCCATGTGCTTTTTGTGTAGTGTAGCAGCTAATGACCTAATTTCAATTTTGGATATGTGAGAAGAGGAAAACCAAATAATGATAGAGAAATGATTTGTCTTCCGTGTGCAGCATGTGTACAGACCAGAACAATATTGCATCCAGGGTCAGTGCCCGTGTGTCAACAAGCACTTGGAAATACAGGAGAATCCACAGACTGCTGCAGGGGCTGGAAACTGAATCATACAAAGCAAGGCTTCAAAGAAAACCTATTCAGTGCAGCAGGGAGAGGTGATAGGAGCACAGGTTTGCAGACAAAGGCGTAACCGGTTCCAACGTCTTGAAGTCGAAGTTAGACAAATTCAACCTTGAAAGAAGCAATTTTCTAGCAGCAAGAATAATTAAACACTGGAACAAATTAGTAGGTGGTGTAAGGCGCTTGCCATTCCTTGGAGCCTTTAAGACAAGATGTGCTGTCTCTCAAACAAACCTGCTTTGATCCAGCTGCTGAGAAAAGCTCTGTGGCTCGTGTGTACAGGTCAGATTAAGGGGTTACAGTGGCCCCTTCTGTTTTCAGATCTGTATGGGAAGGAAAAGGGTTTCTAGTAAAAGCGAGTTAAAAAAGGGAGCTGACACTTGTTGAGAACACCACACCACAGGAATTTACCTTTTCACCAGCACCAGTAATATTGCAAAGCAATAGTGAAGCAGATATCTGCATCTGGTGGTTACAGTGAATACCATGGGAACTTCCAAAGGGGATGACCAGAAGGAAAGGCTTTCCAAGGCCACCTCTTGCAGAAATCTGCTCCTCTAGCCATTCAGCCCTGTAATGCAGGTCCTTGTCAGCAACCCTGACCCAGCAGAGGAACATGGGGAGCACGGGGCTCCTGTCAGCAGGATACTTGTGCATGCAATGAGCCATGTCCATACATACTCTGCTGCTGCCAGGCTGAAGGAGCGCAGGGGGAGATATTTGGACTAGAGTTTAATGAAGGATCAGTAGTTCAAACAGCATGATGAAAGTGGACAGGTAAAAAGGAGAGTCTTCTCCTCTGTTTTCTGACTTTGACACAAGGGATGTGGCTTACAGAGGGGATGTTTTTCAATGAAGTTTGGAAGAACTGTATTTGAATGGTGGCAGAGGAGAGCGATAGAAGCAGGTGGCATGAACAAGCTGACATAGGGACACATAGGGACGCTGTAAACACTGATGAAGGCAGCCTTGTTTGGTTTAGGCATCCTGCTGGCAGCTGCAGCCCCATTCCTAAGCCAGAGTAACTTTGGTGGGACAGGGCTATGTGTTGTACACATCCCACCTGAACTGGAGCTCAGGCAATTGTGGCTGGAGGGTGAAAGTTCTCTCTACTCATCTGAGGAGGGTTCTGTCTCATTCCTATCAGGCAACGCCCTCCCTACTGTAAAGCACGACAGAATGAATGACAAAGTCCAACCTAAAACGCAGCCCGATAACCATCCCCAGGTACACACACGGCATGCACTTCCTGCTGCCGGGAACACCCAGCCCAGCTCCAGGCCCAGGTGTGCTGCAGGGCCCGGGGTGAAGCCTGCAGTGGCCAGGCTGTGGGGGGGGCAGAGGGCCGGGCGGCTCAAGGCCAGACACAGAGGAGTCCCACGGGGTGAAATACGTGAAACGGACTTCGTTCCACCACATAGGCCTGAAGGGAGCCGGGGAAGCGAACAGCGAAACGCACACAGAAGCAGCACCCATGTTTAACACGGCGGAGGGGGCTGAAGCGGCAGTGCCCGGGGGTCAGGGTCAGGCAGCGCCATGGCGGCGCCAGCGCGGAGCGCGGCTCCGGGCAGCCCACAGCCGCCGCCCGCGCGGCCTCTCCCGGCCACGTGTGCTGGGAGAGGGGTAGCGGTACCACACCGCACTGCCCCGCTGCCTGCGGGCGGACGGGTCGGGCTCTCCCCTCCCTTCTCGGCTGTGGGGGCCGGGTCGGGCTGGACCCGCACCTCCCCCGCTACCTGCGGGCGGGGGCGCGCGAGGGCGGGCGCTGGGGAAAGTTTGTCTCTGTGGTTGGCTGCGCGGCGCGGCGCGGCCGGTCGGGGCGGGCGGGCGGCTCCAAGCGCTCGGAGGGCAGCGGGAGGCGAGCGGCCGCCGGTCCCCGGGCGGAGGGAGGCGAGGCGAGCGTGTGCGGCGGCCGCCATCCGCCTCGCGAAGGGAGAGGCACCCGCCAGCATGGGGCAGCGCGGGGAGAGAGCGCCCTGCCTTCTCCCGCTCCTCCTGCTGCTGCTGCTGCTTCTCGGTGAGCCCGGGGGCGGCGGGAGGGGGCCGGGGCAGGGCTGTGCTCGGCCGCAGGTAGCGGAGAGGGCAGGGCCGGCCCGCCGGCGCTCGGCGGGAAGGGGGCCGGGCGGCGCTGCGGGGCTGCGCTATCCTCCGGCGGGCGACTGCCGCCCGGCCCGGGCCGCCCGCGGGCGTTAGCGGCCGGAGCTGCCCGCACGCTGCGGCTGGAGAAGTTTCGGAGGGGGGGCCGGGGCCGCCGGGTACGGCCCGCTGGGAATCGGGCCTCGCCGCACAGGTGCGAAGGGCTGAGGTCGGCGTGCGGGAATCGAGGCTGCGCGCGGGGACTGGGGCTGCGGGATCCTCGGAGCGGGAGCGGCACAGCAGCGGGGTGGCGGTGCGTTTCTTTTTATTGGAATTGGAATTTTTTTTGCTTCGTGAGGCAGCGTCGGGCTGTAGCGGTGTTGGGAGCGTTGCTGAGGGAGAGGTGAGTTGAGCAGGGAAGCGCCCAGGTGAGAGCCGTGCCCGCTGCGGGGGCTGACGGCTGGCGGGAGGGTGCCCTGCGGGCGAGCGGGAGCCTCGCCGGGCTCTCGGGTAGGAGGGTGCGAGCCGCTAACAGTGTGTCCCCGCACCCCGCCCAGCCAACGCTTTTCTTCGAGCAGAACAATATTTGCTGACTTAGTTGGTGCTTGTACTTTTGACATCGCGATGACTAATTCTTTTCTGTAACTGCCAGAGAGCGCTCTCCCCGTGGCCGGGCTGCGGGATCCTCCTCAGGCAGCGCTGCGGGGCAGAACGCCAGCCTGCAGCTGGGCCGGGGTGTCGGCGTGGGAGAGCGGATCCCTCCGCACACGCTGCACAGAGGTGTCACTGTGCCTTCTCCTGCTGGTGGCTGGGGCTGGCCAGATCGGCGCTTCTCGCAGCGTGGGCACTCGGCCAGCCGGGAAAAGGAGTGACAAAGCGGGGGGAACTCCCGTAACCTTGTTTAGAAACAGAAAGGGAATGACAGACAGCTTGGTAGGACAGGCAGGAAATCAAGGGCTCAGGTGAAGTTCTGAAGATCATGCAGCAAAAAGAAAAAAACATTGAGAAAGGTGTCCTGTTTTTATCCTTTTTAATTCCAGACCAAATAATCACAATAACTTAAAATGTGCATGCAGCTGGTCAAGCTGTGGTTTGTCTGAATGTTCTGAGTTGTGTTTTGGGGAATTTTTTTTTTTTAATTACAGTGTACTGTTAAAATTGAAAGCGCTTTTGTGCGCAGCGGGAAGAACCCTGAACTTCCCAGTGTGTGTATTTGCTGTGTGGATATCTGCTGCTGTAGGGACTTGGCAGCTCTGTGAGGTACTCCGACTGCTTAGAGGTTGGTGTGTGAGAGGCTGGGGAGGTGTTCCTCCTCTCACTGTGCAGAGAAGGGTGCTGCTGCCAGCGTGTGTTTTCTAGCAGCTCTTCAATAGAGAGGAGAGTTGTCTCTCTTAACTACAGTGCTGTAGATGTTGATGCATCTCTGTATAGCCAAGGTGGCAGGAAGGAGTTGAGGTTTGGGAGTTCATTGGCACGGGCTGCTAAGGGAAGTGCCGCAGTCACCGTCCCCAGAGGCTTTTTAGAACCGTTTAGACGTGGCACTGAGGGACATGGTTGGTGGGCATGGTGGGAGTGGGTTGGTGGTTGGATTGGGTGACCTCAGTGATCTTTCCAACCGTAATGATTCTATGATCCCTTGTGTGTACTTAGACTTGATTGCTTCATTCAGATTTTTACAAAATAATGCAGCGAATGGCCGAAGTATTCGGCTGTGGCAAATGTTTTCTCAGCCTTCCTCCTGGATGCGGTGCCTTTGTTGTTTGTCAGTGCCAGCACAGGTAAGGAGATGGTGGGTCCTCGGCTAAAGGCCTAGGTAGAAGGCCTCACAAAATCCTCAGCAGAGCAGAACAGGCTGTGGGAAGATGCAGGAATCAAAGCAAGAGTGGTGTAAGAAATGTTTTTACCTTTTCAGCCTGTGTTAAGGTTAGTAGATGATTGCTTAGTCACCTTTTCTTTCCGGCTCTCATGCAGAGAGCTCTGGCTTCTCTTTCCAGGTCCAGGACTACTTTTCAGGGAGTACAGGTGCTTTTTCTGAAATTCCTCATCCGTGTTCTCCAGATCTCTCGATTGCAACGTTTTGACACAGCAACAGCTTGTTCTCTTTAGGTAGCCTCTGTTGTATTTGGCTCTAATCCCCAAATCGAGGTATAAGCCTGCCTCGACAAGATTTGAAGTAAGCAGTAGGGGTCATTTAGAAATGCAACCGCACCCTTGATTAGAGGAGAATGTATGTAAAAAATAATACATACCCATCCACCTATCTGCATAAATGAACGCTCAGGGACATTTGAGATTACAGCTTTCGCATCTAAAAAAACGGTGGGTTAAATTGGTTTTGTGTGGTTGGTTTTTGGTGGTTATTTTCCAGTCTCCGTAATCCTTTTCAAATACTTATCTGCAAAGCAGATCTATATATTTTCTTAATGGAGAAACAGTTACATATCTCAATAAGGTACTTTTAGAAAACGAATGTGTCAGTTGTCTGTTTTTAGATGCCTTTCACCGATGCATTTTTGTGTGAAGTCCTGTGTTTTAGGAGGTAGAGGAATAGACACATCTGAAAATGTGAATTATTCCCAATACAGAAATAAATCAATCACTTGGAAGTTAATTTGGGAAGAACTTGAGCAAAACGTTAGTAATAAGAACTGGGTAAATTAAGGGTTATGCCAGTGTCAGTCGAGGTCTCTAAGTCTGGAATAAAGGACATTAGATGGACTATGAAGTAGGATATCTGTCGTCATGGAAATATATCTTTTTAATGCTTTGCTTTTGACTTCTCCTGGAGATACTGTAGTAAGCTCCTGGGCCTGCCTTACTGGGGGTCCTGCTTCCTTAGAAGGTAAGTGGTAGTAAATGATAAAGCCTGTTGTCTAGATATCACTGAAGTAGCATTGTCTAGGGGTACTGCATTACAATCTCTGCCCAGGAGTAATGAGCTGTTTCCTGCATGACCTTTATTCCCAACCTGGAGAATCACAGAATCACAGAATGGTTTGAGTTGGATCCTTAAAGGCCATCCAGTCCAACCCCCCTGCAATGAACAGAGACACCTACAGCTCCATCAGGTGCTCAGTGCACTGTCCAGCCTGACCTTGGGTGTCTCCAGGGACAGAGCATCCACCACCTCTCTGGGCAGCCTGTTACAGTGCCTCACCACACCCTTATTGAAAACAGCTTTTCCTTTATATCCAGTCTGAATCTCCCCTCTTTTAGTATGAAACCATTTCCCCTTGTCCTATCGCCACAGACCCTGCTAAAGAGTCTGTCCCATGCCTTCTTACAGCCCCCCCTGTAGACACTGAAAGGCCACTCTCAGGTCTCCCCAGAGCCTTCTCTTCTCAGGGCTGAACAGCTCCAGCTCTCAACCTCTCTAAGTAGGGGAAGTGTTCCATCCCTTGGATCAAGAAAGTACCCCCAAACTGAATTGAAGAAGAAAGGTAGAGGCTGTCACATAAACAGGTGTGTTTGGATGTTGGTATTTGCTGCTGTGAAGAACCAGTGTTGCTAAGCACCTTGGTCGAGTCTTCTAATGTTATACAGCTGTATAGGAATGCCAATAAGTTTGCCCTGGTGCTGCTTGAAGCTTGTTGCGGTGTTGCAGTAGGGCTTCTGCCTGTTGCAGTAGGTGAGGCAAGCTGCAGGAGAAGTCTTACATGACTGGCTCTGAAGGAGCAGCCCAGAGAACTGTTTTGTCTGTATGTAGCGGTGGCAAAATAGCGCTGCAGAAATACAAAGAAGAGCTGAAATAAGCTGAAATAGCTAATTTGTGATAATCTCTACGGCCAGATGGCATATGCATGGATGCTGTAAAAGAACTGAATTGTTAGCTGAACTATGGGAAGAATAAGTAAGTTATTAAGACACCGAATCCTGGACAATGTTTTACTCCTTTAAGAAAGGATCTGAAGACGGTTTTTGGAATTAATTGACTTGTGAACTTCAGGAATGAGAACTAATTAAAGACTGGAGCTCAGAGGCAAGCTGTCACAGCTGCTGATAGGCAGGGCTGCCAGCAATGCCTGTAGTATATCTGCTTGGTACTTTGTGTTATGAGGGACATCTCTGAAACTTTATTATCTGTTAATTATTATATGTTTATTATCCTGCAAGTCTTCAGGCTGAAATTTTCAGGGCTGAGCGTCTACCCTAGGTTGACCTCTTTTTTTTTTTTTTTTTCCTTTTTTCTTTTTTTTCCTCTCCCCTAGAAGACAAACAAATGAACAAAAAAAAAAAGCTCGATTGTTTCCAACCTTTCCTCTTTGGAAATGGGGAAGGCAGGAAGAAGCAGGGTTTTTTTTGTTGTTTTTTTTTCCTGGCCAATTCTCCCTCCTTAGTCTCCAACAAATAATAACATTGCAGCTGCTAAGCTGAGAAGTTGTAGCACCTCCGTGCTTTCGAGCAAGGGCTGGAAATTTGGCTGGAGTTAACTTTGCATCAAGAACGTGGCTTTTGCTGTTCTTGTGAAAAATGCCCAAATTTGGCCGCATTATAAGACTTGGAAAAGCATCCATTTCTAAAAGCTCTGTAGGGAGTTAGTCTCATGTCCCTAGAGAAAGCACTCTGTCGTTGCTTTCACGGTGTCAAAGGATTATGGCTGGAATTAGGAGTGGGGAGGTGGAAGCTGCCTTTTTATTCCGATTTCAGTATTCTGTAAATGTGTAGAGAAGTGGGTGGGGTTTTTTTTTTGCCTTCTCCAAATTGGCTGGTATTGAAACAGTGTGCTTGTCTGCGTGGATCGCTGATCGTATCTGCTCGTAAGAGCCTGCTGCTTCAGCAGGCAAAGCGTGTATCATCTTTCTTATATGTGGCTTTCTGAAAAATCAATGTAAACTTTATGTGCAGTTTGTAACTTCTGTTCTCTGGCTTCAGCTCTTCTCTCAGGGCTGTTCTCCAGGTGTCCCCCTTTGTCCTTCACCTCACGCTGGCTGTAAAACATCTCCCGCTGCTACTCCTCAAAAAACTGGAGAACTTACCCTACCCTTCCTGTTTAATAGGCTTGATCTGTCCGGGCTTGCCTTTCTGCCGACTTCCCTAAAGACGTGGTTTAGCTGTGCTGCTTCACGTTTGCTTCGCGTCTGCAGTTTGCATGCTTTCACGCTTTCAGAGTGGCTCTTTTCTTGCCGTATCGGTAGCCATTAAAAGGAGTTTGGTGGGACAACGACTGGGGTGGTGTTGGCTAGCAAGAGGCTGGTCCTGACAAAAACTCATTCTGCTTAGGTTTGTCGGCCTTCAGAAGAATAATTGCCAGTGTAAAGGACTTTGTTTCTGTGCATGTTCCGCTGTTAGCTCCAACTGCAGAGAATTCAGCATTGTATTTCAGGCTTTGATGCAGCGTGGCTGTGGGGAATCTTTGAGCAGCTCTAACAGCATTGTTCTCCTACACGCATTAAAATGATTGTTGCAAGAGAGGCATCCATAGGGACCTCTGCCAGCTTCTTATTGATGTGTTCAGTTTCATCTATTGACACACTACCCTTCATTATTACGCAGTGAGTCCTGTGGCAGTGGAATTTGCTATTAAATCTGCACTGCAAAAGAGAATTGGCAGTAGCTGCTTTAAAAGCAGCGTGACCTCTGTGTTTGCAAAGAATAGCTTCTAAATGTGAAACAGATGCTGAGCTAATACAGGACGCTTCCTAAATTTTCAGGGTACCAACTATAATCGTCTAGAGACAAATACAGAATTCGTATAACTTGTGAGTAATCATGTAAGATTCAGTACTATTTTTTTCCTCAGTAACATGTGATTTATTAGTGCTTGCATGTGTTTGTGCCTGCATACAGCGAGTAATACCTAGGTGGAGAACAGGCAATTATTTGTTAGTGGGAACCGGTGGAATAAGCAGTGAGGTGTTGATCTTTCCCTTCTGTGCTCCAGTCCTACACAGGGTGCTAGATGGTGGGGCGGGTGATATGTCTTCCTCTGGCTTTTGCCATAGACACAAACTATTTTGTCCTTTCAGAGCACTACCCATAATATGCGCCCAGTGTTACAACCTCCACCTTTACCCAAATCATAGGATGGTTTGGTTTGAAAGGGATCTTAAAGCCCACCCAGCCCCAACTCCCTGCAGTGGGCAGGGCTGCCCCCCACCAGCTCAGGCTGCCCAGGGCCCCATCCAACCTGGCCTTGAGCACCTCCAGGAATGGGGCACCCACAGCTTCTCTGGGCAACCAAGGAAGTGTTACAATTTTCAGAAGCCTGGTAAAGCCCAGTGGCATCCTGTGTTTTGGGAGATAGACACACATTTCATCCATGTAAAGAGCCTTTCTGCTGTATGTAGAGTATGCTTGTTTATATTCAGTTCATATGGAGATTTAAATTAATGTTGAGTAATAAATCTGTTGCATCAACCTTGTTTCCCTTTGATCTCGCAGTTTGGTTCTAGACGAGGCATGCAGTATGTACATCTTGGTTCAGAGAGCTGAAGTGCCTGGAGCAGGCTTCCATCAGGGAGGGAGTAAATAGTATGACAGCTTATCAGAGAAAAAATCACTCTGATCGTCTGGAAATAGGAGGTGGCAACAAGGTAAGCCTCAGCCCTATGGTTCTGTCCTAAAGCACTGTTGAACTGACATTAAAGCTATTGACTAAGCTCTGGATGCAGGCAGCTGTATTGATAGGCACCTGTCAATAGCTGCAAAACGACTCACTACCCTAGGTTTGGGAGGGTTTTATTAAAAAAAAAACAGAAAATAACAGGAGTCAATAGGCACGGAATTGTGGCTGTTGTTAGAAATCAGAGGTAAGTGAAGTAAGGTGAGGAAAGAGCTCTGGGGGAGGACACGCTCCCCAGAGAGAAAGAGAATAGCTCGTTTAAAATGGAAGAATGAGTTAAAGGTGTGTCTGTGTGGGGTGGTGGGGCTGGGGCAGCTATCGCCAGAAAACGATCTTGATAGAAGCCACAAGTTTCTTGAAGCTCTGCAAATAAGTCTTGAAATGTCTGAGTTTTCTGAGCAAAGTTTTCTGCTCGCCACTGGCAGGTAAATGGAATATCTAATTGTGGACTCCTGCAGAGTTTAAAACAAGGACTGAAGCGGGATGTGTGTGGCTGCAGGGCATGCTGTGGTGTCTGAATTGATTGTGGTGTCTGCCTTTGGAGTCTGAAAGGGACGGCTGATGGGGGTGGCTGCAGCGCTGCTAATAGAGTTGCTGGGTGCGGTTGTCCTTCCAAAATAGCAGAACAAATGAGTCTTCAGCTTGTATCTTTGCTCCTGCTCAGCACTGGAGGGCACAGAGAGCATGCCTGTTCCACTTTGTCTTCCTGGTAAACCTACAGGGATCAACTGAGATGAGCCAAAGCTACTTGCCAAGGAACTGCTAAAGGTCATTTGAAAGATTTTTCCACGGGCCCCCTTAGTGTGAGCAGTTGGCTTTTGGTTAGTATATATAGGGACAGATTTTTTCTCCCTTCCTGAAGCTGAGAGACACTTTGCTCTTCATGCAGAGGATGGTAACATACAGATTAATGCCAGGCGCGTGCCAGGACAAGGCATCTCCGTACCCAGACTTCCTTGCATTAACAGGTCTTATCTAGAACAAGAAGCTAGTCCCTTACAGTGCTTTCCTGGAGCTAGTGTATGCCGTCAGGTAAATTGCTGGCTTCTCTTCCTTCTGTATTTTCCTCTTTCATCACACTTCTGATATTGGTGCATTGGGGTGAGAACTCACTTTGTATATGCAGGTTTGGTCAAAGTGCAGCACGAGTATTTCTGTCACACGAGTGACAATTTGGGGTCAGTTGCCTTTTTGTTCTAGGGTCTTACTTGCAATCCAGTGTGGCACTTTGGCTGTGTGACTGTCATGAAGGAACAGTCAGTTTTTGGAATGCAAACTGAGCTTTCCTTCTCAGAGGAGGCCACTAATGTGAGATTTTCTGTGCCTGGTGCTTGGGTTAAAATGTGTTCAGAGGAGCAGTTTGCCAGGGAAATGATCAATCACTGAGTCACAGGGTGCACTTTGAAGAAGAGCATGGGGGTGCACGGGGAGGCTTTGGCAGGTAGGAAGCAATGACCCAGGCTGCAGATTCTTTGAATGATGTGGTGAGGAAAGCTTTGTTACCACTTCACAATGATGGTTTTTTGTTGACTTGGTCTAATGGTGTGAAGTTGGTTTTCTTTTTGGCCTTGGGTGTATGGGGGGAGGTAGAGGGAAATATGGCAGCAAGGTTACCTAGGTCTGAGGAAGTAGGGATATGTGCTCATAGAAGATCTAGGAGTGAGGCATGCTGGACCTCCTTAGGACCTTTTCCTTAGGACCTGTGTGTATTAAAGGTATTGAAGGCTTGTTGAGATGACTTGGTTGGAGGTTAGATATTCTTTCTTCGTACTCAGGTTTCAAACTCTCATGTTGACTGGGATAATATGATGAAACAATTTTGGGCTTTACACCTTGTGCAGGTTGTCGGAGGACAAAGATATCTGACATAAGACCTTGTGCTGTAATGGAATGGTGGAGGACAGCTAATTGCAGGGAGTTTGGTAATGTGAAGGTAGAACTTTCTGCTTTTGAGCATGCTGGTATGAGTCAGGCCTACAGGTTAGCCTTGCTGGGCTTATGTGAAATGAATTACTGATTTTGCTCCACTTCTGAGTGAACGCACATAGTCTGGCCCGGGAGAAATAGAGGCATGTCCTGGGTGACATGACACTTGTTGACAGTAGTCAACAAGTTTGCTCTTTGACAAATGGCTGCATGACCTCGGTACCAAATCTCTGATGCAGAACAGCCAGATGTGCGTTGGCTGTGCCTGGCACTTGCATGTGGAGGTTGTTGAGAGGAAGTTTGCCCTGCTCTTGTCTGTTCTGTTTGAGTGGGTAAGCAAAGAACTCGGCCTTCAAAGTTATTTGAGTGCTTCTCATTACTGTTTAACATCACTGTTTTGCTCTGCACCTCTCCATAAATGGTTGCTTTTACATGCCTTAGAAATATATAAATCATAAATTGGCAATTATTTTCCATACGTTTAGCCGAGGAGATTTTTAACTTGTGGTAATTAATGCTCCTACCTTTAAGACCTTTCCTTGGAGTCTTGGATATATGCCATTAGGTTATGGCAGAAAAGTGACCTGATGACCTATCTGTTTAGTGGGACCCCTAAATCCCTCTCATGCAGTTGCATGTACTGCCTTTGCAGTAATTCACATCTGAGTGTTACATTTACCCTTACGCTATTTAAAACAGAGGTCTGTAGTACTTCAGAGGCAATCCTGCACGGAGGTAAATCCTGCTGAGTGTGAGCCAATTTTGATGTGTGCGTTACAAAGTATTCTGTTGGATGTTTTGGATGTGGAAGTGTGCTTTCTGAAGATGTGCAAAATGGAGCAAATATGGCTCCCTGTGCTTTTGTTCAGCTGTTGCATCCTGTTGAGAGGGCAGGTTCTTACATTCAGTGTAGTATGGGCATTTGTGGGAACTTGTGGGGATCCATGGCTCTGATTCAGGAGCCTGAAAGCATCTCCCAGCTGGCCTGCCTGGGCCAAAGTTTTTCTCCTTCTTATTGGAAAAGATGATGTGCCTGCTATATGTATTGAAACAGATAAAGTGGGGTGAATGGCCACTGAGAAATTTGAATAGAACTCATTTAGAGAGAGTTCTGCTTCTCGGATGATGGCGAGAGTTGGCGTTTTTAGGAGAGTGGAGCCTTTCTCTTGCCCTCTTTCAGAATGTCTATTTCTGTACATGAAGTCATCTTTTGCTGGCCTTTTCTTTCCTCTGTNGTGCTAGAGTCCAGATTAGCTGCCTTTTCTGGGGCAGGAGAGTTTCTCACAGTCGGTCCCTTAGCAAATAACAGAAGCTCAGGCACAACAAGTATTGCAAATACCTTGCACTCCTGTTCTCAGTTACAGAATTAGTTATGTAAAGCTTATATTAAAGAAGGAAGAGCCCTGGTGTGTCTTAAATCATGCTCTGTGTGTACATGCATGCGTACTGTTCCTTCTCGTCTAGGAGAAAAATATCTGTGCTCCTAACATGCAGGCTCTATAGAGATTAGCATACTAAACAGTGTTGCTCTGCATGACCTGAAATTGGCTTTGAGTGCTAATTGGATCTCTGGGTTTTAAGAGGGGGGGCTGGAAGATATTGCCCTCTTGTTTTCTGGGTTGCAGGCAAGAGTATAGACATGGTGGGGGTATAGGTGTCTGTGAGGAGTGAGCTGAGCTCCTGAGCTATGGGGTTACCAGCTGATAGAATTGAAGCTGTCTCCTGTGCACTTGCTTCTGTCTTCACCTAGCTGTGCAGATCTTTCTGTTCTCATCTTTATGTGAAGAAACATGATGATACAGGGAAATGAACACCAAATTAGATCACAGGCGTTCCTGGTTTCAATTTCTAACAGCTCCTGTTGTCCTGCATGCATGTGCTCTACTTGGTAGTCTGTCCAGGTGTACCTTCTACAGCCACATCACTGGCAGTAGCCATGCTTCTGCACTTGACTGTGTGTGCCGACACGGCACGGGCGCTCATTCCCGTTCCGTAACACCTGTTCTGTGTGCATCTGTTGTTGGCATTTCTAATGTGGCTTCTTGCTTGGAGATCATGTATGTTGAAGATGGACCATTAGATAATTAAATTATGGTTAAAGAGGATTACTCAATAAACACTGAGATCCATCCCTCCATGGGCTCCTATGGCTGCAGGTCAGTTGTCAAGCACTGAGCTGGGGTGGGCCAGCACCGTATGCTGCCATGGCCAGCAGTTTCAGCAGCCTTGCTGACTGGTCACTGCCTTCTGTAATCTCTCACAGCAGCAGATGCAAAGGGAGCGAAGCTGTCCTTCTGGATCCCAAACCCGCCAGAGAGTCTGTGAGCCTGACACGGGTGCTGGGATGCTCCAAGTGGGGGCTGCTGTCTCCTGCAATCAGGCTTGGCTCTGGTGCTGGTTTTACTGAGGTCTGCATGGTGGCTTCTCTCATCTCGACAGTGGAATGCTTGCTGGGAAATTAGTCTCTGTGTACCGAGAGTTGAAATGATCCCCTGCTAGAGGTTTTGGGGAAGTAAGGGGTAAGGCTCATGTCTGAATTATTAAAACATGCATGTGGCTCTTTGTAACTCCTCTGCCAATCCCCTTTAGGCTTCACTTGTCTTTAGAGAGGATTTCATCTGATACAGATGAGGTGTGGGATTGAATTGAGGTGGACCAGGACCACCAAATTTGAGCGGGTAAAACTAACAGAAGCTATTGTGATGTTTGTTTGTTTTGTTTGTTTGTTTTTAATGAATGAAAAGTAAAAGCCTTCATACTGGATTTAGCACTTCTTATATTCGAAAACGTGGTTAATGGTTTAGGATATTACCTAGCAGTAAAGATAACTGAAAAAAAAGAAGACCTGCTTCACACCATTAAAAACCAGTATCTGCTGCTCTGGAAAGAAAAGAGGTGATAATAATAGAGATTGTTTTGGGGAGAGGGGAGCCAGGAGTGCTCTGAGATTTCCCTTTTAAAACGAACATTTTGTGAAATTATATAGCAATATGTTTCACAGATTTATAGATGATAGAATGGCTTGCATTGGAGGGAACCCTAGGGATCATCGAGTTCCAACCCCTTTGCCACATGCGGGGCCACTAACCTCCAGATCTAGGTTGCCCAGGGCCCCCTCCAACCAGGTCTTGAACACAATATGTGCATCTTTTAAGAAGTCTTTTGACATAAATACATTTTCCTGGTTTTACAGTTTTCCCATCTTTTCTAGGTGCCACATTATGTTTAAAATCATGCTGGTTAAAAAATTTATTAGCTTTTATTGTTTAACATGGTCTTATCTTAGATTTAGATTTTTTGTCTTGTGTTGGATTTTCATGCTCAGTGTGATTTTACTTAATGCAAGTTTAGAAATCATTTATTCTAGACTGATTGTTTCCTCAATTAAATCCAAAGAAGGCTCAGTTCAATACCAGAGTTGTGCTACATTCCACACAGAGCAAAAAGGATGCTTGGTCTCTGCCCAGAGGAAATTACAATATAGAGCAAATGGATTTGGGCTGCTCTGCTTGGTTCCAACTGCTTTGGGAAAGATCTAAGAAAACAGATAAGTTAATGATGTTGGAGAACAGTATTAATTTTAATTCTGTATATTCCAGTTTGAGGATTTCTTTAATACTGGTAAATGTATGCAATCCTTTTGAATTTGAACTCATATTTATTTTTTTTTTTCCCACGACGTGCTTCCCCACAAAGGAAAACGTGGAGATATTTTTGAAATGGCATTTCTGCAAATTTTTGCAGCCTTGCTTCCAGCTCTGCCAGCTCTTCAGCTTTGAGTTGTGGGCTTTACTGCTTTGTCAACTTTTTTTCTTAAAATGTAACATATTGAACCTCTCCTGTCGCAACACAATTTGCTTCTGAAGCAGAACAGCAGAAAATCACCTGTCTGGTGTGGCAGTTTAAATACCGGTTACAGAGTCTGTGCGCTTTTTGGGTCTGCTGTCACCAGGTAGCCTAAATGGAGCGCTCTGGCAGGTTAGGGCAAAAGTGAAGTTATGTGAGAATGTTTGGAGAAAAGTCAATGAAGATCAGTAGCGGGGCAGGTCTTTCAGGTGAGACACAGGAAGAAGCGTGTTGACTCTTGCATTGCGTTTCTTTTTTTTCTCTCATTCCCCCTTTGCTCCCAACTGCGCTCTGGAGACTTGTCAAAAGTGCTTCATTATCTTTAGCCTTTTATCTTCAACTGTCAGTCAGCGATAGGGGAAGGAAATAGAAATCATATGTGATACAGTTGTTTGACATCCAGAAGAATTTAAAACACAGTCTTCAGTATTATCTCTGCCTGTTAGGCGTTTCTGTTGGGACTGGTGGTGCCACAGTTTTCTGCACGCTTAGCGTGCTCAGTCTATCAACCCAGCCTTTTGCTTTACATAGCTGGGAAAGGTTTATATGTCTTCCTTCTTCCCCTGCACTCCCGTAGCATACCTATCCTTGTGACTGGGAAGCAGCACTGCACTTTGGGATCTGGGCTGTCTGCAGCTAATGGTAGCTCTGTTGAATTAGTGACACGACAAGAAATAATGGCCTCAAGTTGCACCAGAGGAGGTTCAGGTTGGATATTAGGAAATGTCTCTTCTCACAAAGAGCAGTGAGGCAGTGGCACAGGCTGCCCAGGTGGGGTCATCATCCCTGGAGGTGTTCAAGAACCATGTGGAGGTGGCACTGAGGGACGTGGTTAGTGGGCATGGTGGGGATGAGTTGATAGTCAAACTGGGTGATCTTAGTGGTCTTTTCCAACCTTAATGATTCTGTGGTTATATCACACGTGCAACCTGTTTTCTGCTTTACCGGGTTCTAATGTAGGTTATGTTTCCTTCTACTTACGTTGTAGCAGAAATAGTTACAGAAGCAGTTAAGGAAAATTTCTGTAGCTCATTTTGACAAACAGAGAATGGAGTGGGTTGTTTGCTTGGGTGAATGAGATGCCAGTCTGTTGGTCTTCAAAAGGGAGGAGCGGAAGAAAGGTAAGATGCTTTATTCCTGATAACCATGAGATCATCTGAACAGGCACTGTCAAGAGAGGCAGTCGCTGTAGCAGAGACAGGGCAGAGGAAGGAGGCTTTTCTTCTTGTGATCCAGTTAGGATTTTCTAAAGTAGATCTCTTTGACCAGTGCGGATAGTAGATTTAGTGTATTTTATATGGTGGAGTACTGTTTTCCTACTGTATCTGACTTTTTAGATAACGCCTTTTGACTGCTCTTTCCAGATCTGGACTTGCCAATTACTTTGTGTTTACCCAAAGGAACATCATCCTGACACTCAGGTTGGGCAGAAAAGTCAGGCCTTGTTCACTGAATGTTCATCTGGCCCACTGTGATGGTGTGTTTTGTATATCTGGAGTGTATTAAGAAAGGAAAAAAAAANAGCGCTCGGAGGGCAGCGGGAGGCGAGCGGCCGCCGGTCCCCGGGCGGAGGGAGGCGAGGCGAGCGTGTGCGGCGGCCGCCATCCGCCTCGCGAAGGGAGAGGCACCCGCCAGCATGGGGCAGCGCGGGGAGAGAGCGCCCTGCCTTCTCCCGCTCCTCCTGCTGCTGCTGCTGCTTCTCGGTGAGCCCGGGGGCGGCGGGAGGGGGCCGGGGCAGGGCTGTGCTCGGCCGCAGGTAGCGGAGAGGGCAGGGCCGGCCCGCCGGCGCTCGGCGGGAAGGGGGCCGGGCGGCGCTGCGGGGCTGCGCTATCCTCCGGCGGGCGACTGCCGCCCGGCCCGGGCCGCCCGCGGGCGTTAGCGGCCGGAGCTGCCCGCACGCTGCGGCTGGAGAAGTTTCGGAGGGGGGGCCGGGGCCGCCGGGTACGGCCCGCTGGGAATCGGGCCTCGCCGCACAGGTGCGAAGGGCTGAGGTCGGCGTGCGGGAATCGAGGCTGCGCGCGGGGACTGGGGCTGCGGGATCCTCGGAGCGGGAGCGGCACAGCAGCGGGGTGGCGGTGCGTTTCTTTTTATTGGAATTGGAATTTTTTTTGCTTCGTGAGGCAGCGTCGGGCTGTAGCGGTGTTGGGAGCGTTGCTGAGGGAGAGGTGAGTTGAGCAGGGAAGAGCCCAGGTGAGAGCCGTGCCCGCTGCGGGGGCTGACGGCTGGCGGGAGGGTGCCCTGCGGGCGAGCGGGAGCCTCGCCGGGCTCTCGGGTAAGAGGGTGCGAGCAGCTAACAGTGTGTCCCCGCACCCCGCCCAGCCAACGCTTTTCTTCGAGCAGAACAATATTTGCTGACTTAGTTGGTGCTTGTACTTTTGACATCGCGATGACTAATTCTTTTCTGTAACTGCCAGAGAGCGCTCTCCCCGTGGCCGGGCTGCGGGATCCTCCACAGGCAGCGCTGCGGGGCAGAACGCCAGCCTGCAGCTGGGCCGGGGTGTCGGCGTGGGAGAGCGGATCCCTCCGCACACGCTGCACAGAGGTGTCACTGTGCCTTCTCCTGCTGGTGGCTGGGGCTGGCCAGATCGGCGCTTCTCGCAGCGTGGGCACTCGGCCAGCCGGGAAAAGGAGTGACAAAGCGGGGGGAACTCCCGTAACCTTGTTTAGAAACAGAAAGGGAATGATATTTCTCAAGCAGACAGCTTGGTAGGACAGGCAGGAAATCAAGGGCTCAGGTGAAGTTCTGAAGATCATGCAGCAAAAAGAAAAAAACATTGAGAAAGGTGTCCTGTTTTTATCCTTTTTAATTCCAGACCAAATAATCACAATAACTTAAAATGTGCATGCAGCTGGTCAAGCTGTGGTTTGTATGAATGTTCTGAGTTGTGTTTTGGGGATTTTTTTTTTTTTTTAATTACAGTGTACTGTTAAAATTGAAAGCGCTTTTGTGTGCAGCGGGAAGAACCCTGAACTTCCCAGTTTGTGTATTTGCTGTGTGGATATCTGCTGCTGTAGGGACTTGGCAGCTCTGTGAGGTACTCCGACTGCTTAGAGGTTGGTGTGTGAGAGGCTGGGGAGGTGTTCCTCCTCTCACTGTGCAGAGAAGGGTGCTGCTGCCAGCGTGTGTTTTCTAGCAGCTCTTCAATAGAGAGGAGAGTTGTCTCTTAACTACAGTGCTGTAGATGTTGATGCATCTCTGTATAGCCAAGGTGGCAGGAAGGAGTTGAGGTTTGGGAGTTCATTGGCACGGGCTGCTAAGGGAAGTGCCGCAGTCACCGTCCCCAGAGGCTTTTTAGAACCGTTTAGACGTGGCACTGAGGGACATGGTTGGTGGGCATGGTGGGAGTGGGTTGGTGGTTGGATTGGGTGACCTCAGTGATCTTTCCAACCGTAATGATTCTATGATCCCTTGTGTGTACTTAGACTTGATTGCTTCATTCAGATTTTTACAAAATAATGCAGCGAATGGCCGAAGTATTCGGCTGTGGCAAATGTTTTCTCAGCCTTCCTCCTGGATGCGGTGCCTTTGTTGTTTGTCAGTGCCAGCACAAGTAAGGAGATGGTGGGTCCTCGGCTAAAGGCCTAGGTAGAAGGCCTCACAAAATCCTCAGCAGAGCAGAACAGGCTGTGGGAAGATGCAGGAATCAAAGCAAGAGTGGTGTAAGAAATGTTTTTACCTTTTCAGCCTGTGTTAAGGTTAGTAGATGATTGCTTAGTCACCTTTTCTTTCCGGCTCTCATGCAGAGAGCTCTGGCTTCTCTTTCCAGGTCCAGGACTACTTTTCAGGGAGTACAGGTGCTTTTTCTGAAATTCCTCATCCGTGTTCTCCAGATCTCTCGATTGCAACGTTTTGACACAGCAACAGCTTGTTCTCTTTAGGTAGCCTCTGTTGTATTTGGCTCTAATCCCCAAATCGAGGTATAAGCCTGCCTCGACAAGATTTGAAGTAAGCAGTAGGGGTCATTTAGAAATGCAACCGCACACTTGATTAGAGGAGAATGTATGTAAAAAATAATACATACCCATCCACCTATCTGCATAAATGAACGCTCAGGGACATTTGAGATTACAGCTTTCGCATCTAAAAAAACGGTGGGTTAAATTGGTTTTGTGTGGTTGGTTTTTGGTGGTTATTTTCCAGTCTCCGTAATCCTTTTCAAATACTTATCTGCAAAGAAGATCTATATATTTTCTTAATGGAGAAACAGTTACATATCTCAATAAGGTACTTTTAGAAAACGAATGTGTCAGTTGTCTGTTTTTAGATGCCTTTCACCGATGCATTTTTGTGTGAAGTCCTGTGTTTTAGGAGGTAGAGGAATAGACACATCTGAAAATGTGAATTATTCCCAATACAGAAATAAATCAATCACTTGGAAGTTAATTTGGGAAGAACTTGAGCAAAACGTTAGTAATAAGAACTGGGTAAATTAAGGGTTATGCCAGTGTCAGTCGAGGTCTCTAAGTCTGGAATAAAGGACATTAGATGGACTATGAAGTAGGATATCTGTCGTCATGGAAATATATCTTTTTAATGCTTTGCTTTTGACTTCTCCTGGAGATACTGTAGTAAGCTCCTGGGCCTGCCTTACTGGGGGTCCTGCTTCCTTAGAAGGTAAGTGGTAGTAAATGATAAAGCCTGATGTCTAGATATCACTGAAGTAGCATTGTCTAGGGGTACTGCATTACAATCTCTGCCCAGGAGTAATGAGCTGTTTCCTGCATGACCTTTATTCCCAACCTGGAGAATCACAGAATCACAGAATGGTTTGAGTTGGATCCTTAAAGGCCATCCAGTCCAACCCCCCTGCAATGAACAGAGACACCTACAGCTCCATCAGGTGCTCAGTGCACTGTCCAGCCTGACCTTGGGTGTCTCCAGGGACAGAGCATCCACCACCTCTCTGGGCAGCCTGTTACAGTGCCTCACCACACCCTTATTGAAAACAGCTTTTCCTTTATATCCAGTCTGAATCTCCCCTCTTTTAGTATGAAACCATTTCCCCTTGTCCTATCGCCACAGACCCTGCTAAAGAGTCTGTCCCATGCCTTCTTACAGCCCCCCCTGTAGACACTGAAAGGCCACTCTCAGGTCTCCCCAGAGCCTTCTCTTCTCAGGGCTGAACAGCTCCAGCTCTCAACCTCTCTAAGTAGGGGAAGTGTTCCATCCCTTGGATCAAGAAAGTACCCCCAAACTGAATTGAAGAAGAAAGGTAGAGGCTGTCACATAAACAGGTGTGTTTGGATGTTGGTATTTGCTGCTGTGAAGAACCAGTGTTGCTAAGCACCTTGGTCGAGTCTTCTAATGTTATACAGCTGTATAGGAATGCCAATAAGTTTGCCCTGGTGCTGCTTGAAGCTTGTTGCGGTGTTGCAGTAGGGCTTCTGCCTGTTGCAGTAGGTGAGGCAAGCTGCAGGAGAAGTCTTACATGACTGGCTCTGAAGGAGCAGCCCAGAGAACTGTTTTGTCTGTATGTAGCGGTGGCAAAATAGCGCTGCAGAAATACAAAGAAGAGCTGAAATAAGCTGAAATAGCTAATTTGTGATAATCTCTACGGCCAGATGGCATATGCATGGATGCTGTAAAAGAACTGAATTGTTAGCTGAACTATGGGAAGAATAAGTAAGTTATTAAGACACCGAATCCTGGACAATGTTTTACTCCTTTAAGAAAGGATCTGAAGACGGTTTTTGGAATTAATTGACTTGTGAACTTCAGGAATGAGAACTAATTAAAGACTGGAGCTCAGAGGCAAGCTGTCACAGCTGCTGATAGGCAGGGCTGCCAGCAATGCCTGTAGTATATCTGCTTGGTACTTTGTGTTATGAGGGACATCTCTGAAACTTTATTATCTGTTAATTATTATATGTTTATTATCCTGCAAGTCTTCAGGCTGAAATTTTCAGGGCTGAGCGTCTACCCTAGGTTGACCTCTTTTTTNTAGTATCTTTTAATTCTGTTTGCTCAAGTTTATTATTATTTTTTAATGTTGAGATAGAAACTAAGTGGAACCAATTAGTGTTTTCTTTCCTCTGTCCTTTCAGTACAAGAATGTCATCAAAGCCCTGGAGCGTGTCCAGAGAAAGGCAAGAAAGCTGTGAGGGGTCTGGAGCAGAAGTCTTACGGGAGGGAACTGGGATTGTTCAGTCCGGAGAAGAGGAGGCTCAGGGGAGATCTTATAGCTCTTTACAACTGCCTGAGGAGGTTGTGGTGAGGTGGGGGTCGGCCTCTTCTCCCATATAACTAGTGATAGGACAAGAGGGAATGGCTTCAAGTAGTGCCAGGGGAGGCTCAGGTTGGATGTTAGGAAGCATTTCTTCTCCAAAGGAGTGGTGAGATGCTGGAACGGGCTGCCCAGGGAGGTGGTGGAGTCACCGTCCCTGGAGGTGTTCAAGAGCAATGTGGATGTGATACTAAGGAACACAGTTTAGAGGGGAAATATTGGTGATTGGTTGACAGTTGGACTAGATCATCTCCGAGGTCTTTTCCAACCTTGGTGATTCTGTGTTTCTGTATTGCTGGTGTTTAAGGACAGTATGTGGAGAAGCATTGAACTAAGTGACATCCAGGCTTAGCAGAAGCTTGTGAAATCAGGCACAGGAAGTCTGTCCTTCCACTCACTCCCTTCACAGGCAGAAATTAAAGAGCCTCAATTTAAACTCTTCCCTGCAGGATGTTTCCCATAACTCCAAAAGTGGTCCATGGCCTTAGCTTGTCCTTGGTATTTCTGATGTGCACGCTTCAACAACATTCAACCATGGCATATTTTGCAAAGATAGATAAATGCTGAAACAGTCAGCAACAACGATGCTAAATTTGTTATTAACTTCCAGCAAGGACATTCAGGGATGCGGCTTTTACCTCTGCTGTTGTTTCAGGCTCTCTGCACAGAACTTAGAGCCTTGGCTTACGGTAGGTAGGTGGGTATCACTCTGAGCTTGGACTAAAATGTGTATAAGTATGGGTCTTCCACATAGAAAATAGGGTTATGATTATAATTTCAGTTGAGTTCTGCTTACAGGATGATTTTTTTCAGTGGTAATTGGTTGCCTGGCCATGCCTGTGACTCTTCCCTAGCAGTCAACTATGTACATAACCTTTCTTAAAGAGCTTATCAGCTAGGAATAAGAAGTGTTTTTGATGATTTAGAGGACTGTGCCCGAGAGCTTTCTTTTGCCAGAGATTTTGTAATCTGAATAATGTGATGTGAGTACAGCTTTATTAGAATTGTAAACTCCCATAATGATCAGAAGGGAAGAATGCATCTGCCAGGCGGATTAATGAAGATGGTTCTTTTCATCAGTAGAGAGATTTTTTTTCAATAGAATCTCAGAGAATTCTGGGAGATCTTAGTGATTGTACTGAGCGTCTATAGATGATGGATAGGAAGTGAATTTCTTGTGTTGACCTGCTAAAAGATGAAAGTACAGCGATGTGAAAAGGCCAGGCAAAAATCTGAATACTTTAAAGCTGCTGAGGGAAGATAATTACGAAAGTGTTAAACTGATGTTTTTTTAAAACACCTATTTTCTTTAGTGAAGTGGATCTCCTTGTACGATAAAAGCAGAGTGCTTCCTTTCAGCATAGGGATGGACTGGACTTCTGCGCTGCAAGACTTCGTAGCAGTCTCTTGTCTGAGGCTTATTTATTCCTTGTGAAAGGGTCAAAGATCTTGAAATAATCTGTGTTTTGTCTGGGGAAAGGCAAAACCCAAACTAGTAGCGTGTTCTGTATCCTACATTTTGATTCTTCATAGGGCTTAGGCTATAAAACTGCAACAGTGGAGGCATTTACAGGCTGCTGTTGCGTTGCATTATGGCTGGCACTCTTCTGCTTGGATTCTTTGAGATGTCTTAATTTGATGCTCTGTGTTTTAACTGGCTGAAGCTCCTGGGAAATGCTCTTCAGATCGTTAATCTCTTAAAAACCTGTTCTTATTTCTGAAAAATTTAGTGGGGACGCAGGGAGTGAGGTGAGGCGAAAGTCGTGCGGTTAAGTGTAGTGCTCTGTAAATGCTTTACCTTCTGTGCAGCTCTTTGCCAGCAGCAGGAGTGCCTGCGAGGAGCTTTGCTGTTTTCTTACAACAGTAATAATTCTGATTGCTGTCTAATAGCAAACAGGCTTTTGTTATAGGATATTTCCTGATGTTGCGCAGCATTCAGTGCCATTTCTTGCTTATCCTATTCTGCTAATGCTTGTGAGAATCACAGAATCATAGAATCACTAAGGTTGGAAAAGACCCACAGGATCATCCAGTCCGACCATTCACCCATCACCAATGGTTCTCGCTAAACCATGTCCCTCAACACAACAACAGGCTTTCGCTTCAGTTTGCTTGCATCCTAAGTGACAAAAGCACACCTCTTGGGTATAGGCTGTGCAGCTGCCTCTCACATTTCTGTTTTTCTCATGATTTTCTTATGTATAGGTCAGCATTCGGCGTTTGCATTCTGGAAGATGTGTCAGTTCATACTGTCCTTGCTGCTGAGGCTGGGTAAATAGTTCTCTTTGACCTCTCGTGGCTTCCAGGGCACATTATGGAAAAGGATCAGGACTCGCTTTGCATTTTGGACAGCAGTGTTTCTTGGTGCTGCTTTCTGAGCCTAATCAGAAGTACTTCTGGGGAACAGTAGCTCTCCCTGCCTATGTTGACTCCATCTCTGTTACCAGAGTGCCATTTGTGAGCGAAGGGGGCAGTTCAGAGAGATGCACTTTAGCTAAAATGAACTAAAATCTCAAAGATGCTTAGGAGATGCTACTGAGAATCTTTTCTCACAGTTTAAAAGCGCGGACTGCTAATTTTAGTGTCTGTGGACAAGTCTGCAGCTTTCCTGATGAATTTTAACACCCTCGAATTTCTAAATTGGTGTTGTATTTTCCACGTTCTGTTCACGTGGTGCTCTATATTGTGTGCTGTTAGACAGCTGCTGCAGGCATCGTTTCTTTTCGCTCAATGCTAAAATAGTTCCCTTGTGTTAGTACAGTGGCTGGCGTAAGACTTCTGAGATGTAGCCTGCAATGTGCTGTTGCTGATGCAATGGTTATTTGCAACTTGCATTGTTGTCTTCTTATGCTGTACGCGTGCACTGATCTAGGAGCCTGCAAATGGCTGTCGTGTTCTCTGGTGGGATGAAGTTTAGCTGTGGAGTCTTTTTTCTGTTGTAAAATTTACTCTGGGTCCTGCCTGTTCTTCCCAGTACAGCAAATGTGAGGATGCCTAGGGTGCATGCAATCTGCTGTCTGTTTCAGTGTAAGCTGATTATAAGTGTTAGTTACAGAATAATTTCACAAATCTAAGTTTTACCCAAATAAACAGCTCCTTTTTCTGTATGTAGATTGTCTTATAGGCAGTGTAACCCTGAGACAGCTCTGCAAGGACGCTGGAGGAGAAAAGAAACAAGTGGTTTCCCTCTGGGCTTCTCTCACAAATTGTGTCTTCCTCTTCTTGCTGCTTTAACGTCGTGTCGGTTCTTTACCTGCCTTTCTCTCCTATGTTGTGCCCCCAAGAGTTCCCTGTCTTCTGATCTTGAGAGTTACTTGAACATTTGGTATTCTTCCATTCTTCTTCTTGCCTCCTCGCCACCTGAGGAGCAAGCAGTGGAAAGAAGGATATCTCCTCCATGCTCCTGAAGCTGGAGAGGGAGCAGTGTGATGCCAAACATCCATTTGGCCTTGTGTCATGCCTCCGACAGCAGCCAGGGCTGGATGCCTAAGGAAGGGTGAGCACACACTGTGACCATCCTCTCACCACCATCTGTAGCTTAGAGACCTCCTAAGTTAGAGGTGGTATCCTCACATTTAACCTCAGACTTTTCCTCCCAGGCTCTGCTGACCAGTGGGCATTGCATTGGACTTCTTGAAGTTTCATTTTCTGAAGTGTGCTGGGTGAGGGTGCATATTGACTGATCTTTGTCTGCATGTTAACTTTCCCTTTCTCTTTTATCACCTGTGATGTTGACCTTCCTGTATGCAGCATGCCAACGACAGCAGCAAAGTAAATACTATTGAGATGTATTTTTTAAAAGAGGGAGTAACAGGAAGCATTTTAAGATGTGTATTTAGGCATGCTTATCTGAAAATTAGTAGCTAATGGCTGAATGCCAAATACTAAGATTCCAAGAAGCAATACATTGCAATGCAGTCTCTGCTATACGGCTGCACGTGGATTTCTTGAATGTCTGATACCATAAAATTCTTCCTAAGCTTAAGTGTATGTGACGTTCTGTAGTGCTATGTGTTACTATGTATACAGGGGAGGCCATTCAGTATTGATTGTAGAGAAAAGAGTGGATACTATTGCAAATGCTGCAAGTTAGTCGAAAAAGGAGCAGTGAAAACTTGCCGGCCTGTAATATAAAGGAGAAAAAAGGCTTTCCGTTTGTGATGGGGAACCAGAGGTGACTGCTTGACTTCTTTGGCCAGGCACTGAATTGATGAGCTTCACTGTTCTGCTACTGGAGATAACAAAATACCTGCACTGAATGCAAGGCGAGGTTTTCAGAGGCGATGGAGGGCTTGAGGCAGTGAGCTTGAAATGTTACAAAGAGACTTGGCTCCCAAGGTTAATACTCGGGGTTTTTGAAAGTTGAGCCTTTTGATTTCTTGGGCTAGCTAACTTTGCTCACCAGAATGGACTGTTGTGGGTTTTTGCTTTTTCTTTCTGTCTGTCTGCCTGTCTGTCTTTCTCTAGAAAAGACAGGTACAAAAGTACAAAGGATTTTGTTTCTCTCCAGTATGGGGGTAACTGGGAGCAGAGCTGTACCAGGTGTGAGTCTTGCATGAGGTAGTTCAGCTCTCTGTGGATTTTGGAAGCCTTCACATGTTGCCACATGCTCATACCGGTCCACCCATCCCAGCAAGTATCCTCGTTTTGCCTGGTCTAGGTAAGGTAAACAGCAGCCTCGTACGATGCCATTTCCTTTTGTGTCAAGAACAGCTTTCTAGAGATAGAATTCAAGGAAAAGTCAGGTAATTACACAGCTAATTTGCCTTCAGACTCTTAGAGACAGTGTTTGCTGGCAAGTTTTCAGCTCTTGCACACTCTTTTCAGAAGCTTTTGGCTGTGGAATTTGTTGGGCAGGGTTGAGCAGCACTGCAGAGAGTGGGCGGTTTTCATATCCGAGGCATACATGTGTTGATGGCTTAACTCACATTTATGACTTAGGGAAGAGTTCCCATTTCCTCATTGAAATTCTAGAGTTAGAAATGAACAGTCCTTTAAGTATCCTTTGGGAGGAGTGTGCGGGCTTCATCTTTGTTGCCATTTTCTTTGGGGTTAGGATTGAATTTCTGAGGTGAATCTTCTCACTGCACAGCTGCTATGCTTCAGTTGCCCTCGAGTCTTTGGCCTATGGCACCAAACCCAGCCTGGGGCAAACCCCCAGAATAGTGTGGCTCTGGAGGCCTCAGCACCAGCAACCCTCTACCTACAGTCTTTTCTCCTTTGAGGCTAGCTGCTAAAGTAAACAGTCGTGCTAGTCTTGTGAATTTGTAGATGATGGGATATAAGCTTTTTCTGTATTTTAAATCATAGAATCGTTTGAGTTGGAAGGGACCTGTAAAGGCCCTCTAGCCCAACTCCCCTGCAATGAATACAGAAACCTACAGCTCCATCAGGTGCTCAGAGCCCTGAGGTCCAGCCTGACCTTGGGTGTCTCCAGGGACGGGACATCCACCACCTCTCTGGGCAACCTGTTACAGTGCCTCACTGCCCTTATTGAAAAAAAACTTTTCCTTTGTATCAAGTCTAAATCTCCCCTCTTTTAGCTTGAAACCATTTCTCCGTGTTCTGTCACAACAGACCCTGCTGAAGTGTCTGTCCCCTTCCTTCTTGCGACCCCCCAGATATTACTGAAGTAAATAAACAGAGTGTCTTGTGTTCCATCTACTATCTAAATGCCTTATTCTCTATTTTCAGGAGTCTTAATGCAAGGAACCTGATTGATTTAAATGTTGTGGCTTTTGAAATTTTTTCTGGTGTCTCTGGAACTGCCTGTGTTGATAAATAAGTCTCTTTCAAACAATGAGGAGTGCTGTGGCATGCCTGTTTCAGAGCCAGCTGTTTTGCAGACCCATCTGGGGATAATTTTATTTAATGTTTTGTGTGGGGTTACACAGATCCTCTTACAGACCTTGACCCGAGTCCCCGTGCATCGTCTAGGTGCTGTTTTATGTCCCTGACCTCTTGTATTTTTCTTATCTACACCCCTTCCTTCCTCTTGCCCCCTCCCTACCAGCAGTCTTCTCCTTTGCAAGATGGAGACAATCCTGTAATGAAAAATATCTCTTCCTGAGGCAGGGATAATTCAACTTGTTCATGGTTGGTTTTTTTTGTTGGTTTTTTTTTTTTTTTAGTGCTAGAGTCCAGATTAGCTGCCTTTTCTGGGGCAGGAGAGTTTCTCACAGTCGGTCCCTTAGCAAATAACAGAAGCTCAGGCACAACAAGTATTGCAAATACCTTGCACTCCTGTTCTCAGTTACAGAATTAGTTATGTAAAGCTTATATTAAAGAAGGAAGAGCCCTGGTGTGTCTTAAATCATGCTCTGTGTGTACATGCATGCGTACTGTTCCTTCTCGTCTAGGAGAAAAATATCTGTGCTCCTAACATGCAGGCTCTATAGAGATTAGCATACTAAACAGTGTTGCTCTGCATGACCTGAAATTGGCTTTGAGTGCTAATTGGATCTCTGGGTTTTAAGAGGGGGGGCTGGAAGATGTTGCCCTCTTGTTTTCTGGGTTGCAGGCAAGAGTATAGACATGGTGGGGGTATAGGTGTCTGTGAGGAGTGAGCTGAGCTCCTGAGCTATGGGGTTACCAGCTGATAGAATTGAAGCTGTCTCCTGTGCACTTGCTTCTGTCTTCACCTAGCTGTGCAGATCTTTCTGTTCTCATCTTTATGTGAAGAAACATGATGATACAGGGAAATGAACACCAAATTAGATCACAGGCGTTCCTGGTTTCAATTTCTAACAGCTCCTGTTGTCCTGCATGCATGTGCTCTACTTGGTAGTCTGTCCAGGTGTACCTTCTACAGCCACATCACTGGCAGTAGCCATGCTTCTGCACTTGACTGTGTGTGCCGACACGGCACGGGCGCTCATTCCCGTTCCGTAACACCTGTTCTGTGTGCATCTGTTGTTGGCATTTCTAATGTGGCTTCTTGCTTGGAGATCATGTATGTTGAAGATGGACCATTAGATAATTAAATTATGGTTAAAGAGGATTACTCAATAAACACTGAGATCCATCCCTCCATGGGCTCCTATGGCTGCAGGTCAGTTGTCAAGCACTGAGCTGGGGTGGGCCAGCACCGTATGCTGCCATGGCCAGCAGTTTCAGCAGCCTTGCTGACTGGTCACTGCCTTCTGTAATCTCTCACAGCAGCAGATGCAAAGGGAGCGAAGCTGTCCTTCTGGATCCCAAACCCGCCAGAGAGTCTGTGAGCCTGACACGGGTGCTGGGATGCTCCAAGTGGGGGCTGCTGTCTCCTGCAATCAGGCTTGGCTCTGGTGCTGGTTTTACTGAGGTCTGCATGGTGGCTTCTCTCATCTCGACAGTGGAATGCTTGCTGGGAAATTAGTCTCTGTGTACCGAGAGTTGAAATGATCCCCTGCTAGAGGTTTTGGGGAAGTAAGGGGTAAGGCTCATGTCTGAATTATTAAAACATGCATGTGGCTCTTTGTAACTCCTCTGCCAATCCCCTTTAGGCTTCACTTGTCTTTAGAGAGGATTTCATCTGATACAGATGAGGTGTGGGATTGAATTGAGGTGGACCAGGACCACCAAATTTGAGCGGGTAAAACTAACAGAAGCTATTGTGATGTTTGTTTGTTTTGTTTGTTTGTTTTTAATGAATGAAAAGTAAAAGCCTTCATACTGGATTTAGCACTTCTTATATTCGAAAACGTGGTTAATGGTTTAGGATATTACCTAGCAGTAAAGATAACTGAAAAAAAAGAAGACCTGCTTCACACCATTAAAAACCAGTATCTGCTGCTCTGGAAAGAAAAGAGGTGATAATAATAGAGATTGTTTTGGGGAGAGGGGAGCCAGGAGTGCTCTGAGATTTCCCTTTTAAAACGAACATTTTGTGAAATTATATAGCAATGTGTTTCACAGATTTATAGATGATAGAATGGCTTGCATTGGAGGGAACCCTAGGGATCATCGAGTTCCAACCCCTTTGCCACATGCGGGGCCACTAACCTCCAGATCTAGGTTGCCCAGGGCCCCCTCCAACCAGGTCTTGAACACAATATGTGCATCTTTTAAGAAGTCTTTTGACATAAATACATTTTCCTGGTTTTACAGTTTTCCCATCTTTTCTAGGTGCCACATTATGTTTAAAATCATGCTGGTTAAAAAATTTATTAGCTTTTATTGTTTAACATGGTCTTATCTTAGATTTAGATTTTTTGTCTTGTGTTGGATTTTCATGCTCAGTGTGATTTTACTTAATGCAAGTTTAGAAATCATTTATTCTAGACTGATTGTTTCCTCAATTAAATCCAAAGAAGGCTCAGTTCAATACCAGAGTTGTGCTACATTCCACACAGAGCAAAAAGGATGCTTGGTCTCTGCCCAGAGGAAATTACAATATAGAGCAAATGGATTTGGGCTGCTCTGCTTGGTTCCAACTGCTTTGGGAAAGATCTAAGATAACAGATAAGTTAATGATGTTGGAGAACAGTATTAATTTTAATTCTGTATATTCCAGTTTGAGGATTTCTTTAATACTGGTAAATGTATGCAATCCTTTTGAATTTGAACTCATATTTATTTTTTTTTTTCCCACGACGTGCTTCCCCACAAAGGAAAACGTGGAGATATTTTTGAAATGGCATTTCTGCAAATTTTTGCAGCCTTGCTTCCAGCTCTGCCAGCTCTTCAGCTTTGAGTTGTGGGCTTTACTGCTTTGTCAACTTTTTTTCTTAAAATGTAACATATTGAACCTCTCCTGTCGCAACACAATTTGCTTCTGAAGCAGAACAGCAGAAAATCACCTGTCTGGTGTGGCAGTTTAAATACCGGTTACAGAGTCTGTGCGCTTTTTGGGTCTGCTGTCACCAGGTAGCCTAAATGGAGCGCTCTGGCAGGTTAGGGCAAAAGTGAAGTTATGTGAGAATGTTTGGAGAAAAGTCAATGAAGATCAGTAGCGGGGCAGGTCTTTCAGGTGAGACACAGGAAGAAGCGTGTTGACTCTTGCATTGCGTTTCTTTTTTTTCTCTCATTCCCCCTTTGCTCCCAACTGCGCTCTGGAGACTTGTCAAAAGTGCTTCATTATCTTTAGCCTTTTATCTTCAACTGTCAGTCAGCGATAGGGGAAGGAAATAGAAATCATATGTGATACAGTTGTTTGACATCCAGAAGAATTTAAAACACAGTCTTCAGTATTATCTCTGCCTGTTAGGCGTTTCTGTTGGGACTGGTGGTGCCACAGTTTTCTGCACGCTTAGCGTGCTCAGTCTATCAACCCAGCCTTTTGCTTTACATAGCTGGGAAAGGTTTATATGTCTTCCTTCTTCCCCTGCACTCCCGTAGCATACCTATCCTTGTGACTGGGAAGCAGCACTGCACTTTGGGATCTGGGCTGTCTGCAGCTAATGGTAGCTCTGTTGAATTAGTGACACGACAAGAAATAATGGCCTCAAGTTGCACCAGAGGAGGTTCAGGTTGGATATTAGGAAATGTCTCTTCTCACAAAGAGCAGTGAGGCAGTGGCACAGGCTGCCCAGGTGGGGTCATCATCCCTGGAGGTGTTCAAGAACCATGTGGAGGTGGCACTGAGGGACGTGGTTAGTGGGCATGGTGGGGATGAGTTGATAGTCAAACTGGGTGATCTTAGTGGTCTTTTCCAACCTTAATGATTCTGTGGTTATATCACACGTGCAACCTGTTTTCTGCTTTACCGGGTTCTAATGTAGGTTATGTTTCCTTCTACTTACGTTGTAGCAGAAATAGTTACAGAAGCAGTTAAGGAAAATTTCTGTAGCTCATTTTGACAAACAGAGAATGGAGTGGGTTGTTTGCTTGGGTGAATGAGATGCCAGTCTGTTGGTCTTCAAAAGGGAGGAGCGGAAGAAAGGTAAGATGCTTTATTCCTGATAACCATGAGATCATCTGAACAGGCACTGTCAAGAGAGGCAGTCGCTGTAGCAGAGACAGGGCAGAGGAAGGAGGCTTTTCTTCTTGTGATCCAGTTAGGATTTTCTAAAGTAGATCTCTTTGACCAGTGCGGATAGTAGATTTAGTGTATTTTATATGGTGGAGTACTGTTTTCCTACTGTTTCTGACTTTTTAGATAACGCCTTTTGACTGCTCTTTCCAGATCTGGACTTGCCAATTACTTTGTGTTTACCCAAAGGAACATCATCCTGACACTCAGGTTGGGCAGAAAAGTCAGGCCTTGTTCACTGAATGTTCATCTGGCCCACTGTGATGGTGTGTTTTGTATATCTGGAGTGTATTAAGAAAGGAAAAAAAAAAAAAAAGGTAGGGGGACATGGAAGATCTGTTTTTGTTTTTTTTTCTGTTGAGCTCAGTTGGCTGTCTCCCTAGGCTCTGACTATAAACAGAAAGTTTATTGAGGCACTCCTCTCCACTGATGACAGCTAGAGCCTAGGTAACTAGCCAAATAAGGCAGCAAACATTTAATGCAGCTGTGCAGAAGGATTTTTGGAAATGGAGTGTTGCACCGTAGGATAACTGGGAACTGTGTCTCAGTGAAAGCCTTGAGGTTTGTTTAGGTGCATTTGAAATCGCTTTTCTTGGGGGAAAGGTGGGGTGAATGGAAAAAACAGCAGGTCGTTACTGTGCTGCAAGAGATGTTATTTTAATCCTCTCCTTTGAATCTTAATCCATGTGGTATAGATAGAGATGGAGCCCAGCTGTGAAGGTATTCACTTTTTCACCCAGTGCCGGAGATGTGGGTTTTCAGAGATCTCTCAGATGGCATGGAGATTAGAGCAATCCGGCAGCCTTGCAGTTTGATAGCGTTTCTGAGGCTTCACTTAAGATGCAGTATGCGTTTCTTCATCCTGATAGAGATAATGGGTTTTAAGCAATTACACCCAGGCTAATTCCTTTTGATAAGAGCTCTCCATTATCTAAAAAAAGAATCCCAGCCGCCCGGGAAAGAACAGTGTAAATGTCTCTCTCATGAACTCTTTCATTCGCTCTTCTCTGATATGTTCAGATGATGCACTGCAGATCTTTCAAGCCATAAAAGTCTACCGGTCCTTTTTTAGGTAGAGAGTATTGCAGTCAGGGAGGTGTAACAGCACCGTTGCCCTGCAAGGTGCAGAGCTCTGTCTGCTTCAAGTAGGCTAGTACAGTGATTATGGCTTAGACAGCAGGGATACAATTGGTCTCTCTTACAGGAGCCCTTTGTTCCTTCCCAGTGCAGGCTGTTTGGTTTTAAGAGATAGGTTGCGTCTGCTGATCAGGATGATCTAAATTTTGTAATATGGAAGGAGTAGCAAGAGAGCAAGAGTCTACCATTGTATCTAGAGTAGATCCCAGCCCCTACTGTGGGTTGCTTTGCACTGGAAAGAAGAATGTGATGTTGGTGCACGTTATGCAGGGATGGTAAGAGATCTCACTTATTTATTTCTAAGACCAGTAAAGAAATTTCAATAGTTAGCTGAATTTCTGGTAGCTTAAAAAAATATAATTGCTTGATTTGTCTTTGATCTCCCTCTTTCTTTTTCTCTTCTACATAAACAACGTAGGATAGAAGATTTAATTAATGGCATTTAAAAATGTGTGCATGGGGGTAATCTCAAAGCATCATATTGTTTATGTAAATGTGTGACTTCTAGGAAAACCATGTTATATATTTAAATACATTTATATTGCGTCCACAGCATTGAAGGGTGTTCAGACATTGTAAATGTAGTTGTTGTATTTCCTTCTTTCTTTCTTTCTTCTAGCTAGTCACATATGGCATTCTTGATATGGAGTTGCCTGATGATAATTAAAATTGGGAGGGAAGGCAAGGAGAGAAGGGGGAGATAGGTGATAAGGATTATAATCTCTCCTGCTGATATGCCTTGATTTTCCTTCCCTGGAGAAGCATGGCATGCTGCCTGTCCTGTACCTGGCTGCTGGCTAGGAAATGTTGCTGAGCGCCTCCCACTGGGGGCCTGAGCAACTCTTCTCAGAACAGAGGAAGAGGATTTGTGTGGACATGTCTCTGGGGTGGGACAAAATCAATGCAAAAACATCTTTTTTTTCCTTCCATTCTGGAAGAGGGCTTCACAAATGCTGTAGTTAAGCAGTGTGGTACAGCAGTGGGAGATGAGGCATTTTGCTTGAAATGGGATACAGAAGGTGCAGCTATTCGTGGTGGGAAGTCCATCTCTCAGTCTCCAGTATGGCACAAGAAGGGCTGTCCTTGCCCAAATGCCTCCTTTGGACAGGGCTGCAGCAAAGTGGTACCTAGGTGGAAAATAAATGGAGGATTTCCCAGAGGAAAAATCATTACCACCATTTGCAGAGTTGCCTGCGGCTTTTCGTCCTGTCATAAACCGTTGTGAGTTTGAAAGGGTTGCTGTATTTCCTTCCAAGATATGGTAATATTTAGTCGGCAAATGAAACAACCTTTTGTTTGGAAAGCTCTTCTGAGATGGCTTTGGGATGAAAGGCATCAGCAACGTTGTCGTTACATCTCTTGTGACTGCCTTGGTTGAGGAACTGGACTATGTGAGACTCTAGTTCTTAGTCTGAGCCAATTTACTGAGTCTTCAGCTCTTACTTTTTTGGCTTTAATTGGCTTCCTACTGCATGTCACATTGCATTTTCCTTTGGAAGGCGGATGTAGAAAGTCGACCTCCTTCTCTGGGCTGCCAAGAGAACAAGGTTTCTTATTAGGCAGAGCTGTCTAGTGTGGGCTGGAGGGAGCACCTTGTATAAGAGAGCACTGAAGCAGAATTGTGTTCTTTGCAGTAAGAATACCGTCCCAGTCTTGTGAGCAACTCCACAGATTACTTCTTGTCATGTTCTTTCATAAATGATGTGAAGATACGTAATCGGTGTGATGATGAGGCTCCTAGGAGACTTTCTTTATCAGTGATAATGTCCCTAATGTAGGAGGAGGGCCCCACCAGCTCTTCTCCTGAGGAGCTGGCACTTGTTGAAAGTTTGAACAGAACAGTTCTGTAGGTCCTGCGTGATTTTGCTGCTTTGTTTTCTTGGCTAACCTAAAAACTTTCCATACCTCTCTTCTTTGAAAGGGTTTCATGTAATGTCAGCAATGAGATGTTGCATCTTGGTGACGGGATAAATTAATTTAAGTGCTTCGTGCAACGTTGGTAAGGAACAAACACTCTTCTGTCCTGCTGCATCTGTTTCTACAGTTAAATGGCATTCAAATGAATTCATTAAGAACATGTCACCTTATATTAACATTGAAATATATTAGGTGTCACGAAAAATAAAATGTTCCCAATAAATTTACAGAGTGTGAAGATCTCAAAAGAAGATTTCAGAAGAGCTGAACTTTGCTCTGGGAAGATGGAGGCGGGGGTTTGTGATTCTAACATGAGGCACTGCAAGAACATAATACTTGTAAAAGCTCCCGCTTATCTGCCAAAGCAAAATAGAGCTTACCTCTTGCCAAGGTTGGTGACTGTAGCTCAGTGCCTTCTGCTGCACTTACATGAAATGTGAATCTCTAATGCACAGTGAAGAACATAACACTTGCTTAGCAGCTAGGGACACTCTTCTGTAGATTGCTGCAGGACAAAAAGCAGAGCCCTGGATTCAAGGCTTGCTAGATCCTGAGCCTCCTGGGTCACCTCAGATGGCAGCTCATCCCTGGAGTATCCGACCTGTGCACACTCCTCCTTACCTGTAGGCACTCAGAGCACAGCAGCTGCTCTGCATTAAGTTCATATCCTCTTAGCTTGTGATGCTGTCTCTGTGCTTCTGCCTCGCAAGTGCCTGTGCCTCTATCTTTCCCTTGTGCCTGCCTGCTCTTAGAAAGATGCTAATCACCTCTACCTTCATTTAATGTCAAAGAGTCTTTAGTGAACTTGGAAGGAAGAGAAACAGAGCTGTCTGTGCTAATCTCAAAGACAAATGTGTTGCCCTTGCTGCATTAGCTGTGCTTTTGTCACCTCTAGATTGGATTAGTGCAGTGCACGGTAAGTGGGTCTGCAGCTGAAGGCGCATGCAGAACTGTGTTGTCTGCTTGTTTTAGTGTCACCGGAGAGTATTTTCTAGGGAGAAGACAGTGTTTAAGAGCAATGCCCCCAGTCAGGATCCTGAGCTGACTTCTTGCACTGGTCTGATCAGAGCCACTTTGGCTGTCAGGCAGTGCTTTGAAGCTTACCTGTTGTTGTTCCTGTTTTCTGTAAAAGGACAAGTTGAAGGATTGAATGGAGCTAGAACGTAAGGTCTAGTGAGAAGTACAGTGACTGGAGCCTCTCAACTATCTATTTTTTTTCTTGGTTATTTTTCCATATTCTGGATTTTGATATATGGTGCTTGTGTTTAGAGAAATGCCCTTAAACACCTGTGATTGAGAACAAGATGTAGACAGTTGAGATTGATAAAGTCCATCACTTTATCAGGTACGTAACAGTTTTTTTGGGAAGGGTATAAGTGAGTAAAAGATGTGTTTTTAACGCAGACTGGGGTTAGTGTAATGAAAGAGTATGTACTGTGTCGACTATAGAACACCACAGCAATCAGGAAGGCAAAATTATAGGAGTGAGCCTGTACATATGAACAGCCTGAAAAACAAAGAGTGTGCTGGGAGTTACCTGTCCTTATCAGCTGCAGAGCTAAAGGCAGAGACAGTCCTTGGTTCAACTGTTTGCTGAACTGTAACTGGGGACCAAAATCTGCTTTTTATCTTAAAATTCTACTCAGTGTGTACAGCCGCTCGTGTTGTTTTTAAATACACATAGATGATCTTGATTCTTGAACACACCCTTCTCAATGCTGCTCTTTATGACAGGCTTCCCTGGAGATGGCTCCTCTCCATAAGAGTGATTTTTTTGCCCAGCCTGGGATTCCTACTGGCATGATGGCTCTGAGCCACTCTAGAGTCCAGTCTTGAGGTACTGAATACAGCAAGAGATACAAAGGGGAGGCTCGTCTCATATATCAGTGTTCATGTTGCTATAGCTGGTGGCTTTCCCAGTGTGGCTGGTGAACTGGAGCAGTTGTGAGTTACTGGACTTCACATGTGTGTGGGCTGTTTGTTTAAACTTGATTTTGCCTGACTCATATCCCAGATCAACCTAGTGGTCCAACTACTCTTGATATCACTATGATGGTCTACTTGGTTTTAGCAAGATCAGTGTTCTGGCTTCTGTTTTGCTATACTGCTAAAATATTTAGTTGTGAATATGGAGCTAGTGGGATGTCGTAAGAATTTTGTTGTTCCTCTTTGGAGAATGGGGTTAGGTAGAATCCCTCTCTAGCTGAAAAAGTTTCTATGGCTGGAACTAAGAATCAAAGCAGTTTGCTCTTTGGGGAAGTGAGAACCTACCAAAATCCATGCCCAGCTGCTGGGGTTATCATTTGAGCTACAGAGCCAAATGGACCAGAAGAGGGCTACTGTTCCAATGAGATTAAATATTTATAGGAAAGATTGCTCTTAGTAGTTTTAGCTTTCTGAGGAGTGTGCCCAACCTTACTCTGTATCGCTCTTTTTTGGTCAAAGCCTAAGCTGGTAACTCTTTTGTTAACTGTCTTCTTTTTCTCTCTTGATACTCCAAAGTAGCTTTCTGCAGAGGACGTATTGTGAGGGTGCCCAAAGGCCCTCTTATTCGAGTCGTGGGCACGGAGGTGGCGATCCCTTGCAGCGTTAGTGACTACGATGGACCCAGTGAACAGAACTTTGACTGGGAGTTCTCCCGGGCGACTGACTTCTTGAGGATAGTGAGTACCTGGGATTCTACATTCACCTCTGAGGAGTACCAAAAACGTGTGGGCCGCGGGGATATCAAACTGAGACGGAGCAGCAACGATGCTGTGGAACTCGTGATTAGAAACATCCAGCCAACTGACCAAGGGATATACAAATGCTCCACGCCCAGCACTGATGCCACCGTTCAGGGAAATTATGATGCTGAGGTCCAAGTGAAAGGTATTTCTGAAGAGTGAGGTGTGCTCTAAGTTTGTTTTTGGTATTGGTTATAGATGTACTTCTAATAACACTGAACTTCAGTTGCTTATGAGCATTGTGATTTTTTTTTTTCCTGTTGAGTTCTCCTAAAGGCAAAGTCCAAAATTGGGAATTACAGTAGTGGTGATGGCACATAAGGTTCCTCTTCCCCCTCTCCCCTCCCCTCTCCCCTTGAAATGGGAAAGCTAAGCATTGGGTTTTCTCAAGATGTCTGCAAATGCTTTTGGTTACTAAGCCTCTTGATGGAGGGGCTAACTTCAGGTGAAAACACAGCTTGTGTTCTCTCTTATTTATAGCATCGTCTAGGAATCTGTCTGTAAGAAGAAAGTAATCTTCCCTTTTCTCTTTAGCATGTTGTTCCTGCAGTCATGTCCTAGCCTTGCTCTGTCGTTTAGAATTCTTAAGTAATAAATGGGGAGATTTTTATTTATTTATTTTTAATTCCTAGTGTTATATCTATTATTCTCATGAAAATCAATATGTTTCTGGATGGGAATAATCTGAATGATACTGCTTGGATGAGAAGCTGTAGTGAGAAGGAGGGTAAATGAAGTGGAATGCTTGTCTTGGCTTGTTTAAAGTGGATCACTAATGAATTTTCAGCTGAATTTCCTTGTTCCTGGAAAATACTTGTATGAAAGAAGAAATGGTTGGAGACACGGTGTCCTCTCGTAGTTTTGGTGCCTTGTGTCAGAATAGGTCAGGATAGGTGCTCTCTCCTTGCTTCTGTTTTATGATGCTTGTGTTTTCTGTTTTTGCTGTTTGTTTTTTTTAATAGTGATTTCTGATGGCTTATCAGTGAGCGGTTCAAAAGCACGTTCCTCAACATCTCTCAAGCTGTCTGAGGGTGACTCCTTCAAGTTACGCTGCTCAGCAATCACCACCTCACCAGAGCACACTCACCTACATGTGACTTGGCAGATCAAAAGTGGACTGTCTTGGCGGGACATCCTGTCTTTAACACATGAAGGCAAATTCCAGCCTGGCCCTGGCTATGAAGAGCGCTACCGTAATGGAGATATCCGCTTGGACACAGGAGCAAATGACACGTATCGATTGTCTGTGTCCCAGGCCTCATCAGTGGATGGGGGTGTCTACAGGTGTCTTGTGAGCGAGTGGGTGAGAGGGGCAGACAGCTTATGGCAGAAGATTCAGGAGAAGAGAGTGGAGATAGCAAGTGTGGAAATCCAACGGACTGGTGAGTGCTACTGATGGGTTGGGATCATAGCTTCCAACTGAAGCAGTGCTGCACCCAGAATGTAGTACCTTGAGAGTAGAAATTGGATAAGCTGGACTGAATGAGCTCACCCTTCAGCAGAGCTTGGTGCTGTTTGTATAGCTGGCCTGTTTACATCTGAGTTGATATCAAATTCTTGGTGTGATTTTGCTAGCTTTTATTTTGGGGGCCAGTGAGGATGATGACGTGGAAGAATTGACTGGAATCTCTTACATGCCTGGACTGAGATTTTTATCTTAGGCTTCCTCTGTTCTTTCTGTTTCTTAAATAACATTGTATTTAACTGCTCAACACCCCAGACCTACCCTCTGTGGTCTCGTTAATGTCTGGTTCTCTGATAGCGCTAAACAGCTGTGCTTCCCCTGTAAAAGTGGATTGTGACTCAGTGACAGATGTGAATGTTATGTATTAAAACAAAATAGAAAGTCTGGGAGGAAGGAGAAAGGCAATGATAATTTCAGAGGACAAATTATCCAGTGATTTCTATCACCTAATGCTGGATCACCGGGCTGATTGCTCCACTGTGTTGTCATGGCCCTGTTAATCACATCATTGCATGCTTGACTTAAGAGACAAAAATAAGTGAGCTGTGCTGAGGATATCCAGATATCTCTGTCTACATAGGTTTCAGGAGGAGATGCACTAAGCGCTTAATTGCATTAGCATTACTGCTGCTAGATGGAGGGGGAAAATGAGAGGTGATGCGTCTTGTCACTCAATAGGTAGAAAAACAGGCAACAGTAGTCCCTCAGAAATATGAGGTTATGACGGTATTTTCAAGTGTTCATGCAATGAAGATATATTTTCATTTTTGTAGTCTTGCAAACAGTGTAGGGAAAACTCAGAACTGCTGAATTTTGACTAGCTCATTTGGATGTAGTTTTAGTATCCTGGCGGTGCTTAGCTTTCGAAATTGGACAGGACCAATCTGCCCCTTCTTTTTCAAGGTGTCCATTACACAGTAAAGGCTTGCAGGTAGTATCTGCTGAGCCAGGGGCTGCTAATTAAGAGCTGTGAGCATCTATTTTGTTGCTCTTGTGGAGAGTGTTCTGGCCATCCTCATCCTGTTTTCAGACACTGATTAAACACTACCTATTTAAGCCACAGCTAGCAGTGACTAATGGGGCAGGTTTGTGTACTTTGGTTTTCTTTTTCCTGTTTGGCTTGGATTTTTTTGGCCTTCATTTTCAGCTCAGTAATTGGCAGCACTGGAACTTTGTCAGGGCCATGAAAGCTTTCTGGTTTTCCTGTTCCCCTCTTAACTGCTGTAAATTCTAGGGTTGAATTTGTAGAAAAAAAAAAAAAAAAAAAAAAAAAAGATTGACTAATGTTTAAAAAAAAAAGTAATGCAAAGCCCTTTTGCTTAATTACTTGTATAAATAGCACAGCTTACTTTTGTAACTGTGTTTTTTGCTGCTGGTACTCTACCCACCTTCCCACTGCATTCATCTCCTTTAATCATGACCTTTGGGCCCAACTTCGTTTTTGTATGTCTTTTTTTAATAATGCCTTGCACAACCCTAAGTAACCCTAAGTGAGCCCTTCAGGCACTTCTGTAACCAAAAAAGGAGCCTTGAGAATGCACGTTTGAGTAAACTCTCAGATTCCCTCTCCATGGTTATACCACCAGGTTCCGAATGCCTGTGACTAGTGCATGAAGACAGAAGTGCTCCGTGCTGAAATGCTGTTCCTAACTTTGCAGAGGAGTCTTAATTTATATTCTGGCATTAATCTATTAAATTAATTAGGCTTTCCTGCTGTGTCCAATCCTAGTGAGGGAAGTCTCAATAAGGGACTCATCAGATAGGAGACTTGGCTTTCTGCACTATCTGGTGGCGAGCAGTGAGGTGAGCACTGCTTGGTTTTGATGGCAATAGTTGTGGCCACTCAAAACTCAGTTTGGCTCTGGCGTTTGTATGCTGTCTTTCATTCCTGATGATCAACCTGGTAAGCTTTTACAGGTGGGTATGTATTATGCGCTTACAACATGGTTTTACATGTAAATCCCTGATCTGCTGTTAGCTGTATGTTTAAAGTAGGAATCATTTAACTACCGAGGACAGCTACTTATGTAGCAGCCCAGTCCACTGGCTTTGGTTGAGATGTTTGAAGAACAGGCACATTATGTACTGTGGAGGTGGTGCTTCTCTGAGATCCAAATCTAATCTTTGGACAATGTAGAATGCAAGTTAAACAGCAAGTTAAATGGTGGGGATGTAGCAATTGGATAGATCAACATGATGGGAAAAGGTGTTTCACCAGACGTGTAATGACAAAGGATCAGCATGATAGAAAGGTGCTATAAAGGAAGGGAAGAAGATTGCTTACCCATATCAGAAAAGTCACAGGGGAAAGCTCCATCAAGGAAGGATCTCCAGAAAGAGATCCTTGCCCAGTGGCAGTCAGCCCTTAAATGATGTCTAAGAGCGGTGTAGCCAGGCTCCACCGCTTCCGGTCACGCAGCTGAATTGCCTTCATCTGCACTCCCAAGGCTGACCCGGTCCTTTCCTCAGGTGATCAACCAGGCTGTGACTCAACAGTTCCCATACAGGGGGCCAGGTAATTTGTGAATGATTTGCACTGAGGTTTACAAAGAGCACCTGCAGCACCCCCTGGCTTACCACTAGGTTTTCTATTCCTAGTCTTGACACTTTTATCCTATGACTTTTTTTTTTTTTTTTAACAAAGCTATGGCCAGCTTAGTAACCTACAGAATGCAGAAGGCCCCATTTGAAGGCTGACCATGTGTGCTGTGTATATTAAAAATAGTCACTAGCCATGAGAAGAGTTTGTTAAATGTGTTTTTGAGTAGCTGTTGGCATTGTTTTAAAGTCTCTGGAGTGTGTTGGTCACAGCATTAAGCTGTGAGTTAGCAATATGAGTAATTATTGCTGCCATCTGCTTGCTTCCCTTACTTGCTTCTGCGACACACCAGTGGTCAGTCAGAACTTCAACATGTGGCCATAGCTGCTGCACATCTAGATCTGTTCTCCTCAGTGAGCTCAAAACCATTTCAGCAGATATAAGTTGAGTTCTAATATAGTTTCTTGTGATTTCAGTGAACGTTTCCTCTTCTGAGAGATAGTCCCAAAACACCTCGACCCCCTGTGAGAATGAGAAATCCTTTGTTTTCCTGCTATGTGAAGGTGGTGTATATGTTCTGTGATTGGGACAAACCCTTCATGAACCATTTGCTGTTGAGATATATAAACTCTCTTCTGTCTTCCTTTGTCTTCTCACACTTACAAACATCATTACTTGATTAGTCTGTATTTTGCATATAGCAACCAATGCAACTCATCAGCCAGTGGATGCTTGAAGGTAGGGTTACTGAGTTCTTTGGGACGCTTCTCTAATAGTGAAAGACTGGATAACTTACAGTAGACTCATACTAATAAAAATAGTGTTTTATTTTTTTGTTTGAATTTTTGTCTCTTCTTTTCCAAGCTCTAGATGTGCTCATCTCAACAAGCAATCTGTCTGTAACTGAAGGAGACTCCCTGGATCTTACCTGCAACATCACAACAGACAGGAGTGGTATTTTCCAAGCAGAGGTGACATGGTATTTCTCTGAGTCGCCCGATGATACCTTGTCAGATGCTCAGGTTTTGTTGAGCTTGGACCATGATTCCGTCGTCAGTGATTCAACTCTTATCAGTCTGAGCCATGTAGATAGGAACTCCTATCGCCTGTTGGTGCGTGATGTGGATGTGGAAGACTCTGGGTACTACTTTTGCCAAGCAGCTGTCTGGGTGCCTCTGCACAACGGGAGCTGGCATAAAGTGGTGGAGAGGACGTCTGCACCAGTCAGTGTGGTGGTGACAGCATTAGGTGAGTGATTTTGCTTTCAAACTTCATTGGATCTCTTCTGGGCAAGTTTTTATCACATTTGCATTTATCACCTATAGTGTAGCGTATCTATCTCTCAGATATGAAGACGTACTGATACATTCTGGTACTGATATATGGAGTTTGGGGTTTGTATATAATGGGGTTTTAAGATCTCTAACTGCATGTCCCACCCCCACACCCCCATTTTCTGATGTCACTGAACAGGCTGCAACTGGGAAACAGAACTTAAGAGCCTATCTTGTTTACCAAGGGCTAAAGCTGCCCCTGGTGTCATGTTGTCCCCTTTCATCTCCCTCACACTGTCAGTAGGGCTCTGACACAGCAGCAGGCATTCTCTCAGAGTTCCGAACAGAGTGGTATCAGGCGATTCCCATGATTTTTGTGACTCATATGCTATAAAAATTATTTATAATGCAAACTTCATAATGGTCTCTAATAGCTTCCAAAGTTGTTTGGCTTTTTGTTTGTTTTATCACTAGAGACAGACCACATCCTGCTGATGGATTTAGGATGGGGCAGGATTTTATACTGCTTTATTTTCTTTCTTCAAAAGGCAGGTTCATTTTAATAGACCACGCTAGCTATTGATTACTGTGAGTGAATGAGGCAGACCTGACTAAGAACTAACATAATTCTGGAACTGTTGATTAGCATAGAAGTCATTAAACAGATTTTCCTCAATGTCCTTTTTTGTGGTCCTTTTTTGCAAGGGACTGGCTAGGAGGGGCTGTCTGTAGCATTTATTCTTCATTTAAGACTTCTTGAATTTAAGCTGAACAAGAAACAGAAACCAGAGGTCAAAGGTTCAACAGGCTTATCTGATCTACCTGACCTACATGAAGAGGCTGACAGCATCTTTCCCTACACCCCTGTCCTGAGAATAATGTGGGACGTATACATGCTGAAGACAATGAAGTTTTTACTTTACGCTATCCCTGCTGAACATTAAATTCTGACCATCTCTCTTTATGCAAATATCACAGAACTGTAGGTGTTGGAAGTGACCTCTGGAGATCATTGAGTCCAGCCTCCTGCTAATGCAGGTTTCCTACAGTAGGTTACGCAGGAAGGCATCCAGGCGCTGCTTGAGTGTCTCCAGAGAAGGAAATAATCCTTACAAGCAAAGTAGGTTGGGAGCAAAAATCAAACTCTGGGACAACTCCTATAAAGCCTATTTTTATAGAGATAGAATAGGTAGGCTGAAATATCTAGACCTATCTCCTAGTTTACCCTTACCCTAGTTTACACTTACCTGTTTGGAGCCTCTTGTAATCAGAGGCTGATGGTACCATCGAGTTACAGAGGTGAGCTCCTCCGGTGTGAAAACACAGAATAGGGTGAGAGTCAGTGTATGAGAAGGGCCTACTCTGAAGTCTGGTTTTTAGAAATAAAACAGGATTGAACACCAGTAACAATGGCTTTAGATTTTGCATTTTAGCACTGTACAAAGCAATATAGCCGTGCCTCTTTCTTGCATACTTGTAACGTATGCTAGAAGTGCATGAGTGTTATCGGTCTTCATTTCCCATTTTCATTCAGCCGTTCAAATTACGCATACAAGCTGTGAGTGCTCTCACCTTCCCCAATGTGTTCACATGCACACATACGCATGCTCATGCATGTACAGGTACGCTGCATATTTGCATACTGTATTGTATTGCTGGTGCCTGTGGAACTATTCCTTACTCTTTCAGTTCCAATTGGGTGTTATCTGGGGACAGGAGAAAATAAAATCTATTATTCAGCAGGTGCTTGGTTGCTAGGGTAAGGGAAGTAGAATAATTTTTCAGTGTTTGAGGTTCTTAGCTGCATCCAGAATTCACCAACTCCTCCTCTTTATGGAAGTTAAGAGCTGCTGAGGTATTAAGTCGTTGAACTGTCAGTGAGGCTGCTCTTTGACAGCTGACAGAGTGGAGGAATGAGGTTTATCCAGCCAGCCTTTATTCTTTCTAAATCCTCTGCTTGAACGTCTGTCAGGGTGAAGCGCCTATCTGGAGTGGTGTCAAATCCCAAACTCTCTGCTTAGCGGTCCTTTCCCTCACCACAAATAAAGCTACCTGAAGTGATTATCAAAGAACTTGAGTTTCTTGCAGCTTTTTCCCTCTTGTATTCCTAACTTGAGAAGAGTTTCTGCTTTCTTCATCTTTGTTGCTGTGAAAATGTTAATTGATCTTGACTAAGTTCTTTTTTGGTGAGGAAGGAGAAGCGTGGTGGGGGGGGGGATAAGAAAGCTGCAGAGTGTGGGCAATTTATCATGAGGCCTTGGAGAAGTATAGTCTTGTGAGACAGGAAGAGCAATGTAGCAGTAGGATCTGTAGGGATTTACTTATACCAAAAATGGAGTTTGACCACCATTAATAATCTATGACTTGGTTGCAGCAAGAGGAATTGTGTAAGTTTTTCCTTTGTATTACTTATACTGAGAATCTGCACAAATCTGTGCTGATGTTCACTACATAGTGAATAATGAACTAGTGTACGATAAGTTTCAGCAGGCATCCTAATAAATACTAAGTAGGCTAATGGTCAAAGGTGCGTAATAGTCAAAGGTGCAATGGCAAGGTATATGCTGATATAGCTTTACAGTACTGCTACCAGTTGTAAGTACTGCAGACTTAGGTAAACGGTACTTTCAAGCTTTTGTGTTACTCAGTGCTGCAGAAAGTCAGTGATTTATATACTCCAGTGTCCAGTCTGTATGGGTGCCCTTGTTCTTTCTAGATGCAAGGACACTGCGTGCCTGTGTGCATAGCACTTAATGGGTGGAGGTCCTTTCTTCAAACAGGCGTAGCAGCACCGGATTGCTTGAGTAGAATTGTTTCTGTTGTTTGCATCTGAAGTCCAGAAGTGCACGTGCACACACATTAGTGCAGCAGCTCTATTAAGATGTTTTATTATCCTGGCTTGCTGGTGAGCTTAGTCTAAGTTTTAGCCTTGGATTGCTTTCTCTGTCCCAATTATAGCTTCAGTTAATTGTTTCTGGGAGGGCAAAATGCCAAGTACAGCATAAAGCAAGAAATAAATACAGAGCACTGAATGCACTTATATTATCAAATCCACATGATCGGTATTGGCTGAGCAACTGGAAGGCTGGTCTTTTTTCTGAATAACAGTAGGCAGCAAGAGAGACAAATATTCTAATACTAGTAAATAAACATTCATTTCTTTTGTGGCGAGAAGTCTTTGCCGTAATCTTTTTTTTTCACTATCTGCACTGTCCGAGAGAAAATGGTCATGTGGCTGCCTTATCTCCTCATGGCTTTGGACAGCCAGCAATTTTGGATTTAAATACAACAGCCCCCCCCCCTTTTTTTTTTTAACCCATGCATTTCAGGTGCACCTTTTCAAGCTTTGCAGCTCTACAGTGCAGGCCTTTAGACAGAGATGACTAGAGGTCTGAAACTGAATCCAGACTGTGGCTTCTTGGGGCCTGAAGAATGGGGTGTGATTTTACTCAATAAGATCACTTTGTCCTGATTTTTCTGAAACGGTCTGACTAAACATACAGGGCAAAAGATCCTGTTTGGAAAAGCAGGCCTAGAGAGGCTTACTTCAGACCAGTACATGTCTGAGAGCTGGAGTCCACATTCCCAATTCCCAGGCCTTATAGGAAAAATACGAGTTTTGGCACTTGGCCTTTATCTCAGGTGCTGTCACAGACTGGATGTTTGCGGTATCTTACTCAATATAAAGCTCTGCTGCTTTCTCCTTTCTGCTTGCAGCTTCTCACTTCTGTTTTTTTTCCTCCTGCAGAGCCAGATTATGAGGTGTTTCTGAATGCTTCCAAAACACCTAAGTTTTCTGATGACCCCACGGAGCTGGAGTGCAGGATCACAAACGTACAGGACACCGAAGCAGACATCCGCTTCTCAGTTTCCTGGTACTACAGGCGGCACTTGCCCAGTGACGATGTGGTGGCAGAGGAGCTCCTGGCCACGATGGATGCAGACTGGACTCTGCTGCTTGGGGACAGGAGCAGAGAGAGGACTCAAAATGGAGAAATTATCTTCTCCAAAAAGGCTGTTGACACCTTCAGTTTACGGATCCAGTGGACTTCAGAAAATGACAGAGGGGATTATTTCTGTGTTGTCTCTGCATGGAGTCGGCACCGCAACAACAGCTGGATAAAGAGCAAAGATGTGACTTCTGCTTCTGTCCCCATTTTTTGGGCTACACAAGGTAGGAACCTTGCACCTATTCAATGGAAGACCTGGGCAGCTAAGATATTTTTCTCTTGAGTAAGTCCATCAACCAGAAGGCCTGCTAATGGGCTTTAGGACTATAGCTCCTTGTTGTGAAGAATTAAAAATCTTATTGGCTTGTGTAAAGGCTTCTGTTTTTGGAGGCAAATACTTAACAGCACAAACCGGTTTTATGCAACAGTTTGAAGAGGAAGCACAAAACAGATATATCAAACTGCACAGAGACTTGCAGGAACTAGCCTGTCGTTGTGGCAGGTAGTATCTGGCAGTGATGGTGGGGTCACTGCTCACTTTCACAATTCATAGTGTTTCAGTCTCACTAGGATGCATCTCATTGCTAGCAACAGAGTGATGTGGGTTAAAAAGAGGAATGTCACTCACCTTGTCATCTTTGGTTGCCAATTTGATTGTGGGAGTTTGTTTTCCCTCTCTTCCACCTTATATTTACAAGCACGTGTTTAGACAGCACTTTTGAAGAAGTTTGTGGTCATAGTAGTACAAGAGCATAAAAATAAACTAAAATAATAATAAAAAAAATTCTTTGTTTGGATCTTGGCCCTTTTTAGGAAGGAATAAACTACCTCAGATCAGTATTTTAACTGTCTTTTGGAGCATTTCTTAGGAACTAAATGAAAGTACCTGAATCACTTAATGCTAGTTTAAAGTGAGTGCGTTTAGTCTTTGGCTTAAGCATGAAGTTATACGAAGGGAGTCTGTTAAATGGGAAAGGAAGAAATAGGATAGCTTAGGATGTAGCATCTTTGGCAAAATCTCAGTGCTTAGCTAAGCTGAATTTGCCCCGATAGAATTCTCTAGCAGGAATGAGATCTCTGATAGATGCTGAGTACTGGTCACAATTAGTTCAAATATGCCATAACAATGTGTGTGTGTGTGTGCATGCACGCGTAATGGATCGTTGCCTTCGGAGCAGCTAGAGAAACCAGCTGGAGTTGAAAAGTCTCAGCCTGTGTCGACATTCGTGTGGGAAAACAAACCATGACAGGTGTGAACGTTCCCTTGTTCCTGGTTTTGTTCCAAAATCTCTGCTAATTTTGCATCACAAATGCAAATGTTATAGTCCCCAAGCTGAAAAATACATTTGTTAGCAAAACTTGAAGTTGGGGGATTTATGATGTGAAAGCAAAATCCTATACAGACTCCCTTTTCCTCCTGAGAAAACATGTTGTATGTATGTAGAGGGGGAAATATTTAGATCTGATTTCCCCTGCTTCCCTTCCATACCCCCACATTTCAGCAGTCCGGCTGCAGATGCCTTCTTTTGCATTCCCTGCATTAGCCTGATCCTGAGAGCTCCAGCCTGGACTGTTAGCCTTGTGCTGTAGCCAGTAACTACAAAGCTACGAAGGAGTTAATCTGCTGCTGCCTCTGCTGCTCTGACTGTTGTTTTGATAAGTATCTCTGGTGATTTGAGTCCCTAACTGCTCCCAGTGCTTATAAAAGCAAGCAGACAGGCTCCCATGTGTTTGCCTAAGGAGAGAACCAAAATCTGCCTCTTCCTTGGATAGCTTGTGCCTACGCAGAAGCTTTTCTTCCAACTATTTCATTATTTGCGTTGTCTGTATTAACTTCAGAGCAGTGCTGGGGGAAGGGGAAATAGAGGGAGGAGACTTTAGAGTGATCCCAATTTGGAAAAGACAGTCTTGAGTTTTTGAGAAAGACAAAATAATTCTGTTGCAGCTGTGAGACGGTCAGTAATGAGCAGTGTTCAGGACAAGGAGGCCTTTTCTTGAGATGTAAATGTCAAATGAAGATGTCAAAGTCCCTTTTCCTCGTGTTTTATAATAAATTGTATGCTTGCCTGTTTGCACTTGAGGCTTTTAATCCTCTCTCTCTATCCTGTTCTATTCTGTTGGGACCAATAATGCTCATGTGTCTTTCTGCTTATTCAGCTTTGCAAATGCAGCCAACCACTATCATACATCACCACTGTTTTTGACACGATCTGTCTCATTTCTGTTTCTTTGCCTTTTTCTTTTACCCTCTGTCCCTCACCAAAGGTAAGAAGAAAGCATCTTCATCTCACCTCAAAAATGGAAAACACAAATTATGGTGTTGTTTTTAGCTTACATACTTATTGGAATCTGTACTTTTAAAGGAAGAGAGGGAAACTTTTGTCTGGTTTTGTAGATGATTTTGCACGCAGAAGTTTGGTAATTAAAAAAAATTCTTTATCAGTTTGAGTTGCAAGTACTGCCAACATGTAAAACGAAGTTGCTGTTTGCAAGGGAATGCAGAATTTTCTTAAAGCAGTGTTGTCAGCTCTGGATCTGCATAAAAGCCTTTGCAAGGAACATTATCTTTTAATTGAAACTCCATATCCCAGAGATACTATTATTTGGGGTTTTGTTAATACTTTTGTCTTTAATTTACAAAGTAATTGTATTTAACACAATGTTACTTGTCCTAAACATTTGCTTGGCGCTCTCCATTAAGTTTAGTGCAGAACAAGGACATGTTCATCTTTCAGAAATTCCTTTGAAAAGAGAACAAGTGATATTCCTCCCACCCACTTTTTGCAATTGCTTGTGTACAGTAGACACTGCACAGTACAGACGTGCAGTTTCTTTTGAGCAAAGGAATTCCCAAACCCATAGCACCACATTGCCACGTTAGCTGCCTGTTTGGATCTAGGAACGAACAAGTGCACTAAGCTAGGGGTACAAGCACCAGTCAGGAATGGCTGGACACCTCCTGGCTGCTCTCTGATCTACTGGGCTGTTAGGCAAAGAAGTGGCACAGCTGTGTGTGCAGCAGTGAGGAGAGCAGTTGCCTGGCGTATACATTTATCAGGCCGTGGTGGGGGCTGCAGTGTGCAGGCTGTATTTTCAGAGCTCTTGGTATCTGAGCTACTGGAGCCACAATTGTACCTCGGGGTGTTGTGCAGCCTCCTCCTCCTACAAAGGCAAAACTGTCATTACCTTAATGTCTGTTCCGTTCCCTGTACTTTCCATCTAGTTAGTGCGCTGGGGGATGAAAAAGCCTTTACGAATATTGAGATGGTGTTACTTGACGCTGCTGACAAGACATTAGTCTCTGAGATTACTGCCAGTTGTGGTGGTGCACTTCTTTTCAGACTGGAGTCAGCGGAGGACAGGGAAGGTGATTGTTGTTTCCTGTGGTCTCCTTGCCCTTTTAGCTGCAAGGTTTCGCTAGCAGTTTGGCTCGCTTCAATTAGGTTAGAACTGTTTTCTGTCATTACCCAGGCAGCACACTCGAAGCCAAGCACACACTTTGTTGCAGGGCTCAACAAGAGAATTAGTGTGGATTATCTGCGTGGAGCGGCTGGTGATGGAAGGCAAAGCATGTGCTGCCATGCTCCAAAGTATGGTTTATTACTCAAATTTGATCTGAACCATTTGGCTAGGATTTCTGCTGCTAGCCCTCTGTCTTGGATTAGCTCCCAAACTGGTTATAAGCTTTGGAGATGGTTTACTTAGGATCTCTTCCCCTGGCACTTTCTGATGCAAACTCTACAGGATGCAGCCTCCTGTGTGTGATGGGCAGGGGCGTGCTTTGTCGTGCTTTCACTCTTCCAGATGGAGGTGGGACCCTGCACAGGTTGTTGTGTGTGTGCTAAGGGACAAGCATGCATGGTAGAGGTCAAGACATGGACAATTACTTTCTTGGCAATTCTCAGAAGATTTGAGAAGATATCTCAGGCTGTGGTTCTTGGAGGAAAATGGCTTCTCTGGCCTATCTTTTGCTTCCTTGAAAAAAAAGAAGCACTTCAGCACCTGTGGGTGCTGGGTTTTCTTTGTCTTTTTCCTCTGTTATTGTTTGGGGTTTGTATGTTTTTAGATAAGAGAATCTGCCTCTACCTTTGGTAGGATTCATCCAGCCTAAGGATGAACAGGTTTTTATAAAGGTAAGAAAATCCTGTGCAAGGTCTTCCAGTAGGATCTCTGCCAGTTCTTTGTTCACGTCGTAATTCCTAACCCCTTTGAATTCGACCGCTGTTCTCCAGCTGCATTGCCACTCCTCAGTGTTCTCTTCCACTAACTCTACAGATGGCGTTTATGCTCCTGTTTCATGCTGCCACCTCTGCTGTGTTCCATAACAAAGGTAATCAGTGAAAGCAGTGTTTTCTGTTGCTCTGAAGTGGGAAGCCAAGAAAGAATATCTGGGAAAAAAGTCTGGCCCATCATTGATGGGGACAAGGCATGTTACCCTGTGCACTGCTTCCTGACCTGTGGCTCTGTGAGTAGTTGAAATACAGCATTTGGAGCCCAAATGGGAGGGCTACCTCTTCTCAGCTACATCTGTACTGCTCTCATCACATGGAGGCATTTGTCTTAAGTACATATGTATGAAACCAAGTGTACAGTATCCAAGACTCAGCTCTGATGTTAAGATCAGCAGCACAATGAATGTTTGTATCAGGAGGATTTTTGCTCAGAGCCTTCTTACAAAGTCTAGAAAGCAGCCATATGTGGTAGGGAAATACAGTTGCCTGTTTGGGCTTTTGCTTTAGGGGCAAAAATATGGTTGTCTACTGTATTCCTAAAATATGAGGCATGTTGATCTGTGCTGTGCTCCTAAATGCTGCTGCTTTATAAAGAGAGTGCTTTCAGAATCTTGTGGAAACAGAAAGAGAAAAATGGATGCGAAGTCTAGAATCAGATGTATGATGAGCTCTCACACAGAGGAACAGAGAATGCCTGTACATGCAACTTCATATGAGGTTGCACCCTCGATGCTTAAATGTGCAACTCTTACAATTCCCACCTGCTTAACAGGTGGAAGTGCAAGGGGAGTTTGGTGTGGAGCATCGAGTAATTCAGTGCTCAGCCAGACCACTAGGTGCAGCTCAGCCTTCCCTGCTCCTGCTGCTTCTTTATATAGCTTTGTACTGCGATCTGCTTTATACGATACTGATTTAAAGTTGTCATAGCGGGTTTCTCATCTTGTGGGCTGTGTTTACTCATTGTGAAAACTGCTGCTTGAAGGCAAAACACTGCAAAATGTAATCTTGACAAGTATCTTGTTGCTGTTGTGGGGAGGGCATAAATATCATTTCATTTAGTTCACTTTGGGGAAAGTGTTACAATCTCACTATCATTTATTTCCATTATCCTAAGAAGTCTCACCTTGTGCAAAGGTGACCTCTGTAGTCTTTTGTTTAATGTGCCTGCAACCATTTTTTTGTAAGGGAGGGACGTTAGAGTATGCTGTAGCAAAGTAAGTCCAGAAAGCTGGGCTGGCCCAATTCTTGCAATACTGCTACAATGGGAAGTTGTCGTAAGCTGTGTGTTCTGCCCCAGCCCTTCTTTCCTAAGGAAGAACTTGGGTGTGCAGGATGTCTCTTCATTACAATGCCAGGAAAGTAGCAACTCCCTTTCCTTTTATCTAGCTGTGATTTTGGGTGCTCCTTGTTTTCTCAGTTGCTCCCCGTGAGCTTGTATTTTTTTTTCTGCCTTGAGGCTATGCTCCTAGATGCATAATTTTCCCAAATCCTGTAATTAAGGGATTCTTGGAATTGAGGAGCCCACAGACTTGGAGAAGGCTGAGGAAAGGGAAGGAAACGGAGTAGTAAGTGTTGCTGGTTTTCTTGTTGCCAAACTCCTGGGGATATGTCAAAGCTTCATGTAGGTTTACAGTCAGATGAATTCATGAGAATCAAGTGAAAAGGACATGTGGAGGCAGAGGTATACTGACCTCTTCCAACACAGAGGTGTGCGTATGAGTGTGCTGGGGTTGGTGGTTTCTCGAGTTACCACCAACTTTCTAGTCATGCAATTTTGTCACGATTTTGCAAGTTCAGCTGAATGTGTCTGGGTTGCTCTTAAGCTAAATTCTTCAAGAGAAATAAAGAGGCTTTACTAAGTGCTGCGGATTCAATCAGTAGCAGCTTTTGCCACTAGTCATGTGTGCTTCATCAGTGTCCTTGTAACTTGTAGCTGATGGGGCTTTTCCAGATCCAGTGCAAAACTGGGGCTCGTCTGACACATCTCATCTGACTAGTCTCTCTACTCCTGAATTAAAATCTCCTGGAGGTTCTGTCATGCTTTGTCCTGCATACTGCTTTGTTTGTTCAGTGTTTGGTGTTTGTTTGAATCGATGCATCTTGACCCAAGCTGTTGTGTTACCAGTGCGTTTGCTGTTGAGTAGCATTCTGGGATGGCTGCGTGTGTTTAGATAAATTTAGGTAAATTTCTTTCTCAAAAAAAAAAAAAAGCAGTTTATTAGTAACCTTCCAGTTTAAAAAGTGCTACAGAAATAACTGCACTATTTATTAACCCTTCTCTTGCCGCTTATTTCCTTCCCTCTTCAGATTACACGCTGACGGTGGAGGCGGTAAAACTGAAGCCGTTCTTTGTGGCAGGCCACACCTTTGAGATGACGTGCAAAGTGTCTTCAAAAAACATCAAGACGCCACGCTATTCTGTCCTCATTACAGCAGAGAAACCGCTGGCAGATCAGTCAAATCCCAATGGAACCACTCGCATAATTTCCTTGAACCAGGACTCAGTGGTGCGGCTGGAAGACTGGACGGACCAGACTCGTGTGGACGGCGTGGTTCTGGAGAAGGTCCAGGAGAATGAGTTCCGCTACAGGATGTATCAGACCCAGATTTCAGATGCTGGGCTGTATCGCTGTGTGGTGACTGCCTGGTCTCCGGGTGGTGGTGGCATGTGGCGTGAAGCAGTGAATGGCTTGTCCAACCCTATCCAGATAGACTTCCAGACGTCAGGTTGGTATTGAATTTGATGAGCGTGGGTTTCATCCAGAAAGGGAGGAAGTTCTGTGACACTCTTCCAGTGGCTTTTCTGTCTCTGAGAAATGACTGTTCTGGAAATCAAAAGGCTCTCTATATGGTGTGATGGCTGAGAGCTTTGTTTGTTGTCTTTGGTGGAACTTTTGTCTTTGGAGCTATAGGCTGTTTACAGAAAGACGATCATAATCTACCGATTTTCCTTTACTAGTGCAGGTTTTATGATCCTGCAGACTCAGAGCTCCAGTATGGAATAATTGCTGCCATATTTTCCAACTTCATTACTAGTTTGCTGTTACGTAACAATCTTTTTGGAAGAGCATTAATATAAACTGTTTCTGTTCCAAAACAAGCTTGATTAGCATAGTATTACACACCTTCTTGTTGATGTAATTGCAGAAAATGGTCAGGTTAAGGCAATAGCAGTGTTCCAGCAAGCTCAGCAAGTGAAGACCATATGGAAGACTATAAAGGACTCTTGTGGCTGGCCTGCAAAGCTCCACAAGTTGGAATAAATTTCAGTACCTATATGTGCATCCTGTTCCCCACATCCTTGCCCGCTTTCATCTGTAACATGCCCTGCCTGGTGAGATTTTCCTAGAGAAGTATGCCTGTCCTGGTATATTTTGGGGACAAGAGAGAGTGGGGCAGAATTGGTTTGGATCATCAGATATGCATTTTAACACTGACTTCTATCACGCTTTGGAGTTGGGAACTGCTACAGAGTTTTTATAATGGTGTGGTACTCTGTGAGGGGGAGACTTCATGATTTGCTAAACCGAACTTGTGACTTCTTGAGTGCTTTTGAAGAGATCTCAGCGTAGCCCAAGGGTACATCCTTTGTTGGAGCTCTTGGGTCAGCTTCTTCACCTTGAACCTGCGTTCCCTTGTTCCCATTCATAAGCGCAACTGGGGTGAAAGTCTCTCTGTACTTTCTTCATTCTTCATCTGAGTTATTCTGCATATAATATTGGCCCTGTTTTCTGAAGATGTGGCTGTGACTAGGCTAGAGCAGCTTGACTTCTGGTTGCCTCGGTAACTAAGGTAACGCTTCTCCACCAGGTGATTTATAAAAACACTTTTTCGTAGCAGATCCACAGGGATGAGTGCAAGGGCTGAGCATAGGGGCAGCTGTGCATTGAAGACTTCACCTTATGAGACATTTTGAAGTGCATCATCCTGACAGAAACCCTAACAGTGTTACAGCCTTGCCTGAGCTGGTTGGAGAGAAGTCAGAGACTCAGCTCAGTGCCTGTTCCAGTTCTAGATCATCCCTGATTGGCTTCTTGTTTAATGTTTTGGTGAGCTGCTCTTCTGGAAATAACCCATATGCTGTGTTCCAAATGCCTCTTGGAGTGACATTGTCACTGCTGAATACTGCTATAGATTTGTTATCGTTTTGAGAAGGTTTAATGGAGTAGCTTCAGCCTTACTACTCTTAAAACTTGAGTAAGACACAGTGGGAGAGTGACGCTTGCAAAGAGTTGATGCAGAAAAACCATCAAGAATTAAATCTGTTCCAAACCCTTCCCCTCCAAGGTCTTACATGGAGGCCTTCCTGCACAAAGGTTATGGTTAGTGACTCTCCCAACGTTATTTGCATTATGTCACTTTGAAATCTCATCCAGAAAGTTTGGCAAGAAGCTATTAATATCCATGGTTCAGAGGGAAACCTGTGAGCTATGCAAGGGAGGGAAGTGAACGTGCTGCAGTCTTGACTTCTTTTCGCTGTCAGTTTCTACTCCCTCCTTCTTTGCCCAGATTGGATTTCCAGCGCGTGGAGTGAATGAAGAAAGGGAAGCAGCCTGCAGTGCTGCCCTGGGAATGTGTGAATTCCAGTGGCAGAGCTGAGCAGGGGGAGGGATGGTCCTGAAGTCTGGTCAGCCATTCTTCTTTACAAGAGAGTGAAGACAGAAATGAGAACCGAGGCACAATTTACTGGAGAGCCATTTCCCAAAATAATCTTGGCATGCAGCAAAATCTGGCTTGAAATACCTTTCTTTCTACAATTGATGGATGAACTTTGTGTCCTTGAGTAGTTACTCAGATATCCATACTGGACATTCATCAGTGGGCATGATGGTGACACATGATGAGTGCAGTTAGAATGGATACTGGCAGACTTGCTTCCCTAATCACATAGCCTCCTTCCCCCACATTTTCTGCTTGTCTGCAGAAGTGACGTTACATGTGTAAAGGCTGCTGTGCTTCCTTTCCCTTAGCCTTGCTCATCTGTTGTGTCCTATTACTCCGTTCTGGGCTCAAACAGTCCAGTAGAAATTAAAAATAAATAATTGTAACTAGATGTGCAAGACAGAATTTGTTTTGTGTGTGTTATCTTACATCACTGTTTGCCAAGGTGTACTCTTTTTGATGTAAGCTGTGACCAAACTGTGACTAGGTCAGGGAGCCAGAGGTAAACGGCACAGCTGTGGAGTGGCTATAAAAGTACAGCTCAGATATCATACCCTTGTCTTGTACGTGGTACAGGCAACTGTCACATTTGTTCTCCAAAAGAAGAACCTGGTGCCAGATTTTTTTCTAATAGGAATGGCATAAGGCAGAACTGCTGAGGTTGCTAAGGCTTTCTGGGGATAAAAGGAAGTTCTCCAAAACTGGGGGGAAGATGTTAATAGGAAAAGGGTTAGAGAAAGAGTAGAGGGCCATGCAGCTTTGATTGTTAGATCCTTAGTTCAGTGGGGATTTGTGATGAGTGGCTTATGAAGGTGTTTGTCCCTTATAGTGTGATTGTCTTGTTAACAGTTTTCCTGACTTTAAGGGTCCCAAAGTGTAGCAGAACAGCACTGTAAGTGTGACTGTTAAGAAGACACAATAATGCAGTATAACGTCAAAATTAAAAGGTATTCCTGTCTACTCTCTACTTTGAGGGCTTGATCTTAGCCAACATTTTCAGTTTGCACCATGGGGGGGAATGAGGGGCAGAACAGATCAATATGGAAGTAGCATTTTCAGCAGAAGGAAGTCCTTAAAGGGTTTTACATGGATGTTTTAGTGGCAGGAGGAATTTCTTTTCTCTGATGTTTTTATTGATCCCTCTTTGGCAGGGGGTGTGGAGGCTTGGGCTGGAAATCCTTCCTTCTAGTCTGACTCCCTCCCAGATCTCTGAGTTGTGATGCTTCAATGAAGGGTTTTTAGCGTGCGTACACATTGTGCATTGTGACCTATCTGAAAGGCAGGAGGCCTGTAAGCTTTTTATACATATGAGCTGGGGACTGCGAACATGAAACTTCAGGGTTTCCTGCCACAATAGGCTTGAAATGTGGCAGCGCTCTGAAATGTTTTTCCATGAACATCTGTGGAAAATGTCTTGCTCAGATTCTTTCCATTCAAGGCAGAGCTTGCTGGCTGCAAGCAGACACCTCCTCTCTTCTTTCTCCACTTGCTGTTGCAAAGGGACATATTTATTCCATTTTAGTTTATGATCTGAAATGTTAATGTAGAGACATTCGCTTGAAACTTCCTGAACTCGAAAAATTAGAAGTCGATTTTGTCTCCTGAATTATATAAACTGGGACTTGGGGGGAGGAGAAGGAGGAGCCTAGTAAGCCATTAGTTTTCATATTTTCAATCAATGGCAGATTGTTCTCTGCTGGATATATTTTAAGACCAGAGGGGATCTTGAGAATCCTCTGGTTCAGCCTTATGAATAACGTGGATCACTAGACTAGCTTTATAAAATGAATGCCTGCCGTATGTCTAGGAACTGTAAGCAAACTAAGCTGGTTCTGGGGAGAGGCAGGAGGAAGACATAGCGTGTGAAAGCTTTAAGAAATATTCTCCTGCGCTGCTTTTTGGTCAGCTCAGTTTCAAACAGAAACTGCTGTCCCTTTTCAAGGGTTGCCCAGCAATGTGAGGGACAAGGGCAGCTAAGAAGTGCTTGTCTTGAGATTTTCTCTTAATTTTGTTGCCGAATCCGTGTACAGGTATTTGGTATAAATGGTTCCAGCTTGCCTGCAGCTGTTTTTCTGTTGTTGTTTTGGCTTGGTTTTTTTTAATGCTCAAGCACCTGGTCTCTGTGAAATCCACCTAGTTTATCCTGGAGTCATACGTTCTTCTTTGGCATTCATTGTTTAATTTTCTATCCCTTTCTATCCCAGACTGTACCCAGCAAGGCAAGTTAGTGTTTAGGTTGTCTTTGCCCACTCGACGCTCACAGAGCTTTCCACAGAAGTGACTTATTTTCCTTTGCCTCGAGGGAAGCGGGAAGAAGGAAGCTTTTAATCTTGTATACAGAAATATGTTATGAGGGAGAACCATTTGGAGCTTGGCTGTGCTCTGATCTGGCTTCCTCTGTGCCATTCAGCAGAGGGCAAATAGCTCTGGAGAGGCAAAAATGAAAGAGAGCTCTAAGGGAAGCATCTCAATGAAATCTTCAGCTCTGGATTACATCTTCATGTGAGCTCATTGCTCAGCAATGTATTATCAATCTCTTTGGAAGAAGCTGAGATAAACTAAGCTGCGGAAATATGAGCTAAGTATTGATGTTGAACTTGCAATTAAAATGATGCCCTGCAATGACCCAGGGTGATACTAAGATGCAAGAAAGTAGATTAGAAAGGTTCTTAAAGGAAAGAAATCTTAATCATGGAAAAGAATGAACAGGAGTACAGCAGAAACAATTTGGCAAGAGAGACTGGTGTTTTCCAGCCACAGCTAATGGGCAAGAGCCTGCTTTGTCATTGTGTGTCTTTGTGCCTGTGTGCATTAATTCTGGAAGTAGAAACCACAGACTTAAACTACTGGGGTCTTCTACCAGTAATGGCTATTTTGAGGCTTTGGGGTGAAACTTGTTGGGGAACAGCTCTGTAAAAGAAGCTGGGAGAGGGCTGAAAGGAAACAGTGCGGGTGAAGGAGCTCGTTATCTAGAGAGAGGCAGATCGTGGAATCCTCAGTTTGAAAGGATGATCTGGTGCCAGGGCAGATATGAGTAATCTTGGAAGATGGAGAACTTGTGGATTGCATCTGTATTTTCAGCCTTGTGGTCCACGGTGCTGGCTAATGGCAGGCAATGAAGTTGCATGCAGCGATTGCTCTCTCTGTGCTGGGTAACGGACTGGATGCAGGGTAATTGGGTGGAGAAGCCTCCAGAGTCTGGATCTCTGTTGCCAGTCAGGTTGCTTGACCTTTCTGCGTTCTACTTTGTCTGGAAAATAAAGGTAACTCATTTCTGTGGACAGATTAGACCTTGCAGAGAAATACTGGCAAAGGTGAAGTAGAAAAGCCCAAAATGTCATGTAGGACCTAGGTAATTAGGAGCTCATCTATTGTAAATCCAGATGTTGACTGGCTTTTGGTTATTCTCCCTCCTTTCTCCCTTCTTTTTCTTGCAGATTTAAGGTGTTTGGATTACTGAGCTGTGAAGGAAAGCAGGGAGAATGGGGTGACATCAGGTAAACAGGGCTCAGGGTTTTTTATTTTTCTCCAATATGTAAATCCTTAAGCGGAGTTAGTTAACTGAATAAACTTGAACTCTCCCTTTCAACACCATGGCATATTCAGAATGAATGCAGTTGAATGCTAAATAGTAAACCAAACTTGGTGCATCTTATATTTTTTTTCATTATTTATGTGTGGAAGAAATACACTTTGTAGCTGAAAACTATGTCCTTAGATTTTGGGTCCTGGAATTTTCTGCTTTGTATTTCTGAAATCAATGGCTTGAGCAATGAGATCTGCTGCAAAAGGGCACATTCAGAAGAAATTAAACCAAACACGTCCTGATCCTGGAACTTGATTTCCTTGTAAGAACTTCTAGACCTGCGCTAGTAAACTTTAACCACAATTTCTTTACTTTGTTTAGAATGGTGGGTGGTGTTTTTCAAACACATAAATGTTAAGAAAACTATTTTTATTCCTATCTTTACAGCAGGTACCTTTTAATATAAAATTGTTATTACTTTATTAAAGAAGAAAACTTTTTTAAGGGCTGCTTCTAAGCTTACGTGTGGTCATTCTGTAGTGAGGAGCAGTGTGTTTGGCATAGTTTACATCAAAGTTCTCAGCAGAGGATGGCAATCTGGGGCTGAAAACGGCTGCTTAGCTCTCAGAATTGGGATTGCTGGTTTATTTTGTATGCCTGCTTTTTAGTTTCTGAATTAGCTGAGGGCATGACATTTATCTTCAAACCTGAAGTTATTCAAATCCAATTATTTTTCAGCTTTCAGGCTTCTGAATAGCTTCCCTACACTTAACTTTGCTTTGTTCTTGAGGAGCTTTGCAAGTCATGCTTGATCTGTCGACCCTGCGCTTTGAAACTAAATTCCAGCTTGTTTATTCTCTTGAATGACCAGTAGTTGGCAATAACAGTATTTCAAACTATTAATTATAGATGGCAAGGTGAGCAAAGCCACATCATCTGTTGTCTGCAGAGTTCTATTTTTCTCAGAGTTAAACTAGCATCAACTCAGTTCTTGCCAAAGAAGAGTTCGTTACTTCCCCGGCCCACGCCTTGCAGAAGATCTTGTATTGCATATGCCTTGTGAGGTCCTCAAGATCATTGAAAGTGTGCTTGGAAGCATTGTCTACTCTAGTGCCATTTTTTCTTAAGCTTTTCTTAAGCTAACAGTAAAGAAGGTGTTCAGTTAGATAAGGCAGTGGATTTGCTTGTAACCTACTGACAAAATGGTTGGCTGCTGCTTTTGTTCAAGACTGCTTCTCTCATCCTGTTGCCAGACAAGTGCAGCTGAAGCCAGATAAATTGTTTAAACTCAGGGCATAAATCAGGCAAGTCATAATCAGGTTAAAAGCACTGATGGTCAGTTTTTTTCTTTAGAATAGAAACAAATAAAAAACCTAGAACCCTTCTATAGAGAAGGTTGGCAGGTCAATGACTTTTCATGAGGGGCAGAGGGATCTTCTCAGCTTCTGCGAGTCTTTTGTAGGCTGTATAGTGACTACAGCTTTGGCAAACGTACCTTATGTTGGAGGGTAAGGGATTACATGGTCATCTTGATCCAGCTCAGGGCTAAATGGTGTCTCTTGCAAACAGGCTCTTGTCTTCTCAGGTTCTGTGGTAGAGTAAAAGCCATAAATGAAGAGGCTTTATTTTGCCCTTTTATGCCTGAGGACAGCCTGAGGCCCAGAGCATGGGGCATGTAGGCAGAAAATATTGCTAAAGAATTAACTCCTCTTGAGAAGCTGCAACTCCAGTTTTCAAGGCTAAGCCATTAAGAATTCGATGTAATGAAGATTACTTGCATTTTAAAAAAATACATTAAGAAAAAATTAAATTCCCTCTTTAGCTAGGGAAGGAAGAGCTCAGCCCCTGACATACCTCTGGGCTCTGTCAAAATCAAGTCCTTGTAACACAGGACAGTGATTTCTCCCCTGGAGTTACAGATGGTAATTTGCAGGAGATATATCCTGGTAGGAAAATCACCAAAGGGAAATAACTGTGTCTTACTAAAGAGAAATACAATCATGAAATGACAGTGAAGTTGCTGCTTAGTAGCTGCCTTATTGCCCAGGAAGCTTTGACTCTTAATGTGGGAGGTAGATGAGAGATGAACTTGCTGTCCCAGAACTGAGGAGTATGCAGTGATGCTGCATTGCTATGATACTGCCTTTCCTGGCAGGGACACCAAACAAACTCAGCACTTACCCTAACAATGTTTGGATGCCAAGAGTGCTCAAACTCCACTCTGCATTAGAGTTTTTTTGGCATGCTGGGGTTAGAATCCAGTATCTGTTGAATGCAGTAGATGTCTGGACTATTGATCTAGAAATAAAACTTAAGTCCTCTGTACGTGTACCTTTCTGTCTTTCTTTTTTTTCACCCTGCCAGGGCAGGGATAAAACAGCCCAGCCTTAGCCTGATCAAGTTGGGACCACATAGTTCTTCTCCCTTGCCTGATCCCTGCCATCATCCAACAGAGCTGGGCCTATGTGCAGGAGCAGGGCACATCTCACATCCCTGAAGCGTCACCTCACCTACTGCCAGGTTGTAATGCAGACCCTGAGCTATAGGCAGTGACCGGGACTATTACAGTGCTCTTTTGCATTCAGTCAGTGCAGCAGAGGTATGTGCTGGGAACGTGGGGATGTTCCTGGCATTCTTGACAGTCACTTTGCTGCTGTGGCAGCAGAGTCACAGTTGAGGACTCCCCTGGTTACAGTTGGCTGGAAAGCCCTGGTCTGTCCTGCCTCTGACTAGTCCCCAGGGCCTTGAACCTCTGTCTGCATGGCTACCTCAAACCCCACCAAAGACAAAAAAAAAAGTGATATGAAATACCTTGTTTTATCTGAAGAAGAATAATCAAGTAGGCTGCAAAGCCAAAATGGTTGTAGCGTGTGTGTGTTCCAGGCAGGGGCATGTCAGGATACGTGAAATTCCCATAGAGTTTGGACAAAGGCTGCGGAAGTCAGTCTGATATCTTTCCATTTCCCCAGGAAAGAATCCTGTCATGCTACTTCCCTTTTATTCTTGCTTCATGTGGGCACCTTACAATCTTATTTTTTTAATAGAGAAGACTTCTGGTTGGAGAATGGGTGTAAACCTCTGGGATGTTTGTCCACATACTGTCCTCATGTACAAACTGCATCTGCTTCTGGGGCAGAAAAGGCTGTAAGAGGTTTATGGTTTAACGCAGCACAGCAGATTGTGTGCGGTGGAAATTGTTGGAGAGGAATCCAGAAAGCCACAGAGTGATTATTTGCAGTGTAATTGTAATTCATTTCTTAGTGTGCTGTATAATCTCTGATGAAAACAAGGGAGGCCCCTGTAGCCTAGAACAGCTTCACCAAAAATGAAAGCTCTGGCTTCATGGCATCTGCAAGTTTCTTTCCAGAACCTCTTAGTGCAGCTTTCCACATAAACCTGTTGAGAGAGGAGGGGACAAGTGGGTTGCTTAGCTGAATTTCTTAAGTGTTCTCTATCAGAAGTAGTGTTTGCCACAGACCTTTAGTGGATTTGAAATTTACAGTTTCTATACTTAAACAGTAACATGTGAGAGGAGGGAAGATCTCCCAACAGTTTACTTTTCCTGCCCAAATTACCTTTTTGTTGTTGTTGTTGCTTCTGCTCCTGTCCCAGAAGTAGCTGAACCAGTTAATGACAGGAGCTAACAGAATCTAGGGTGAGTGATAACTGTTACTTCTCAATCTGAATCCCAAGTTCCTTTGTGAACTCCCTGGCCCCTTCTCCCAAAGCCATCCCAGAGACCACCATTGTCATCAGCTTCCCTCATGCTCATCTCTTCCACCTTGTTTAGCAGAGAAATCACTAAGGGAGTTTTGACACATTCTTTGTTTTCTGCCCTGTGAAACAGAGAGTACTAGCAATGTAGGCGTATCTGAGGAACTGTGGTTTTGTGAATTTTGCATTGGAGATGTAGTTGTCAAAACGAGGGGAAGTTTTGTTATCTTCTGCATCTTAGAAGTCAAACAAGTATGTTGTTAAAGGTGTCTGAGCATTTCATAACAGCCCAGTGGTTTTCGTCATTAACGTCATCGCTTTACAGCTGAAGGAGTTACCATACCCTTGGGCATTGAGACATCTTGTAAGAAAGAAGCTATCTGTAGCAGAGCCTGAAGGAAAACCCAGAGAAAAGTGTTATCAGATGCACTCCTTCTATTGTCTGTGTTTCAATTCTGCAGAAGAACCGCTTGTATTGTTAAATTAATGGTTTGCTCTAACTTGAATTCCTATTGACAGTGTCAGCCAAAATGATCTGTGCTGGATTAGCCTGAGGACCTGAACTTTATTCTTCTGTGAGAAGTGACCAGTGGCAGAAGGGCTCGTTTTGCACAGGATGGTGGAAGGCAGACTTGGGCAGGGACTGTGCTGTGTGACAGGCCTGGCAGTTTGGGTGGTAGTGCAGCAATTAGTGGCTAAAAATGGATGACTGTTTTGCCCAAACTTGCATGATTGCTTATCCTTACTTCAAAGCTCAGTCTCAGCAAACAAGTAGAGGAGAATTCAATAATGTACAAGAAAGGTTACGGACTCTGAAGAAAAAGCATCTCATGAATAATTGTGGTTACTCTTTTCCAGGTCCTGTGTTTAATGTCTCGGTGCATTCTGACAACCTGACGATTTACCAAGGTGAACTGGCAGATTTGCTCTGCATCATCACAACAGATGGAATGACACCAGAGCCAGGTATTTTGACAAAAATATTTCCCTTGTAACTCAATTGCTTTGAGATTAAATACTAGCAGCTACAACACTGTGTCATTTGAGTGAAGCTGGAGAACTGAGAGCTAGCATTGAAAGTCCTACAGAACTAGATAAATAACAGGAGAGAGTACTTGGCTTGCACAGCCAAGTTTAAAACAAGGTTTGTGTTTCACACTCTTGGTAGAAAGAAAAAAGTGTTCCTATTGCTAACTCTGCCCCTGTGCTGTCTATACAACTGACACCGGTGCTGGCAGTCTCAGCCTACAACCACTAGATGAGCCAGGGAACTGTTCCTGACTCCTTTAATTAAAAAGGAGATACGTTTGCAAAACCTTTACAGTCATCTGTAAGCAGTCTTAAAATCACCTGATCTGTCAACTCAACACTTCACAGTGAATTTAAGGCTTAATGTAAATCTAGAAATCATAAAAACTGATTACTGCAGCCTCAATGCTGAAATGGATGTTAATTCCCATTGCCTTCAGAAGCAAGCCAACTTCTTTGCATGGGAAGAGGCACACTGAAGAAGAAATGAAAAGGACAACGGGCACTTGAAACGCAAACATTTGTGAAGGGCTGAAAAGTTTAGAGAATTGCTCGAAACTTAGCTGCCTGCCCAACATTGGCTGAGCTGCTTTTCATCAAAATGCTGTGAGAGCAGCTCTGGTTACTGGACTCAAAATTTGAGTTTGGAGTGAGTTTAGTTCTTCTTTTTTATTTTATAAGTTATGTTATAATATGTGAATATATGAAAGATGTTTAGAAGATACCTATACAGATATAAATATATAAAAAATATGTGTGTATGTATATATCTAAATGAAAAGATGCCATGATTCTTTGGAAACTTGGAAATCTGTGCACAAGCCACTACAAAAAAGGTGCTGTGTGGCAAATGTTACTTACTGTAGTAGTTGATGAGATGAAGCACCAAGTTTAGTAAAGGTCCATCACTTTGAAATTGCAGAATGTCTGTTCTGTGTTAAATCTGAGTGTAACAGGGAGGCAATTTGCTAGATTATGGTTCTCTGCTGCCTGTGGAAAAATGATGGAAGCCTGTGGATTGTATTACTGAAATGCTTGGTAAGGAGCAAATGCTGAGTGAACTTTATTGCTGTCAAAAGATTAATAATGTGGGATATTGGACAGTCTGCAGCAACGTATGTCTCTATGTGTGCCTCAGTTTCTGCTCAGCAGAGTGCCTCATCTCAGTTGAGGTGTTCACAAGCTCTTACAGGTATTGTTGCAAGGCAGTACCCCAAGCAGCTGGCTTCCTTTGCAGAGAGAGCAGTAACTGCTAGTAGGGAGCAGCTGCTGCTTCTGCTGGTGTTCTACAGCTAAAATAAGCCTGGGGATGCCATGTGAAAGAGACCTCAGCATCTCCAACCAACTTAGAACTTGAAAAGAGGCCACTTACTAACAGTGGGGCTTACCTATCAGTGCATTTGAGTTTGTGATGCTTTTGTGTATGTTTGGTAGCTTGAGACAGGGAGAAGGACTGACAAGAGAAAGATAATCAAATAGACTGAAATAAAAAGATGGCCTCTTCAAGGAGGTGCTGATCAGCAGAGTTAGGTTTAAACTAGGAAGTTCCATAAGGGAGTATGAATGTCTGTTGAATCAATAGATAATACCTGTGTTTGGAAATGTTGCCCTTTTCACAGATCATGAGCAGCCAGTGCAGAGTTGTAAATGTCAGCACAGCAATCTGTTTTGTAGCTGGTTAATATTATCTGGAAGAGGCAACTCTCTGCTCTGTGGTTGTTTTTTGGTTGTTGTTGTAAATGTTTTGGGGTTTTTTGTGTGTGTTTTTGTGACTTATTTGTCTGTAATGGGGCAGATGAGGCACACACAATGGATACCTACAGAAAGGAGTAAAGAAGCGTGGTATTGTGGCAAGCACTGGGGGAACGTGTTGGTCTCTGTTCTGAGCCTCCAGTTGCTGAATGAGCAAGATTTGAGTTCTAGCCAGCCATGCTCTGTGTGTCTATGTGGAGAAGTTCCATCTGGGCATTTCAGGTGGTCCTAAAAAACTGATGCCTCTCCAGTCCTTGCTGGTCTTCTGAGTGAGACTGGCAGCAGAGCTGCAGGAAACATCTGGAATCTATGCAGCAGCTGTGGGGTGTGCAGATTTACCTTGTCATTCTGTGTTCTTGCCTTCAGGGTTGGAGGGGAATAGAGAAGTGGGATAACTAAGCAGGTTAGGTAGAGAAGGTCCTTGAGGGCTCATCTTGCAACAACCTGATGTAACCACGTGACTTTCTTTCCACCTGTATCTCATCTCTGATCTGAACCTGCACTGAGTAGGTATCACAGTGTAGTTCACCATTCAAATGGAGAGTTTCCTTTTTAAATAAATGCCAAAACATAGATTGAAAATAACTGCGCTGTTTCATCCCAGCAGGGAAATGAGGTGTGTTGTTGGGAAAAGCCTACACCAGATAATGAGACAGGAAGAGCAAATTTGCTAACATCTCCTAGAAGAAAACAGATGGCAGCCATGGCCTTTCAGGTTGGGAACTTAAGAAAGGAGAGCAGAGCAGTGGTCTGTGCACATTGCTATCCTGACTATATTCTGTGGGTCATGATGGCTTTCAAGAGGTCTCCTATTCTGGTGTTGGATCTGCCAGAGCAGTGTATTTTGAGCAGAGAAGGATCAGGGAATTTCGTAAGATCTTTTGTTAAATGCGCTTCCTGGATGGTTTGAATGCACTTGGTATGCCAGCTGGCACTGCTCTTGTACACGAGGCACCCAACTTTGCAAGTGTGTGAGTAAATTAGTATGTATACTTCGTATAGGAATATGAAGTGTTGGGTGCCATCTCTTTCCCCCCTTCATGTGTGCAATCAGAAAAATAAAAGTACTTTCAAGGAGCTGAGGAAAAGCTAAATGGCTGATGATCTTTATCACTCCCCTTCTCAGCTCCATTTGTTTCTAGAAGCGTTACTTACGGGTTGGTTCCTCCTCTAGTAGAGGGGATTCACCATTGTACGTCTGTGAGTATGCACGCCTACCCTGTGGGAAACTTTCAAAAGGCTTGAAAAGGTTTTGGCTTGACTGCTACGTGGTTTAATTTCCTCTGCTTCTCTGAGACCCTGCTGAAGTGGAGTGTGCGTTACTGAGCTCAGTACGTGGCAGCAACCATTCCATCTAAAGAAGTGCTTCTTCGGCTTGGCAGCTGCAGCTGGTGTTTTGAATTGATACAAGGGGAGCATGTGTGTGTCAGGGGGGAATAGTAGTAGTACTTCTGTGCCCTGAAGATATAAAAGCTGCTTCTGATGTTTCTGTTGAATACACATTTTCGCAAACGATCTCTCTAGACTTCCCAGATCGCCCCTTCTTGGGCTATGTGCATAGGGATTTTAAAGTGTTACTTACTCTGCCTGAAAGAGGTGGTTTTTTTCAGTCTGCTCCAGACAGACCCAGTGGGCACTCTGGAGAATTTAACAAAACCAGCTTGTTTACCTCTTGTATGGTTTGAAGTGGTTCGCTCAGCTCTCTAGGAAGCTCTATTCAACCTCATTTAAATGTAGTAAACAAAAAGGGTCTCAAAATTGTGATTCAGCACTGTAACAAGATGCTGAGAGAGCTCCATTCTAAGTAATGGAAGTGTATGGTTCCTAAGAGCTGGTCTAGAAATAGGATTCCCTGTTTCAGGGAGTGATTGGCCAGGGAAGCGACTAAGACCCAGACAGCTTAGTCCTGTGTGTCAAATCGAAATATGCATAAAGATGTGCTTTACATGTTGATGATGCTCACTAGCTGAGGAGGGGAAGAAGCATAGCACCACTATTACTCTGCTTGCAGGGCCTCTGAAGCACCCGATTCCCAGACTCTGCCTTCTGTTCTGGAAGGAGCTGAGTTGCAAGAGCTGCTGCTGACACTGAGGTCCTTGATTGCCTTCTGAATGATGACTTCCCAGTGCCAAACTCTCTCTAGCGCATGGGCACTTACTGTCCTTACTGGTGGAAGAAACCTTTGCAGTGTTAACCATGTGTGTGATTCCAGTGGGTGCGTTGTGGTTTTTTGTAGCCTGAGGACAAACACTGAGCGGCTCGTCACCATACGAGGGGTGTGGGGTCCTACAGATGCTTTTGGGAAGCCTTGCATGTAGCCCGTTTTACGTCAGTAAAATCACCTATTTGTTAGCACTTGGGAGGTGCTTGGAATGTTCGTCACTGAGCTGTAGAGAGCGCTTGATTCATGTCCTTGTTTTGCTAAATTTGAAAAATGTGAGAGATATAGAAAGGAATCAGATGACTTTGCTGTATGAAGCTAGTTCAAGGAGGATAGTGACAAAGAGTTCTCCAAGCCAAATCCTCCCTCTGACTGTTTGCAGTGAGTCACTAATTGCACGCTGTGTATACTGACTAATAAAATATGTTGGCATAATAGTTGTCCCATGTTGTAATTACAGAAGATAGATTCAGCTATTTCAAAACGACAGCAAATGCTTGCATTCATCTTCGCATGTTGAGGGAAGAGAACCTCAAATTACTGACTGAAAGAAGTAGTTGCCTGGGCATCTGAAAGCTATTTTTTTTTCCACCTAACTTATTGCTGAAATCCATTTTAGCAAATGCAATGGTGTACTCAGTGCAGTTGGACTCAGCCTGGAAGGTATCCGTGTGTTCCATACCTGAAAAGACACAGCAAATGGCAGTTTTGATAAACTTCCCAAGGAATTGGTCATTCCCAACATGCCTGCCTGCGGGCTAGTGTTACTGCCTTATTTGGCATAAACAGGCAGCAGAGGAGGGTAGTTTATAGAAACAGAGCTCTCTCAAGTAGAGGCCCTGCTTCCCATAGATAGTTGGATGAGTATACAAGGCAGAGGTCAAAGCTCGGTGCTTTTAATTGGATGTGTTTGTGCAGTGATTTGTATTAGCTCTGCTTTAAAGAGAGGGGGGATCAGAATGGTATGCCAAGTAACAAAGAATGTGATGGGAAAGTATGATTGTTGTGCGGGCTGCTGGTCTGCATGACCTATGCACACCTTGTGTAGGACCAGAAAACCTCACCCTGCTGTAGGGCTGCAAGTGTAGGGTGTCACCTATAGCAGCTGGCCAAGACGGGCAGGGTTGTAAACTAGCTGCTGTCCAAAACTGTTTGGTCAGCCAGTGTCCCTGGTAGTAACAAAGTGCTTACATCTGCTTTCTCATGTTTTTGTTTTGTTTTCCAAGATGTGTGTAAAAATAGCACACCTTACAGGGGTGTCAATGATACCCCAGACAGCAGGTGGTTTTTGTCTGCAGTAAGGAGGAATGAAGCACCTGGCCAGCTGATGCTGTACCTCAGATAGCAGAGCTGAGGATGTACCTGTCTTTATAAGATTATTCTAAGGTTCTCTATCTTCTCGGAGTGCCAGCTTGCCTGATAAAGGCTTAAAAATGGTCTTTACTCATATCTACAAAGAATTTAAGTAAAGCTGCAGGTTTGGGGCTTAGACGAAAGATCAGTTCTACATTTCAGATCGCTAATACTGTATTTTTCAGAGATCTCAGTGCCAGCAAGTGGAAGTTTGATACATATGCTCAAAATCAAAGGGACTGTCTTAGGTATGAGAAGACGTCACAAAACTCAGGGTAAAAATAGTAACCTCTGTTTCCAGCGAGCTTCTGTCAGCTTGTTAATGCGCCAGGAAGGGGGAACTGTTGATGAACCAAGTGAGTGGGCATCTGAAGCCCTTTCTTGTCTTATGCTGTAGGTCATCTCAGGTTTCAGGCTCTAAAAAGTATTGCTGAGTTCACGTTAGCAAAACGTCGTGGTGATTTTTCAAATAGATACTCAGCTACAACAGCCTAATAGGGCTGAGATTGTGATCCCCTGATGTGATCAATGAGATCTTGCACAAAGGTAGAAGGAGCTAAATGTACTGATATGGAAGGTGTTGCAAATTGTTTGTGTAGACTGTCTCCTTGGATAATGTATCTTGTACAAGGCATGATGTGTGATCATCCATGACAGTAACTGACAATTGTGGAAAAAGCATATAAAAGCATTGTGGTCAGGCTTTGCTCTGGAACACCTTGTATTTTTGCAGGTAATTTTTTTTCCTGCTTTTTGTAGAATCTCTGTATTTATTTAGGCAGACTAAACGTGGAGCAGGAGCTTTAGGAATGAGTGCTCTGGCTTTGTAGTTGTATAGGTGCTGCATGAAGCTGGTGATGGAAATCACTCTCCGCTAGCAAATACCTCCTACTGCCACTCCCTTTTCAGTGTAAGTTCAGCGTAGTTACAGCACTTCTCATGACACCAGGCCTGCCTACTGATTACTTAAGATACTAGGCAGGAAAGCAAGAGTTGGTTATAGCGTAGTGTTGGTTATAATGCTTGCAGATCAACCTTTCTGCTGAGAAGTGGCACTGTGGATGCCCTATGGAGCTCAGTGACATTGTCCAAATTCTTTTTTTTCCTGCAAATGCAGACGATATGTCCTTTGATGTCTCCTGGTTTGCTGTGCGCTCCTTTGCGTTGGACAGAGAGCCTGTCTTGCTGGCCTCGGTGGACCGGAGAGGGATCGTGATGCAGAGCAGGAGAAATGGGAGCAGTGATCTGAGCCTGGAGAGAATCAGCCCGCTGGAATTCCGTCTCCGCATTCACGGCTGTGAGGATCACGACTTTGGGAACCACTACTGCGTAGTCACCCCGTGGGTACGCTCTGCCACTGGTGTGTGGCAGCGGGAACCTGACATCAAAGCCAAACCCATCTTTCTGTCTGTGAAAATGGATGGTAAGAGCAGTACTGCAGTTTCTGTTATGGGATTTTTAACACCTTGTTATGTTTTTTGTGGCAAGTATTCTCTGTCACACTTAACCTTTAAAAGCGTTGATAATCTAATTAGACGTTGCTGTCCTTTTTCTCTTGTTTGCAACTTCTAATTCCAGATTCTGTAGACTAGTTAGGTCTGAACAGATTATGCTCTGACGTGTTCTTTTTCCTGATGTCTTGGTGACATTTTGCACAGCTAGGGCATCTTTTAATCAAGACTTAGCATTCTCTCCAAGTGTTAACCCTTTTTCTTCCTGCAGGAGGAAGTCTTGGCTTGTAACTTCAGTGTGCTGAAATAGGGTCATGCTGTGGTTAATATCAAAGCTGGGCACGAAACATCAGAGCTCTGTCTGCTTCCTCCCCCTCCTAACCACAAGACGTGCTACTCACTGCACTTATCTGCTTTGCAACCTGAGTTGCAAGTGTTGCTGGATTTAGTGAGAAGCTAGATGTGTGCTAGATATTGCATTCAGTACATAGCTGAGAAGGAAGATGAACGCAGGAGAGATTTTGAACTGGTTGCTTTCTTCTCAGCATTTCCATGAAAAGTCACATTGAGAAATTGCGTGAACTTGAATCAGAAGATATTCTTACTCCCACTGTACTATTATAACTGTACTTTCCAAGCTCCTTACATTTCTTGACCCTGCTTTTTAACTGTGCAGTAGGTGCCTACCAACCAAGTTTCTTGTTTAGGCACCAGGTTTATTAGGCAGGGCTGCTGAGTGGCAGTGATGAGTATACTGCACCAGTAGTTCTAATCGAGAGAAGTGTAAAGGAGACTACTACTTGCTGTTTAGAAACAGTCATATAAAGAAGATTGCAGGCACAGTCTGCCTCTGAATAGAGAACCTTTGGAAGGCATTTGTTTGAAGAAATGGGCATTAGGATACCTGTTTGAACTACCTTCCTTTTGCTTTCTTGCTCCAAGACTTCTCGTGTGTTTCCACCTCCCTGAGGCTCTGAAATGGTGGGGGAAGATATGAGGTGAAGTGGTAAGGGAGTCTGGTAAGACACCAGTATCCCAAACCTCAAAAAACAGAAATCAAGGAGGAAAAATAATTTAACTTCCTTCTGAAATAAGTAATCTGCCCGTGACAGAAAGATGTGTGATCTTTTTTTAGACAAGAAAAAGAATGCAGATCTTCCAATTTCTCAGTAATATGTAATGACTTTGTCTTCCTTTTTTTCAGTTCTGAATGCTTTCAAGTATCCCCTATTGATTGGCATTGGTCTGGCCACTGTCATTGGACTCTTATCCTGCCTCATTGGCTACTGCAGCTCCCGTTGGTGCTGCAAGAAGGAAGTGCAGGAAACAAGACGAGAGCGTCGCCGGCTGATGTCGATGGAGATGGACTGAGTATGGGAGCCAGGCACGCTTGCGTTTCGGGAGAGACTCACAGGGCTCTTGGACTGTGCTGAGACACTCATTCACAGGCCCAGATGAGACAGTGCTTTTCCTCTCTGGTTTCAGCCTGGACCTCAAGCTTCTCCTTGTTACACATTGTGTGCTGAGAGCTTTCAGGCCATATCTAGTGACTCAGAGTTCTCCTTTCTCCAGCAGCACTTTCTGCGTAGAGGTCGTGTCCTTCTAATGTACGAACTGTTGAGCCTGCTTTCAGCAGGGCCCTGTGACAAAAATTCACTACGTGTTTTTTGGTTTTTAATATTTTGGTTTTGCCCCTCTTGGTTTTGAAAAGATCTTCCACTATGGAAACATGTTGAGGAGTGTGGTGTGCAGGAAGGCACTGGTAAAATCGTTACTTTCATTGTATTAACCAATCTACTTTTCCCCTCTACCCCCACTTTTTGTCACTGTCCACTTTTTGTCACTGCCTTGATATCTCAGACTTCTTTGTATTGCTTGAAGGCTGGAGAAGGGTATTCCACTGGAGTCTCAAGAGGCTGTTCCAGAAAATAATTGATTTTTGGCTGTCACATACCTTCTCTTCCCCAGCTTTCAAAGAATTTACAATTAATCTGAAAACAAAATTTGCCTGGAGGTCTTCGAGACGCTATTCTTAAGGTTTTATTTTGTTTGATTTTTTTCTAATTTTCAGTGCTCATAGCTCTTATCTGTGGTGAACAGGGGCTAACTTAGCAACCCTGAAGAGTCAATCCTCAGACAAGCATTTGTTGGATGACTGCTTGCAGCCACCTTCTCCCCAACCCTTCTACCTTCTTTTCTCCCCACTACAGCTGCTCACGACGTGCCTCAGACCCTGCTCTGCTTTTAGCAGGGGGGCAACATGGTGTGTTGAGAGACAAGGCCCAGCCTTTGCTGGCTTTGTCAGAGAGGTAGGATACCTTGCACCACTGATGCAGCGTGACTCATGAAAAAAACATGAGATGGATCTTTTTGTGCAGTGGACCAACTGATCACGTTTAGAGACCTGTAGACTGTCACCAAGTGCACAGACCAGATTCCAGTGCTACTTCTGCCAGTTGCTCAGTGGTAACCCTTGAACCTGTGAGCAGTCTGAGATCTGCAGTAGCTCAAGGTAGGAGTATGAGCAAGCCCAAGAGGGCAGTAAAAACCCTTCAGGTTCCCATGATCCTGGTCTTGTTGCGTAGCCTGCAGTGAGGATTTCCCCAAGAGGTTGAGGCTTATTCCTAGGTGCTATAGTATCATGAGTCCTGCTTTGGTCTTCCACTTTCACTGACCTGGCTCCTGGCGGGGAGCAACTTCTTTTTCAGGCAGTTCTGTCTTTCCAGCACGGCTGGTATTTTAAGCAATAAAAGTCAGAATAAAGACACTGTGTACAAGGAGGTAGGACTGTACCACAACCTAACATCACAGCCAGAGTCTGGCTTGCATCAGGAAGAATGGGAAATGTAGAGATAAGGCCAGGGCTCAATCCTTTACTGATTTTCTTTTTTTCTTTTTAGGATAAAATGAAAGATGTTGGAGGATGGCACCCACAGAAAGCAGTGGTTGTGGTACGCCAATCTAGACACTAGTTATGTACTAGACAATCATCGTCACTAATAGTTCATCCCAGTATATATACCTGGGGAGCTGCAGGTCTAATATCTGTGCTACAATGACCTCAGTTCACGTTAGTTTGTGAAACCTTTCACTGAACCACTCAACGCTGCTGCTATTCCAAAACTATTGCAGTAAGATTGATGTTGTGTTTTTTTCGTGTCTCGTGTGATGACCTTTTTCTGAGGTTGGTGTGAAGGTTTTTTCTAGAAGGCTGTGTTCTGCCTCCAGCATGTGAACGTGCATGCAGTCACATTGTTGGTGGGTTAACTTTGGCTTTATATACATACACACACAGGTGTCTAATGACTTTTGGGAGCTGAATGTGAGACATCTTTAACATGAACTTGATTTGCAGAGATGAGGCTTGGAACACATTATTTAACTGCTTGATATTTCGTGTAAAGTTCCGAAGCTGTGACACCTGTGAACCTCTAGAGGACTTTGACCAAAACATTCATGGTAGTTTCTTTTTCTGGCCCAATGGTTTTTTGTTTGTTTTTCTCTTGAAGAGCTCTGAAAGGGCCTATGTTGCAGACAGATGTTGCTGCCTCTGCTGAGGAATGGGGCAGAAACAGTCTACCCTCCACTGTGAAAGCCCAGAAATCTTTAGCGATTCTTTCCAAAGAAAGGGAGTTGAAGAAATAATTTAGTCATATCAATTTGACAGCAACATTTTTCTTCTTCTCCTTTCTGGCTACTGTAGTAAAATCTTTCTTTTCCTTGGCCATTATGGAACGCCATACGGACATCTGGGATGCTGGCTGTCCTTCCCACACTCATCTAAGCAGCTTCTTTCCTGCATTAACGTCTGCTTTCTTCACAGAAGGCCTGTGGAATCGGGGTGTCTTGGTTGTGGGGGCTGGTAGTGGAGGTGAAGTTCAAAGCACAGCATCAGTCACTTGCTGGCCTAGCAGACTTGCTGTCCTAGTGGGCTGGCTCCTTATTTATGCGCTCTTGCTTAAGTTTTAGGGAAAGAGGGTCATGACTGTAATGCAATAATTAGGGAATGAGTGAGTGGGGACCTGACAGTTCTTCCCAAGCACACAACGTAGCACACTTTATCCCTGCCGGAAAAAACTCAGGGTTATTTTGGTCAGGGCTCCCTGCTTCTGTCGTGGAAGGTCTCTCTGTCCTTAGCCAATGCTGATCTTCCTTCATGGCCGGTAACAAATGATCTTTGTCATTCCAAGTGAAGCAAGTTCCCTGCTAGCTCGTACTGCTGCCAGCCACTTGGAAGGCAGTGCTGCATCCCCTTACACCCTGTATTTGCTGTAGTTGGAAGGCTAGAAGCTGAGGGGCTAGGCTTACCCCACAGGTTTCCTTCTACTTGTGCCAATTTTGTATTATCCCTTTTTTAAAAATAGAGTGGGAATCTTGTCTCCAATGAAAAAGAAAAAAAAAAAAAAGACTTTTGGTCACTTTCATGTTTTTTATTATTGTTTCCTGTGTGAGTGATGGTGTGCGTGCACCTGATTGTGTATTAAACCTGCGGAGTATCAGGAGAGTAAGCTGCCTGAGATGCATTGCAAGCATCCATATCCTCTCAGCTGCAACCTGTGGTATTGTCTAAGTATCCTAAGGGCTCGTGTTGATATTCCTCTGTTCACATTGCCACATCTCCTGGGTAAGCCGGTAAATTCCTCCAGGCACTCGGAATTCAATCCAGGACAAGCTTGAGCATATAGCAGAAGGGCAAGATGTTTGTTTTCTTTTGTTTTGATTTCAAAGTTACAAAATGAAGTGTTTGGCACAGTTCTGGAATGCAGGTACCCAATAGTTCTAACAATGCTGTGTAAAATGTTTCTTTTTATGTTTAAAATAAAGAACCTTTTTGATTAAGTCTGTGCTGTGGGCTTGGCCTGAATGTTTATACTGTGGGCAGTTCTCTCCTTGTACCTTGCACGTACACAGATTCTATTGTTACTGAAAGGGTATCAAATGTAAACCTTACAGTCCCGTTTCCAGCGCTGGTCACCCTGCTAAGTAAGTGTCAGCCCTATTTTACAGTAAGATTAAAATATTTGCTTACATTTATGTGATGAATTGGGAAATGTAATTGTTTTCTAAATCCATTCTGATTCTACCCCTTCATAAGTCAACATTTTTGCAGAAGGGACGAGGCATCCAAAATATGATTGGGTTTGTCCTGGTTTCTCCCATGTGGCTGCTTGCTGTGATAACACAAATGCCAGTCATCTATGAGTTCCAGTAAAGCAACCTTTGTGCTGAATGTCGTACCTTGCATGAAGCAAAATCTTCTCCAAAGGTAACTGTGATGGGATTCATCTTTTAACATTCTGCCCAGCCACCCTGGACTTGAAAAATAGGTATTGCAAGAATGCAATTTGTGACTTCCTTGCAACATGCATTTTAAAGGAATGAGAATCTGAAAGTTCCCATTCCTCACCATGAGTTGTAAAGGATAGTACAGCTCACCTTAGGTATGAGAATTAGGTGAGATGAGCATATAATAATTGGCCAGGCAAGTAAGGGGAATGAGGTAATAGCTGCTCCCTCTAGTGATGGGACAGGAAAAGAGGGAGGAAGCCTCAGCAGATAGCTGTTGTAGTCGTTAATTCAACCAAGGTGTGGTCAGTGAGTCCTCAAGCTCTTTGTAACATTCTTCTGTTTGTAAAAACAGTTCCAGGATGGATTTTAGACTTGTTTTTTGTTGTTGTCGTTTTTGTTCTTGAGTGTATAGCATCTCTGTATTTGCATAAGAATAGTCATTGGATAACAGATGGATCTAATTTGCTCAATTTGTATTTATATCCTTATCCAGGCTCTTAGTCTTCAGCTGTGAGGTTTTCCAGCCATGCAGCTCCTCAGGTCCCGTGCTGAGCTCCTTGGTGTGCTGTGTATGAAGTATCTGCTCCCTCGGAAGCTGTGTCTTCTAGCAGCTGTACTAATAGTGAGTGACAAGTCTTCACAAAGTATTTACTTGGTGCAAAATCACTGACATAAGGTGAGTCTTTCAGCAATGAAAAGGATAATGTGTCTTTCTACTTCGGTTGTTTCTCCTTCTTCCCCAGGAGCAGCCCTTCCCAGCTCTGCTTTCTATTACTGTCCACACTATTTCCCCAGCCCCCACAGGCCCTTCTCCTCACTCTGAAATGTGTCTCTGATGTTTCAGGGAGAGCTTCTTCAGAAGCCAAGCTCTGAATTCCCAGCCCAGCAGAAATGTATGTTTTCTTTAGAAATACAATGTTTGAGGTCCTTTTGAAGCTGATGGCTTTGTCTGCAGCCTTCCAGGTGCGTGCTGAGGTGTCCTTACCTGGTACCATTATCTTTTTCTCCTGTCTTCACAGTTCCCTGTATTCGTCCAGAAATATCTTTTGTTAATCATTATTCATTAATTTCTCCTTCCTTGACCTGATTGCATACAGCATTAACAAGATTGCTCTCAGGACTCATGCACAGGGCATTGCTGTCTTTAAACCTGCCCTGCCCTTCCCTATGCCAACTGAGTGCCACAACTTCCCACTTGATGAGGCACATATTAAGAGACATTCTCCAAGGCAGTGAGAGTAGTGTGGGAGCTACTGCGTGATCCTCACGTGAAGGGTGTCTGGCACCTACACCATGTTCTGCTTTTCTCTTGGGATCTTTGTGCAGCAGTGAGAGCAGCATTGAGTGAACAGTGTGTTCACAGTCCAGAACACTCTACTTATGCCCCTCACTACAAGAAAGACGTTGAGGCCCTGGAGCGTGCCCAGAGAAGGGCAACGAAGCTGTGAAGGATCTGGAACACAAGTCTTATGAGGAGCAGCTGAGGGAACTGCGATTGTTCAGTCTGAAGAAGAGGAGGCCCGGGGGCCTGAAAGGAGGCTGTGGTGAGTTGGGGGTCAGCCTCTTATTCGAGGTAACAGCAATAGGACGAGAGCGAATGGTCTCAAGTTGTGCCAGGGGAGGTTCAGTTTGGATGTTAGGAAACATTTCTTCTCAGAGTGGTGGGGCACTGGAACAGGCTACCTTGAGAGGTGGTGAAGTCACTGTCCCTGGAGGTGTTCAAGAAATGCTAGATGATGTACTAAGGGACATGATTTAGTGGGGAAATATTGGTGATAGGTGGATGGTTGGACTGGATGATCTTGGAAGTCTTTTCCAACTTTGGTGATGCTATGATTCTGTGAAGGTGAGAAGGTGGCAGTTATGAGCAAAGCATCTGTTGCTTTGCCAGGAGCAGCTGTCTGGTAGCTAAGCCTATGCAGACTGTTAGCATGTTAACGCGACCTTCTAATTCCAAGTCCTGCTCTAGCAACTCGTCAAGCTCCAAACCAAATTCCTTTGGACACCTAAGTGTGTGAACTTGGACAGAAGCCTTGTGTCGATGGATGAGGGTTCTTTTAGGAACTAAAGGAGGAACTGAAATTTTGGGCTTTCAAAAAGAGCAGCTCTGCCTCTGTTATCAGACCATCTGAAATCGCTGCTTTCCTCATGACCTTGTAGGAGTGAAAGAGAGGAAGTTGTTTCTGGTGGATGAGTTGTGTGGGTAAAGCAAAGGCTTTGATGCTGGATGAGCTGAAAATGTTGTTCTGCCATTGCTACCTTGCTGCATTGCTTCGGGAGCATATCTGTGTGCCACTTCCACATTGTTCTTAGTGTGGGGATGGCTGCACTGGTGAAATGCATGCTTTGTGAATCCTCTAGTCGGGCCGGCTAAAAGAGCAGCTCCCTGCTGCAGCCACTGATGAAGCGAGTTTTGGCAGTTGGAGTTCATCATTTTTCCCAGCTTATGTGTATTTAACAATTGGCTGCAGCAATGGCTGTTTAATTCCCTTGCTAACGTTTCCAGGGCAGCCATTTAATTTTTTTTTAAAACCCTCTTGCTTCTGGAAATCCTGTAATCAAATCCAAGCTCTGTCAATCTAATTAGTTTTGAAGCGCAGCATCTCCATAACTTGGAGACCTAAATAAGCAGCTTAGTATTAAAACCTAGCTTCTCTCCCCATGTTATGCTGCCTTATATTCCTCAGGAGAAGTTCCCACCAAACAACAGTCATTGTGACTGCTCCCCGTTTTCTTCTCTTAGAACCATAGGATCATTAAGATCAGAAAAGACCACTAAGGCCACCCAGTCCAACCACCAACCCATGCCCACTGACCATGTCCTTCAGTGCCACATCCACACGTCCCTGCAGTTCTTGAACACTCGCAGGGACGGTGACTCCACCACCTCCCTGGACAGCTTTTGCCAATGCCTCATCGCCCTTTCTGAGAAGAATTTTTTTCTAAGGACCAAGTGTAAGCCTCCACCACTGTGCTTCAAACAATCTTGTGCATTGCAGCTTGCTTAGAAGATGCTGATGCACAGAGAGGTTTGGGGCAGTGCGTAGCTTTGTACTGCTTGCTGAGGGCTGCCCAAGCAGCTGGGGAGCTGCAGAGGTGGTGCTGCCATGGCAGCAGAGCTGTAGCACCTTGGTGCAAAGAAGCCTCCAGCTCTGATCGAGGGGAAAGGCTGGATATGGAGACAGTGGGCACTGGAATGAAGGGCTGGGTGAAGTGCTACAGCAGCCCTGTGTCACCTTGTCTACAGCAGAAACTGTGTGAATGAGAGCAAACCTCGGCTCACCAAAACAGAGTTGTGGGTGCCCTCTTCCCAAGGCAGCCCCTGTTGCTTGCTGCTTAGAGAAGCTGGTGTCCTAGAGAAGTGGTTGCAACCTTCTGTGCCTTTGCCAGACTCCCACTGCTTTTGGGGCTGGCTAGGGCTGGCCGTGTGGCTCACTGGTACATCAGAGTAGAGATCCTCATCCACTGGCATCACACTCACTTCTGCAAGCTAAGTCTGGCTCCAGTCAGAGCCAGCACATTTCGGCGTTTGTACTCCATTAGGAGGCTTGTGCCCAGGGGACGGGGACTGAGCTGGCGGCCATGGGGAAGCTGTCTGCCTCCTGCTCCCTACTGAGGGATGTAACCAGCTGCCTTTGATGTCTGAGCCGGGCTGAGAAAACCTGACAACAGACTTCAAAGTCTGTTGTGCCAGCTCCTCCATTATCTGAAGACTTCTGCCACGTCCCCCAGGACTGCTGGATTATCCTGGCTAATTCCACACCGCATGACCCATCTCTGCCTGGCTCCAACCCCTTGTGTTCAAGGCTGTCCCTCCTGCATCACTCTGGGGATGTGACAGTGGCATTTCTTGGCAGGGATGTTTTTGGAAAGCTTGCCTGCAGAGTACAGAGGGCAGGTACTTGCTGGGTCCAACAGAGGTGATCCCAAGGACACTTCTCAACTGCTGCTGGGCCTTTCTGAGTAGTTTGTCTTTTGCCCTGGCTGCCCAGCATGGAATGTGTCGAAAAGAATGTTCAAAGGGAACTAGAGTGCGGGAGGAGGGAAAGTCATAGAGAATCAGTAAGGTTGAAAAAGACCTCTAAGATAATGTAGTCCAGCTGTCAGTCCATCACCACCATGCACATGAGGGTGTGTAATTCAAGACAGTCATCGCCATGTTAGAGCCAAAGCCAGGGCTGTGAGCACGCTGGCCCCAGCTGGAGCGTGGGCTGTGCACTGCCCATGTACGCTGGGAAGTGACCCTGCCACCAGGTCTGGCTGCGCTGGTGAGGTTTCTGTTGGCAGTGCATCTCTGTAAAGGATGCTCCGCTGATCGTCCTTTAGCCAACCCAACATGCCTATTGGCGCTGCCACACGCTTGATTGTGCTGATTTCCCAGGGAGGGAGTGAGGAAGTTTCAGACTACGCAGTCCTGGGAAGAGGGAGCTGTCGTTTTTGTCTGCAGAGCATCGTCATCGCCCAAGATGGGGCTGGGCAAGGCAATCCTATTCTCCCTGGTTTCTCTATTGTGAATGTAAACAGCAGTTCATGCGTCATTAGAGTTGCAAGCTTGGAGTGAAACTGTCCCCGTGTGTGCATTTATCTGCAAACTGACTGCAGGAAGCTTGCCGAGGTTGGGCTCCAAATCTGATTTTCCTCTGTCGCTGTGGCAGAGAAGCTTTTCTCTCCACCGAGGGGACATGTGGGCGGGCTTGCTGTCAGCAGGGCCACCCCTGTGCACCTCTCAGTGGGCTGCTCTCAGAGCCAACCTCCTCCCTGTCTCTGAGGCAGCGCTGGTTTCGGCACCATTGCCCCTCTGCTCTGCAGTGGTTGGTGGCAGGGGACAGGTGAGATCCGATGGGACCTCTCCAACAGCCCGTCCCTGCAGGCTGAGCTTGGCTCTGCAGAGCTGTGTGGTGCTGATGAGCAGTCAGCAGTCTGCCTCTGTCTCCTGGCCCCACAAGCTGTCATGTGAATCAGTTTCTGAAATGGGGCAAAGAGGGACCTCGTGCTTGTTTTGGTTCGTTACATGAATCTCATTCCCCCTGGGAGCCCAGTGGGATCAAGCAGAAGGGCTTGTTTGTTTTACAGCTGCTTTTTGCTTGTGAATCCCTGAGCCAATTTAGTAGTTCATCCGATACCTCAGCATGCTGCAGGAGCAGCACAGCTCAGGAGCCAACTTCACACTGCTTTCCTTCCTGTAAAAACCAAATAGATCTTCTCAGAGAGAGCCTCCAGCTCCAGTTCCTCACCTTTGGCTGCTCCCTACTTGGGTGATGCCCCCGCCAGTCTCCCCCTGTCCTAGCACATACACTGTGCAGTGAGCCATGTGGGGCTGTTAGTGGGATGCCACCTGTGCATGGGTGGTGGGATGCCCCCATGGTGTCTGCCTTCAGTGCCGAGGAGGGAGCTGCTTAACATAACAGAGCAGGAGGCAAAGGGTTGGTCAAGCAAGGGGGCCAGCATCATGCTGTGCCACACAATGTGCTGCATGTGAGCTGCTGCAGGATGGGAATGGCCTCAAGTTGTGCCAGTGGAGGATCAGGTCGGATATTAAGAGAAATTTCTTCTCAGCAAGAGCAGTGAGGCAGTGGCACAGGCTGCCCAGGGAGGTGGTGGAGTCACCATTCCTGGAGGTGTTCAAGAACCGTGTGGATGTGGCACTGAGGGACATGGTTAGTGGGCATGGAGAAGTCTGTGGCTGACTGCCACCTTAGTGAGATGCAGGACCATGGTGACGCGCTCTGCCCCCCACTTCTCCCCGCCTTTTTCTCTAAGCGGAGGAAACCGCTGCCGGAGTCTGGCAGCTTCCTCCTAGCTGCTTTCAAAATTGCAGGGTGGCTGTCACCATCACCACAGGCCTTCAACTGCCTTTCTAGGGAAGGACCCTGGCAGATCCTGTTCGCATGGGGCTGGTAATGCATCAGGTGGCTGCCTTCCTCCTTTTCCTCCTCACGGGTGAGTGCCCTGCACTGTGACAGGGACTTTTGGCGCAGACAAGTGGGAAGTAAAGCTGTCAGGAGCCCTGTGTGGGTTACGTGTGCAGGCTGCCTTCCCTGGGCTGCTTTACCTTCCTAAATCAGGGGGACAGGACGCTCCTGGGTGGGTAGCCCAGGATAGCACCTCACTCGGGCTACAGGGTGAGGGCAGCCCCAGTGCTGTTGGGCTACAGGGCCATGGGAGTTGCAAGGGAGGGGAGGGTGTACAGATGACCATGTCCTCCCCAGCTCTGCTCTGTAAGCTTTCTGCAGGCTCCTGGTGCCTCTGGAGGTGCTCTTGCTGGCTCCTTCTCCTGTACCCTTACTGTTTCTTTCTGTGAGGCACTTCTGAGGTAGCTTTTGAGTCCACATCCCTTTCTCCAGCATCAGTTAGCTCTGGCTCCTGCTTCTTTCCCTTTGGCCTGCACTGGAGCTGAGAGTTTGGTCCTCTTCAGCACACCACAGGCTTACTCCAGTGGTCTCAGCCTGGTTGCTGCTCCCTCTGAGCACTGCTTGGGAGATGCTTTTCAAGCAGAAACTTGATGGACATGTGGGCATGATGCTCTGGTTTCTGTTGTCTGACCCTACATGCTGGAAGACAAGTTTTTAAGTTTGTTGGCACTGGTGTTGTTCTTAACAATTGCAAGGGATGCTGAAGTTCCTTGCAATTGTTGCACCAGGGAAGTTCAGGTTGGGTATCAGGAAAAACTTCTTCAAAAGTGTGGTGAGGCATTGAAACAGGCTGCCCAGGGAGGTGGTAGAGTTACCATCCCTGCAGGTGTTCAGAAAACATGTGGATGTGGCACTGAGGGATGTGGTTAGTAGGCAATGCTTGGTGGTAGGTGGACGGTTGGACTAAGTGATCTTAGAAGTCCTTTCCAGCCTTAATGATTTGATGCTTCTAAGTCCAAGGGGCATTGTGCTTCATAGAATGAGACCAGACCCTAACTCATTGCAGTATTACGCTGCAGTCCCTGGCATGTCCAGGCCCATTGCCAATTTGAATTGCAGTAATTTTCAATTGCAGTTCTCCTGCAAACTTCATGCATCATGACTGCTGGCAGGTATGGGCGCTGGCCAACGAGTGGTGACTATCCAAAAGGGACCACTTTACCGAGTACTTGGCTCCCATGTGACACTGTGGTGCAAGGTGAGCGGCTACCAGGGCCTCGCAGAGCAGACCTTCCAGTGGTCCGTCTACCTGCCCTCTGCCCCTGAGCGGGAGGTGCAGATCGTCAGCACCGCCGACCGCTCCTTCCCCTACGCCATCTACACCCAGCGGGTGCGCGCCCAGGAGATCTACGTGGAGCGGGTGCAGGGGGACGCGGTGCTGCTGCACATCACGGAGCTGCAGGACCAAGATGCTGGGGAGTACGAGTGCCACACGCCCAACACCGACGAGAGGTACTTTGGGAGCTACAGTGCCAAGACAAACCTGACAGGTGGGTCTCAAAGGACAGCTTGCTCTGTGGGGGCTGGCTGATTTTCCATTTTCTTCTTACTGGTAGCGTCAAGGTGATGGTAAAGCTACCAGGGAGGATGTGCTGTTCTGTACACAGTGGCGCGAGGGTGTGTATGGGCCTCAAGCCTGTACAGATGTAGGCAGGTTTCCCACTATTTCACATCCCAGCACTTGTGAGAGAAGGAGTTCTTAGGCGCTGAGTATTACTTGTTGGTGTCTTCTGAGGTCAGGGGATGGGACTTGAACCCAGGGGGTACTAATGATGACAGGGAGACAGCAGGGTGGAGAAGCAAAGAAAACTATCCATCTGTAAGCCCACCAAGTCCACGTGGCCCATCCACTTGGTATTCAACCTCGTGTCCTCCTTTTAACCCGGTATTGTGGCCACTTGGGCTCGTGAAAGGCTGGATATTAGCCTCCTTGGGGTTGCCCAGTGCTGCCCACACTTTCACGAGGAGTGTACTGCTGAGAAATACACTATGTTTTCTTTTCTGCTGAGGTTTTAAGCACTTCACACATTGGCGTGGGCTGGCTGGGGTCTCTCCCATCACATACAGCACCTACTTCCACTGCACTGTCAGATTCCTCAGAGTGGTCCTTGGCTGTGGTTCTTGCGGTGACCAGCACCCACTGAGAAACGCTTTTCCTCCTGACCAGCTGCTCTCTGTGCTTCTCTCTTTGTGCTCAGTGATCGCGGATACCCTCTCAGTTTCCATGGGGCCCCAGGACGTCACCCACACTGAGGGGGATGCCATGGAGCTCACCTGCAAGGTGTCCAGGTCCACTGCCCAGCACACACACCTCTCTGTTGGCTGGTACTGCCTCCGGGGAGAGCACCGGGCTGAGATACTCACCCTCTCCAAGGACTTTGTCGTGATGCCAGGACCTGCTTATACACAGAGGTTTCTGGCAGGGAACGTGCGGTTGGACAAGGTTGGGAGCACCTTGTACAAACTCTCCATTGTGGCGGTGGAGCCCTCTGACCAGGGGCAGCTGTACTGTGAGGCAGCCGAGTGGATCGAGGATCCCGATGGGACGTGGAAGGACATTTCCCGCAAACAGTCAGAGAGGACCTCGCTAGTGGTCACTCCCCAGGGTAAGGCCCTTGGCTCCAGCTGCTTTGTGCAGCAAAGGACCTACAAGTGGTTGGCCTTTGCAGTAGTGTGTCATGAAAATCTCTCTGCCCGTGCAACTATCTCTGATTCCTTTATTTCCCCCTATCTGACCTCCACCGCAGCTTGGGACATCCCACTGGCTCTCTTTCGATGTGCCAGCTGGGCATCAAGAAAGACAAAGTGTCCCTGGGGCCTATGTTAGATATGGAAGTGCGTGAGTTCCAGGGCAAAATGCCTGCACCCTGGGTGTCTGCCCCACCCCACAGCAAGGTCTTGCTGGGCCCTGTGCTAAGTGGAGACCAGAAGGAGGCCTCGTGGCCCTGGTTGGCTGTGGCATGACTGTACGGCTGCGGGTACTGGTTCCACACTGCCATTTAGAAATAAGGAAACCCTGTGGAAGGCAGTATTCTTTACACAGAGGGTGGTGAGGAACAGGCTGCCCAGAGAAGCTGTGGATGCGCCTCATCCCTGGAGGTGCTCAAGGCCGAGTTGCATGGGCCTGGGGCAGCTCTGCCCATGGCAGGGAGTTGGGGCTGGGTGGGCTTTAAGGTCTCTTCCAACCCAAGCCTTTCTGTGATTCTATGATTTGATCTGTGGTGGCTGCTAAGGGTGGAAGAAAGGTGGCAATGCTAAAAGGACACTGTGATGGTCACACCAGAGCAGCTGGGGCAGTGGTGAGTGGTGCCCCTCCATCCCCTCTGTGGGACTGCCGGCCCTGCTGTGGCCGAGCACACCAACAGTTTCTATAAACTCTCCAGCAAATATTTGGGAATGCCGAACATATCTGCAGCAACTGGGATTCCTGTTCATACACTGTTTATGAGCTGGTGTTTAAATTCAGAGGGTAATGTGCTGTCTGTAAATTATTCTGGCCTCTCCAGTGGCAGTCATGGAGCTACTCTGCTTTACCTCCAATCTACAGCTTCTGATGGCATGGGGGAACCACAAAGTTACAGAGCTCTTTTGTTCTCTTTCTGGCTTAAGTGTACGGGAGCTGGAGTCCACTTCTCCATAGTGAACGTTTTCCATTCTCAGTGCTTTTCTATGAAAGAAAACGTTTCTGTAGTGAGCCCCTCTCATTTCCCACTGCACAGCCACCATTGCCCCCTCTTGGCTTTCGTTTGCCCACAGACCGAGATCTCTGCGTGGGTATTGCTGCCACCAAGAGCATCCTTTCTGAAGGGGACACTCTGCGGCTCAATTGCACGCTGGAAGCCCAGAGGAGTGACAGCAGGCACTTCCAGGTGGCTTGGCTCCTCAACAACACAGAAGTGGCCAGGATTGACCCCTGTGGGTTGCTGATTTGGAAGAAGGAATATGAGGAGAGAGCCAGCCTGGGGCAGCTCCATGCATTCAAGCAAAGCAACGCAGTTTACATCCTCACCATCTATGAGGTGGGGCTGGAGGACAGCGGGGCCTACCACTGCTCCGTTTTGGAGGTGAAGGCTCCTGGGAACTTCCAGAGCATCCAAACCAACTTGTCATCAGCTCTCAGAATCAATGTGAAGCCTATAGGTGAGTAAATCCTAATGGTTCTTCTGGGTGAAACCTACAGCGATGCCTGGCTGAGGAATGCACTGAGTCTGGCCTTGCCTTGGCAGGCGCAGCTCAGCTTCTGTTGCTGCAAGAGCACCAATGTGCAGTGTTTTTCAGTAGATGATAATGGGAAAAGTATTTGCTCTGACAAACGTCAGTGTGATGGGGGCAGCAGCTGCCAAAACGAAGCATACATCTTTAGCCTGGTTCTTTGCAATCAGTTTAGGAGAAGAAAGTAGAGCTGTGAGTGGCTGGGTGCTTGGGAACCCTGGGGGTGGTGGACCAGGGGACAGGGCAGGACAGAAACTGTGGCTAGGGCTGGAAGAGCAGAATGTAGCTCAGGAGAGGAGGAGTGGGATGAAGGTTTTGTCATGCTGACAAGGTTCGCAGAGTGCAAAATGAATCTGGGAACTGGTGTGAGGTGGGTGGTGAGGTGCCATGGGTGATGAGGAAGGTGTGGGGTGGTGCAAGGTGGCAGCAGGAAGGACTTCTGTCCCATCACCATGGGCTCTCTCCCTCTCAAGTAGGTCTCGGACTGCATGCCATGCTGATAAGCCGAACAGCCACAGTCAGTTACACACAAAGCTTTGAGCTTATCTGCCACGTGAGTGCCAGCCGCCCAGTTGAGGAGCTGCTGCTGTCTGTGGGGTGGCTCTTCCAGTCCAAGCCACCCACCGATGGCTACCAAGAGCTGGTGCATGTTCTTCCTGATGGCACCGTGTCCTGGGGACCGGCACAGCCCCACTTCAAGGGCAGAGCCCAACTGGTGAAGGAAGGTGCCTTCTCCCGGCTGCACATCCACAGTGCGATGGCTGGCCATGCAGGGACGTACCAGTGCAAAGTGGGAGTCTGGAAGATGCTTCAGGGGCAGCCCACTGCCTCCTTCACCTCCAATCCTGTGGGGATAAAGGTCGTCCCACCAGGTGAGTGATTCTGCCGGCGCTTCTTCTGCAGGCAGTTCCTTCAAACCCCTTGGTCACAACTGGAACAGCTGATGGCTGGGTGTGCCCAGTAGGGTTGTCTCTGGGGCTGCACAAGGCAGAGCTGCTCATCCTGCTTCTTCCTTTGGATTTTAGGGGTCGCAACCCAGTGAACTCAGATCATGCTTTTCCGTGCTTTCTAACTGATGGGTTTGCTATAGCCTAAGCTAACGCATTTCCTTTGCTCCTCAGTTTCATAGTACTCTTCCCCCTACACCCTTGGTGCTCTCTCTGTGGAGTTGGATGTTGGGTGCTCTGTTTTACACTCTGAAGAGGTCAGAGGGCAGTGATGCAGCTGAGGGGATTGAAGAATGTGGGTGTGGGCATGCAGCAGTGATGTAAATGATATTAAGATAAGCAGGTGTGATCATAGTCTGTACAGAGCAGACAGCAAGACATGATGACATTTGGCTTCAGACTTACTGCAGCCATTGCTGGATATTGTGGAGATGTAATGAGATAGGCCATTCCCTTTCACCCTCAAGTTGTGCCAGAGGTTCCAGTTGAATATCAGGAAACATTTCTTCTCAGAAGAGCGGTGAGGCAGTGGCACAGGCTGCCCAGGGAGGTGGTGGAGTCACCATCCCTGGAGGTGTTCAAGAACCGTGTGGATGTGGCAGTGAGGAACATGGGCAGTGGGCATGGTGGGGGGGATGGGTCAGTGGTCAGACTGGATGATCTTAGTGGTCTTTTCCAACTCTAATGATTTGATGATTCTGTTCTGGGAATGGGTGACCCACGTTGCAGGAGATGGCTGCTGACTCTAGTGCTGCTTCTCTATGAAAGGTGGTAGTACAAGCCATGCAGTATGTTCAGGAGGTTCAGAATAAAGCTGGAGAGGGAACAGGTTTTGGCTGTACTGCAGAAAGTAGGCCTCCAAATCACAAAACTTACCAGCTTGTTCCTCTGCATGTGAAATCTCCTGAATGGAGCCCGCTGAGATACTCAAGTTCCTGATTTGTGTTTCAGTGTTTTATCTACCATTCTGTGTTGCTGTGTACCTCAGGGGTTTAAATGCTGCTGTAGGCCTGGCCTTGTGGCTCTGGGCAGGAAGGACATGTGCAGAAGCTCACAGTGGGAGGGGGAAAGGAGGATAGATAGATCCTCCCCCTCCTTTACTTCTTGCCCTCCCCTGTTCCTCCAGAGCAGTGCAGTGTGCTGTAAGATGCATAGCAGCACTTGCCAGTCCCCTGGGACGGTCACCTCCCAGACCTCCCAGTGATTGTTACTGTAAAATCTGCACTGCTGAAGCATTGGGCGGTAAGCAGACGTTGGAACTTACAGACACGCTGTGCAGTGTGTGGCTTCAGGTTAATAACCACTGCAGGCATTCAAGATGGTGGCTGTTGGCAAAACCACCGGGGTTATTTTGTTCTTCCGTTTCAGAAAGCAAGTTGCGGGTGGCTATGAGGGAGAGCTCCATGGAGGTGGCTGGCGGTGCTGATGCAAGCATCGAGTGCAGAATGGAGTTCCCCCTGAATAACTCTCAGCTGGCTGTCAGTTGGTACTACCTACCTCCTCCTCCAGCGGATGTAACTCCCATGCAGATCGTGCGGGCCAGCCACAGTGGACTGCTGGAGTATGGGGCTGAGTTCAGCTCCCCCACACAGAAGTCCCGGTTCCTGAGCCAAAGGGTGTCCAGCCATGTGTTCCAGCTGCGGATTCTCTCAGCCAGCCCCGAGGACCAGGGTCAGTACTGCTGTGCGGTGGAGGAATGGCGCTGGCTGGAGGACGGCTGGCACGGCCTTGGAGAGCGGTGGTCGGGGAGAACTAGGCTGCTGCTACGGCTGCCAGGTGAGCTGCTGGTAGGGGGGGGTTCTGCCTGAGGGGGCCTCTAGGAGGGTATAGGAGAAACAACGGTTCCTGCACAGAGCGGAGATGTTGGGATTCTTTGCGTGGAGTGTGCCTCTCAGAGGAAATGGGGAATTAGGAGGATTTGCCACATCCTCCCAAACCAATCGAGCTGGTATTTGTGCCTCCAGCAGCAGATGTCTGATGCCTCACAACAAAGAGAACCGCAGCCCTTGCTTTCCCATGTAACACACAGTGTCCTTGGTCAGCGGTGCAGTGCTGGAGACAGAGCAGCAGCCCTTTACCAGTGCTTCTGGGTGTCCTGATGCAAGATGCAAAGCTTCTCCTGTCCTGGGGCATGCAGCCACAGAGAGCAAGGCTGAGGGCTCAGCTCGGCTCCCTCCTTGGGTGCTGCACCTCTGGGATGTGCAGGGTGGGAGGCTCCTCCCCCATTCAGCCCTACTTGATGTCTTGTTTTCAGCCTCAGATGATCTAGATCAGAGGAGTCTGGCTTCCTAAATAGTCTTTGGTGCAAAGGATGCTTATTAGGAAGAGGACAGGGGGTGGGGTACAGAGATGGTAGAGGGGAAAAAACACCCCAGACAGAATGAGTCACAGAGTCAAAGGAATCCGTGGTGTCCTGCAGAGGCACATGCATAAGACCATCCAAGTTCCCAGACTTCCATCAGCTGGCAGGCACAAGCAGGAGCGCCTTTGTAGCAGTGCACAATGCCGTGACAGCTCTTTCTGCTTCCCTTCCCCCCAGAGAGTGAGCTGCACCTGGAGAAGGCCAACCGCAGCATCTTGGCCAGGCACGGCCAGGAGGTGACGCTGGGCTGCCTGCTGAAGAGCACCCTCCCACCTGCCGCCCGCCTCTCGGCCACCTGGTTTCATGGGAAGGAGGATGGCCATGAGAGGCCCCTGCTCACCCTGAACCACGATGGTGCCATTGAGCCCCTGCAGGAGGGGCTGGTGGGGAGGCTGCAACTCCGGCGGCCCACGGCTGGTGACCTCAGCCTGACGCTGGACAGCGTGCAAGAGGACGATGCCGGGATGTATCATTGCCGGGTGCAGGAGTGGCGGCAGCGAGGCAACAAGGATAAGTGGGAGCTGCAGACCTGGGCACTCTCAGGGTACACCCACCTCACCACCACCCCACCAGGTAATGGCACACAGCCACTTGCCTTACATTGCTCCTCCCACCTGGCCTCCCCCCCACCCCCCCCAGCACTTAGTTTGCTGGGGTGCATCGTGCATCCCTCCTTATCTTGCTGCAGTGCAACAAGGGGTGATAGCAGTGATGGGAGGACTTGCTAAGGGATCTTAGCGGGGTCGTCCTGGGAAAACTGAGCTGTATTGAGAGGCAGGGCAGGGAGGAGGAAAGCAGTGCAAAATGGCGCATGCCGGGAGTAAGATCCCAGCCCTATCCATCTGCCAGGGCTAAAACCCAAGTTCTTTGTTCTGTAAGTGCTGGAGGTGGAGGTCTGATGGGACACCAAGAGCTCCAGCCGTGAGTGAGATGTAGTCTTGAGCAGGACACAGCTGACTGTCACTGATGGATTGCAGGCTCTCTGCAAGACTGCGTACCCCGAGCCTTGCTCTCAGCCCAACCATTCAGGCTAGAACACTAACTATTTTTTAGGGAAAAAATCTTGTTGCAATTTTTTTTGGCATCTCAGTCTCTAGTGAGGCCTTAAAAAATGATCACTGTCTGCCTAGGGTGTATGAAATAGGAGTGGATTCTGCATATAGGAGCTTAAATAAATAAAAGGAAAGGTTTCAGTCAGGCATACAAAATCTTTTTAGGGAGGTAACTGGCAGGAAAAAAGTACTCTTTTGATGCATTGCTGGGGAAAAAGGAGGCTCGGATGACCCATGCAGAGGAAGAAATATGACCTGTGAAATCAGCCATGTTGTATGCAGCTAGGCTGAGGTGCATGCAGCTCTGGAGCTGCCCAACTCCAACCTGGTCTGGTGTCTGCATCGGTCATTATTCCTGCATTTACCAGCACTAACTGAGATAGAAAGGCACAAGGGGACTCGTGGTTCCCCCTGTGCCTGCTTCTGGCACAGGCATGCTCAGAGCCTGCTCACAAGACTGCACCTCTGGCAGAGCTAATCTGGGTTTAACTTCGCCACAAGGGACCGACAGTACACCAACCCTCTGCAGATCTCTTCCTGACGCTGTCCACTGCGGCTCCCTCTGGCACTCAGATTTCTCCTTCCTCACCCCCCTCCATCTCCTGTTAACTGTTACTGGTGAAGCAGCCATTGCTGGAATTGCTTGGTAACTGCTAGAAAATTCTCCAATCTGATCCAAGTGGTTTGATCCACGTGGTTGCTATGTGGTTTTCATGGCTTTCACAAAATCTGAGATATTAGCTGGCCATTTTTTTTCTTCTCTCTCTCTTTTTCATTTTGTTTTTCCAGTGATATAGGTATCTTGCAAATGCCCCTCTGGCTCATAGCTCTCAATGTTTCAGAGAGGAAGTTGTCTGAGGATAATGCCACAGTCATGCGCAAGTGCACCTGCAACCAGGGGTTACTCCAGCTCTAAGCCCTGATGCCCTTTAGGATACCTCTCTAGCACTGTGGAAGCTTCTCCCTGCTTTTCCTGTGGGAGAGTCAATGCTGCTTCACCCTGTGTGGGTAGGATGCAGAACTTGAGAGGTAGAGAGGTAAAAGCCAGTTTTACGGCTGGGAGCAGCTGCCAGGTCGCTTCGTCCCTAGGTTCACAACAGAGCACACCAGGCCTTGTGGGTCTCCCAGAGACAGCCTGGGATTGGAAGAGCTATCACATTCATCATGGTTCTGCAGAGCAAGCATGAAGCGACTGTGCATGGGTATTGGTCAAAGAGAGAACTGAGATGGATGGAACAGACCCAAGCAAGTTGGTGTGGCCCTTCGTGGTAGGCCACATGCATCTGAGATCAGTTTGTGAAGTTAAAGCTGTGTGTCATAGAATCATAAAGGTTGGAAAAGACCTCCAAGATCATCAAGTCCAACCATGAGCCCCCATCACTACCATGCCCACTAAACCACATCCCTCAGCACCAAGAAAGGAGATTATAATGGTCATGACTACTGGGTGAACATGAGGAGCTCAGAACAGAAGGAACAGGCTAGCATGGGGCTGACCGACCCCAGCCTTTCAGAGGAGACAGAGGTTCTACCAGAGTATGGTGCATTCACCTGGAACCTCCTTGAAACCTCCTGTTTCCTTTGCTTTCCTCTTGTACTTCCTTGCTCTGGAACAGCCTGAGACAGATCTCTAGCTGTCAGTGGTGTCAGGCAGAGAGCAGGAGGTGATGACTACATGGCTTTTCCTTGCTGAGCCCAGTGTGGAACAGGTGATGGGTAGCTGAAGAGCTGTACTGTTTCTGGTGGGATGCTTCAGCTGAGAGTGAGATAGGTCCCTATCTAACCTCCCAAAACAAGAAATTCAGGCACATTACCTTGTTTCTCTTCCCCTTTCCCTCAGCTAACCAAGAAAATGTGGTATGAATTCTTAAAAATTGGTAGATTGAGGGAAGAGCAATAAGAAGGTAACCTATAGAACCAGTAAGAGAGGGCAACTCAAACTTGCTTGGGATCTCATTTGTTTTTCCTTCTTTTTTCTCCCTCCAGAGACAACAGTTGTGTCTAGGATCTGTTCATCTCCATCGTTGCTGAACTTCATCCTATGCTTACCTGTAGTTCTGATCCTTCTCCTGGCCCTTGCTGGCTTCTGCTGGTGCTTCATCTCCAGGAAAAGAAAAAAGGGCACCACTAGAGGAGACCAGCTGATGGAACTGCAAGGGGCTAGGGCGATCAAGCAAACTTAGCTGGCCCATAATGGGAGGTGTAACTTGAAGGAGAAGAACTGGACATCTGAGAGGACCGAGTACTTGAAGAGGGGTGGCTTGTTGTTTTGCTGTAGCTTTTGCAACGAATACTTGAAAATGTGTGTTTACTTTTAGTGGAACAAAGCAGCTCTGAATTACTGAGCAAATTAGGTTTTCAAAATGGATGTTCCTCTCTCTTAGATTTGGAGCCCACCCACATGTTCGCTGTTGTGGCTGCTTGTGGTGTTTGTGGTGCTTGTGGTATGCATGTCCACCAGTCCTGTGTGGAAGTGTTGTTATTCTCTTCAGGTGTAAGGGAAAAAATCAGCTGTTTTTGTCCTGGAACACAAAAGTATCAAACTGCTGCTCATTTTTAGGCAATTTGACAAAATCTGTGCAGTGCACAGCTAAAAATCCTTGGCAGCACTGGAAATAGAGTGCTGGCATCTCATTTAAGGCATTGCACTTGCCTTTCCCATCCCTTGCAAGAAGAGAACTCAGACACTGCTGTCCTCTGGTTCTGGGAGACCCTGTGACCAGAGAGCAGCATCTCCAAAAGGGAATGGGTCTTCATCACAAAACCCACTGCAGGAAGTTGAGAACTGAGCAAGGCTGGCCATAGAATCACAGAATCATTTGAGCTGGAAGGGACTCTTAAAGGCAGTCTAGCCCAGTTCTCAATGAACAGGGACACCTACAACTAGATCAGGTTGCTCAGAGCCCCATCCAGGGCTGAGGGGCCAGGGCTGAAGAAAGTCCATATACTACTTGGGAAGCTCTTGCTTCTCTGTTCAGTCACGATAGCCTTTTCCTGCAGGTGATATCTTTTCTGGACCTCTTACAACTTCTCTGCTGTGTCTGAGTCATATCTTGATAATGTTTCACCAGTATCATGCTCTCTCTCAGTATTTTCCTTCAGATGGTTTCCATAGCTTGCTCATAAGAGTATCTTGGGAGCGTATTTCAGAGGCATTGCTAAAGTCAGGAACATGTGCTGCCTACTGCTTACCCCAGCAGAGAGCAATGAGGTCTCTCCTGAGCCTCCTCTTCTCCAATCCCAGCTTCCTCAGCTGCTCCCCATAAGACTTGTCCTCCAGGCCCCTCACAGCTTGGTTGCCTTTCTCTGGACACGCTCCAGGGCCTCCATGTCTTTCTTGTAGTGAGGGGCCCGAGCAAATGATCTGTCCTTGTTTAAACAACAACAAAAACATTTCTGTTTTTTGCATTCTTCTAGGTGCCCGAGTGGGTTTTTTTTGCCCTCTGAGGAGTGCAGTTAGGAAGATGTGGGTTTCATTTTCTGCTTTGTATTTTCTTGTTGCTCAGTGTCTCACACCACCCCAGGCTTTACTGCAGCAAGCCACAATCGTGCGGCTTGACAGCCTGTTCTTTATATGTCTTAGTGTGAACCTGATCAAGATGAGCCTTCTGCTGAAAAATCTACCGTGTTGGATCGTCATTGCTGGAGTGGTGTCATAGAGGAACCCCCACTTTGCTGCTGCAGCTGAGTGTGGGTTGGTCTCTGTAAGATGTGTGAGTCCTTGGGGTGGCTGTGCTGGCCTTGCCATCCACTGAGTCCGTGCTGCCCCTGGCTTGGCCACCACATTGTTCTATGGAAGTGACTGCTGGCATCTAACCGCCTTGTAAGGAGCTGCAGACTCAGCTGTAACATGAGATCGTGCATCTGGTGGAGTGAGGGAAGAAGGTGGGCAGGGAGGGGGAGGTTCCTGCAGCCACGGGACACTCTCTCCTTTCTTTTTCTGCCCTTTTTTTTTTCTCTCAGCCCGAGGCCAAAGTAGCAGCAGCTTTCCATTCAAGCAGGTTGAGAGGTTCTAATGTAGTTTTGAGAAATGTGCCTGGAGCCCCGATGAAAGGATCTGCAAGAAGAATGCGTGTGTGTGTGTTTGCGGTGGTAGGTTTTTCTTTTTTTTTTTGGTGCTTTTTTTTCTTCTGATTTTGCTGGGTTGCTGCCAAACCTTTTGCCTGTATTTTTTAAGATGTATTTTTTTCCACAAGTGGCCTTAGAGTTGTAACTTATCCAGGTTAAAGCCGCAGAACGGTCCTGTTTTCAGAGAGAACGTTTCACTTGGCTGAGGCAAACAGAGGAGAGGGAGAGAAAGGAGCATGGGGTGGGTCAGGAGGGTGGTAGCGGGTGGTAGAGAAGTCTGTGGTCCTTCAGGTCTTATATGTATCTTGATGGGGCGACAAGGCAACAAAGAGTTGGGCCCAAGAGGAATGAATTAGCTGTGAAACACTTGTGAGGGGTTATAGAAACACAGAGCTGCGCTGTGCTGGAAGCTTTGGGGGGACTGAAGTTGCTCTCCCTGTGCCATCAGAAATCAATCCCAGGCTGCTTCAGCACTGTTCTCTGAAAGGGTCAGGAAGGTATGGAAGCTCTCGTGCAGCCCTGCTGCTTGGTAGACCTTCCTCTGCAGATGATAGATGGTGTGAGGGGTCAGATGGGAACACAACAACTGCACTGCCTTCCTGGAACGGTTTTCTGGCACTGCCTTTGGGGAGGAGCTAGGCCAATGCTTGATGACCACACAGGGAACTTGTGCAGCATGTGGTGGCACGAAGGGTTGCCCGACTGACTCTCTCCTGAAGATTGGTCCCCTGATGGCCTTTTGCTGCAAGGCTGTGAGGAGAGAGGCTGGGTGGCGAGGTAGGTGCTGTGCAGGTGGCAAATGGCTTGCAGGCAAGGAGATGCTTTGCATCCTCTTGCAGCTTATGTCTCAGAATTTCCTATAGTGCTCCACTCTCTGTTAGAAGAGAACAATGGAGCAATGTGCTGCCCTGGTGCTTCCAGGGCAAGTCTGTTGAGGAAGTTTTCCCAACTTTCCAGAAGTGTTTCCAGGCAAACAACTTCCACTTCTCCTGAGATGCCCCCTCTGAAGCAGGGTGCCTTCGTTCCTTCCTGTTAACTCAAAGTTGGTTTAGAGATTTGACATTCAGTTTTCTTCCTGCGATAAAGTATTTTAAAACTGGAAATAAAAGATGCTTTAGTCTCACTTTATGCCATTCTGCATTCAGACTGCTTTTTGCAGCCCCTCCCTGTTTCACATGTCCTTCAGCCCTGACCTTTGGCATCTGACGCAGAGCAGAATCACTCCTGGGGCTGTAAACCTTCCTTAACTGCTGAGAAACTACTGTGCCGCGTCTGCCTGCTGCCAGCATTCAGCCCTTTGCCTCTGCTTCCCCGCCTCCTCCTTCTCTTCTTCCAGCAGATAATGGGATGACAGCCCTGTTGCACAGGGCAGGAAAAGGCAGTCATTGCTCTCCAGCAATGCTTTCTAAGGCAGAAGCAGTGCAAAGAGTGGGGCTCGAGGAGGATGTGGGAGAGGCGATGCAGCAGGCAGGAGGGACTGGCCCCATGTCCCTTCAGGCAAAAAAAGGGCTGCTTGTGGTGCTGTGGGGTAGCGATATTGATGGCTCCCACCTGCTTTTTAAGAATATGTACATAGTTTAGAACAAACGCAAGCCTATTTCCCTAGCAGGTTGTATTGAGAAATGCAAACAGGAAAGTGGATTCCAGAGTACTTCTGCAACCCAGACAGGAAACAGAATACCGCAAGCAGCAATTTTGAGCATGTTCTTTGGAGGTTTCTTGCTTTTGTTTGTTCATTATGTCTTTTCCTGTAGGTTTCTAAATGTAGCTGTGTGCTTATAAATGATGCTGAGCCTGGATTGTTGGTAAAGGGAAAGGAGGAGCTGCTCCCCACCATCCCTGGAGCCTGTCCTTATGTGGGATGCTGCCCCAGACCCTTCCCTGGGGAACACCGTGACAGCGAAGCCCTGCTGGGTGGCTGTGAAGAAGGAGGTGAGCTGGTGTCCAGCCCTCACGCCTACTGTCCCTCCTCATTGTAGGGCTGGGAGAGCATTCTCTGCTTGGACTTCCAACCAAGTGTGAAAATTCACAGGTCAGGGGGTGGAAAAAAGGCTGCTATTAGTGTTATTTTAAGCGCGAGGGAATGAATTGGTGAGTGCTGAGAGCAATATGGAAAAGCAAGAGAAGCAGTGCCTCCTCGCAGCCCCTTCATGGGGCGGTGATGCTGAGGAGAGGGGATCGCTGCCCGATTTGAAAGAGAATAAGGCCATGACCAATCACTGTGAAATGTGGCAATAATGCCTTGCGCAGTGGCCGTGGGATAAAAGGCAGGGACAGCCTGAACTGTAAAGATGTTTCATTTCCCTGGTAATGAGGGAGACACACTGTGGCAATGGAACCAGAGAGAGAGAGCCCGTGAGATGCTAATTTCTGCTCCTGCTGCCGCTGCCGCTTTGATCTGAAGCAAATGCCCGTTTTAAATTGCAAACGGATGCAAGTCAGATATCATCCAGCCACTGGCTTACAGGCTTAATGAAGTGGGACGTACGCCTCGGCCTGATAATGTTCCGAGAGGCAGGCGACTTGGAGAGGAATTACTGAGGGTCTGAGGAGATGGGAGGAAGGCTGGGGATGCCATGGGGGAAATCACCACCAGGGGCACAAAGCCTCCTGCTTGGTGTTCTTGGCAAGTTGTGGCTGAGCCCCTCATCCTCTGCACCAACAGAAAAGATACGAGTGTGCTGCCCTGCTGTTATGTGTCCTATGTTTTAAGGCATCTTGAACAGGCCTCCGAGGTTATGGTGCTCTTTGGTCTCAGAGTGTGGACATCAGTTTGGTGCTCACCAGGTAAGGCAAACTTATGAAAGAGTAACCAGCTCATTTTGTGCCATTGTTTGGGTGCTTAATTGGACTTTGGAAAGACAATATGTTTTGAGACTCTGCTGATAAGGCTGCTCTGGGGCAGGCCCTGGGGATCAAGTTCACCATGTCAGCAGTGATCTGGAATAATGGTAGCTCACACTGGACAACCCCGTCTTGAGTCTGGTGCGAAGATCTACCTGTTTTGAAGAATTAGCGTTGAAAGGAATAGAATCACAAAATTATTAAAGTTAGAAAAAACTGCTCAGATCGCTCAGTCCAACCACCAGCCCATCCCCACCATGCCCACTAACCATGTCCCTCAGTGCCACAGACACACTTGAACACCTCCACGGACGGTGACTCCACCACCTCCGTGGGCAGCCTGTGCCAGTGCACTGCCACTCTTTCTGAGAAGAAATGTTTCCTAATATCCAACCTGAACCTCCCCTGGTGCAACATGAGGACATTCCCTCTCATCCTATCACTGGTTAGATATTTATTACACTCTTCATTAAGGCAAGGCACTTGGATCCAATTGTCAAGCCAGAGTTCACTGTGTACCTGGAGTACCTCCCTGCACAAGAGCAATGGGATACAGAAGAAGCTAACTGGAGGTAGATAGTCTCATCACCCAGGCATTTTTATATTCTTATTCTACATTTACATTGTAGCTTTGCATATAACTGCAGAAGATGCAAAAAGAATCATGTACCTCTTCACACCCTCTCTTCCTTTCCCACTACCCCACAAGGCTTTTGTTTCTGAAAATGCTTTCAGATGACTTCCCCTTTGGTAGAGTAAATCACGTTAATCTGAAAAATGCTAGGCAAGATGAAGTTTTTAGATTATGCTTTATTTTTCTACGGCATTTTGCATATAAGGACATCACGCCATCACAATGCATAGTTGAGAATTTTCTCTGCTTGACAAATGAGGGAACTTAGATGCTGCAGTTTGCTATGAAACAGCGAGGAGAGAAAAAATAAATCAGAAATCTCCTCTAGAGAAGGAGACAGGAAGAAAAGCTGACTCCAATACTGAGAATTAAAGGGAAAAATCTCTGCTGGACCCAAAATAAGTCTCCATAGAAACAGCTTTTTCTGAAAATGAATTACTGCAGTATGGAATGAAGACTGTGGATCTAGTTCTGCAAAATATTTAAGCATGTTCTTTGCTTATCCCTATTCAGCTCAGGATGCAAGCATGTGATTTCCATGGGTGCTTATGTGCTTTATTTGATGGAAGTAGGAATATGAACAAGCATTGTTGAATGGAGATCTGGGCTTTCTTGTGCTTCTTCGTGACTGACCAACTTACAACTTATTTTTTAATGCCAACGCATGTTGCTTGGCTGCTAAAATTACAAACAGCAGCACATAGACCACAGTGCCTCATTTTTGGAGTTCTGCACAAGGTTCCAGTAGATTCTTCTCATTAATAGGGAGTGGAGTCAACAGAGTGTTTACATTGCTGGGTACTTTACTGTTCTGTTAATTAACTCTTGTTGCATTTGCATGCAGATTTAAATTTATATGGGATATTTATTCTGTAAATTAACAACATGGTGATTATCTGATAATTAACTTGAGAGTCAATGGCATGAGAGGTTGAGATTTATTCCTAATCTATCTTTTGTGCACCTCTATTTATGGTCAAAGGACATTTTTAAGACGGGATAGGTTCTTAATATCTTGCATACTAATTTACTTTTATTGTGAATGTGTGCTAGCAAACAATTGTTTTTAGTTTAAGCTATTTGAGACTGCTTTGTGCATCTTTTTTTTCCTTCTGTTGTGACTTTATGTTCAGCCAAATTAACCGGACAAATAAGGTCTGACTCAGAGCTTTATTCCTGTTTACTATACTTGGTATAGGTGAAGTTTTTGCATAGCTAAGCTGTGGCTGCTCTTCTTCACAGGAACTTTCCATCTTTTTACTGCTTTTTATTTCTCACCAACTTCCAACTAATTTATTTGGGGAGGTATCCATTTGTAGACGCCCCATCTAAGCATTTCCCAGTGTCACTGTAGAGCCCTGCATAGTGAATTTAAGGTCACCGATGACAGGGCTTTGGGACTGTCTTCAGAAGAACAAGTAATCTTCATGGAAATTTGCCCAGATTCTGTCCCTTCCTCTGATCATCTCTGCCAGTCCCAGCCAAAACAAGCTCTCAAGACATTTCAACAATCCATCTTAATATAGCGTTCAGCACAGAAATGGTTGACCTACTGTTGAGCCAGCATGAATGGTCTCCCTCCTATGTGACCCTTCAGCCCTTCCAAGGCTGTCCCTATGTTGGGCTTTACGTGTACCAAGCTGGAGGTGGTCACTATGTCAGGCTTCTGCTGGAGCCCAGGTCTTCAGCAGGGGAATCATCTCTAGCTGAAACTGTCCCTTGGCCCTGTTGGGCTTCAGTTTTCTCTTACTGCTGGAAAGTATTCTTTTTCAGAACTTTCTCTGATGTGGAGATGAAAGATGCATATCATCTCCCAGAGGTTCAGCTGTTTCTTGGTACTTCCTGAAATCCACACTCATTTTACAGTCTTCCTGCCCTCCTCTGTGCTTTGGGACAGATTTTTTTTTATTTGCCCATGCCTGCTATTCTGTTAACCAGAGTGAACACCAGAGACGGCAGCAGTTACAGCTCATTTTGCAGTGGTTCTCAACTCCAAGCCTTTCAGGGGCTGTGAAAAAGATGCCATCAGAGGAAATCACGTCCCTCCACAAGCCCAGCCAGGGGAAATGGAGGTGCCTCATGGACACTCTTTCCTCTCGGATGCTTTCAGATCCTGAGGAGGCCCGTGACCTGTATAGAGTCCAAAGTGATGGATAGATTTGCACAAAAGGAGCAACAGTTGTTGCCCTTTTGCTGCCTTCTCAGATCCCAAGGATCTCCATTTCCACATTGCACTGACAAATGACCAAGGAAATGCTGCCTGAATACGGGGTGTTCAGGGAGGGCCTAGTCCTCACTGGTTAGAGCCTAAGAGGGCAGATCCTTCTCCCCCAGGCCCCACTGGGGTCGGGCTGACTACCTGGAGGCTGAAGCAGAGAGGGGAGCTGGGCTTCCACGTGCCATTGGCGATGGCTAACCAGTGCAGAAGTCAACTCTGTTTGGCCTCTGCTGGGCTTGTCTAGGTCCCCCCAGAGCTGCCTCGTGTCCATGAATCCAGCCATGGTGCCAGCCACATCCTCATCCCCACGTACGGCTCCATCCGGCCATGCACATGGCCCACCACTGCTGACTCCTCAGTTGGGCACATTTCCCTTCTGAGCCTGCAAAGCCTGCTGTTGGTGTGCCAAACCGAAGTCATGGAAATAAATAGAAATTTATTTTTAACCCAGTGTGAGATCTCTCATTCTTAGCTTTTTTCTTTTTTTTTTCCCCCATAATTGGTTCTGTTTTTACTAACGATTTGGAATTTAGCATCTATTCCTGCCTGAGAGTGTTACTTTGATAGCTGGTATTAGAGAAGGAGATTAAGGCTGTTGTTAGCAGTGGAGGCTGCAGGACATATGGGTAATGCAGACCTGCTAGTGACAAAGTTGTTTTGAGGCAGTGGGACAGATTGCCCGGCTTAGCAGCAATGAAATGGTGATGAGGTAAGTAGTGCTGGGAAAATCCTATTAGGGAAGGAGAACAGCGCACTGGAACCAAGCGATCACAAGGTGCGCGGCACCAAATGTGTTGTTTTTCTAAGAAATCAAATTCACGTTAGTTGCCCAGTGGGGACTCATCTCTCTCCAAACTGCACTTGCTCTGTGAGCAGGCTCATCCCAGCATTTAGAAACAGGTGAAGACCAAAAGATGATGATTCTAGCCCTTCCAGGCAGTCAGTTCTGATTTCAGTCAGATGTCTCCACCTCCATCCATCCCATCGGCAGAAGTGGAGCAGGATGAAGGACAGAGAGATCTAGAACAGCGTCCTGGATCTGATCCTTGTTGCTGCGATTTAGAGCAGACATGCTCTTTGCTGAGCAGGAGGGCAGTGATTTCCTTAATGCATACAGGGCAGCAGAAATGCATGTGTATCTAAAGGTTTGGCTAAATACCACTAGCTCTCAAAGGCTTCAATCTATTTTCCCCTACTGGGAGTGTTCTGCAGCACTGTTCCTAAAGCATTTCCTGGGCTCTGTTTGGCCAGCAGGTGTTTTTCTTTGGGTTTGGTTTTGTGTTTTTTTTTTTGCCCGTTGCTCTACAATAAGTAGATTAGCCACGATTTATTTGAGACAGGACTGCAGCTGGTGATTTGTGCACTGTTGTGGGTGTAGGAGCTGTGTGATTTTATGATGAAAGGTGACTGCTGTGCAGCACGAGGTGACAGGTTAGGATAAATGACATGGAGGAGTCTGGGTCCACCAGTGGGCTGCAGGCCTGCCAGCTGATGGGGGATGCAGGTGGGATGATCTGCACTTCTAAACACAGCCTCTCCCTGTACCCTCGTGATTAAGGGCAGCGCTGTGGCAGACATGTCTCTATATTTATTCTGTTCTTATTTTTTTTCAGGAGGAGATGGGCGACAAACAAGGGAGAATCAATACTGCTGCAGAAGAAAGGAAACACTGAGGAGCCGGCCAGCAGAGGCAGCACTTCTGCCACCAAGGGCAAGGGCTGCTTGGGCATCACAGAATCACCAAGGTTGGAAAAGACCACTAAGATCATCTAGTCCAACCCCCGACCCAGCATGGGATGGTGCTGTCATGATCCTCCTGGTAAGAGGAAGGGGACTCTAGGAGGGACAGCTGGAGCCAGCGCACCTGGGTGACATGGGGACTGTCCCAGAAGGGACCCTAGGAGGGATATCTGCTGTGTATCCCACTACTGCAGGGGAAATGTAGCAAAGACCAAGCAGGGGTGAACTGCAAAGACCTGGAGGGAGGCTGGGGTCTGGAGTTGGGTCAGGTCTCCTCGAGTCTCCCCATGCAGCCAAAGCCAGGTGAGCCCCAGGGTGAAAGGATAGAGTGTCTGCAGGACTGGTGTATAGTCAGGGGGTGCAGAGCCATCTACCCTGGGAATCCAGGAACAGGAGGCTGTTTGCATGCTGAGGGTGAACAAAGCCATTGTGACACTGGTTGGGAAGTGTTTCGTGCAAGAGGAACCTTGAGATACACAACTTCCCTCACCCCTTCCAAGCACCAGCTTCTCCTTTCTCATGGGAAGTGCTGGGGCCAGAGGAGGCCACCTGCACTGATTCTCCTGCCCTTTGAGCGTGCTGCCAGCTGCGAGAGCTGCATGTACGCATCCTAAACATGAGGCTCTGTCTAGCTGAGGGTTTGCAGTGTTTTCCTGATGCTCATGTGGATACCGGTTACGCCTATTTCTGTAGAACACCACTTTTCAAAATCCCTATCCTCTACCTGTTTGAGTTGCAGAACTGAACCTCAGCATCCTGAGTCTTCAGGATGCAGCCATCACTCCCCTGCTTGCCTATTTCTTAGCTCTCTGTGCATCATGGCAGGGAGCCGAACAAGAGCCTTCCCTTTCTTGCTGCAGCTCAGCACTCCTTTGGCCACAGCAAAGCTGCAAGCATCTCACCAGCTTTTTGTTCCTCTTGGCAAAAGATTTGAGCCCCTGTGGCTCCAGCGCTGCTTGTGGCCCGCTTAGCAGTAAGGAGCCACCCAAGGCAGCAAGGGCACTTGCAGAGCTGCTGGCTCCTATGCTTTCCCATATAACCTCAAACACCTCTCACCCACAGACATGTGCTGCTGGGGGCTGCTGCTCCCAGGGCTGAGCATGGCAGCCTTGTACACTGCAAGGCGAAGCACGGCACAGCTAACCACTTCCATGTGGAGCAGCCGCAGCCACCCGGCCACGTGACTTCCTGACGCTGCTCAGTGCTGTTGTTGTTTCCCCAGCCTGTTGCCAGGTGCTGCAGCAGCACGTCGCTGCACTCTTAGTCATGTCTTGGAAGCATTTTGGGGTGCTGGCGGCCTGCGGTTTGCTGTGCCACATGCACCACTACCATGAGGGACCTTGAGGACTCCTTGCACTGGGAGTGGGACTTAGGGCCAAAAAGGCTGCCAGAGCATGTCTTATTTCCCAGCAGACCTTGGCTGACCTCAGTCAGGCCGGGGATTTTCACCCCAATATCTTCTGTTGAGTCTGAATAATGGTGCCATGAAGAGGAGACCAAGAAGGAGGGCCTCCAGCCCTTCACTTGGCGTGCACTACAGCAGCTAACCCTCTGCAGCTAACAGCACACCTTATTTCCCAGCAGACCCTGTCTGGCTCTAGTTTTCAGCCACAGACTTTTCTTTTACCTTTGTCCACTGATAAAGAGTCTTCTGAAGTTACTTGCTTGAACCATCTCTGACAGTCCCTAGATGCTGGAGTTTAAGAAGTGTCTAGACAATGCTCTCAAACACAGGGTCTGATTTTCGGGTGGTCCCTCGAGGAGCCAGGAGTTGGAACTGATGATCCCTGTGATCTCTTCCAGCTTGAGATATTCTATGAGGTGTGCTGGGGCAATGTAGGCTCAGCTCTACTTGCCCTTCTCTGAACATCGTTTTTTTTACAATCCTGGAAGATCAAAATTGGCTTAAACAGGCAAAAGCCTAGAGGTATAAAAACATTAATTTCTCAAGTAACCCATGCTGAGATGTCTGCTTAAATATTTGAGAATGGTTTGAATCACCTGTACATAACAAGGAGTGATTAAGGAAACTAAAGATGTTCTTGAATATTTCCTTCACGTTCATTTTCACTACAAAGTGGCTCTGGAGATGCCTGCTCAGATCTTCCTCCTGTCATGACAAAGACAAGATAGCATCAGAGATTGAGGAGCTGGAAGAAGGAGGTCATGTAAGCGTCGGTAAGCTGCCAGGTCTACATGGCATTCAGCCAAGGGGTCACTGGGATGGAAGTGCTGCCTCTCCAAAAGAAATAGACCTCTCTCCTTCAAAACAAAAAAAATAGAAAAAAAAGAGAGAGAAGAAAAAGCTGTATTTGGTAAGGATGGTGTGTGTTGTGCTCACATCTTTAAAGGCTCTTGGGATGATCTGGAGAATTACAGGCCTGTTTGACACTCATGCAAATGAATGCCATACCTAGCAAATTAGGAGAATCAGCCGTGACACTTACCACTGCTAAGGCTGCTCCAAGGTGCAACCTGCAGAGATTCTGCAAAAGGAAACCGTGTTTGCTGAACTCTTGCAAGTCTTTGAACAAACCAGTGAATTAGCTGAAGGAGAAGACCTGTCTGACACTATTTATTTAGCTTTTGGAAGGCTTTTTGCCGGGGCATGTTCAGGAGAGGGCTGTTTCTACAGCTGGCAGTGCAGGAAGCAGCTTATTGCTCTGCCTCGTGCCTGCTGGGAGGTTGGGTGAGCTGCTGGGTGGTGGTGGCACGGGGGATGAGCACCCATGAGGAGTCCTCATAGGAGAGGACAGAAGAGGAGAGAGGACTTCTTGGTGAAAGCTGTTCAGCCAATAACTTCCAGGAGGACTGAGCTCTTGCTGAGCCACCAAAGCACATCTGATCAATAACTCAGCGTCCCGACTTGCACATTAGCAGAGTCAATTATCAGCTCTGCTCTCTGCTTCCTTGATTATTATTTCAGTATGTAGCAGCTGCTTCACAAGCGTTATGGCCCATCGCACTCTGAAGGGACTGACTTAAATGCAGATTATTGACCGATGAGGCCATAAGAAGGTACTGTAAAATATACAGTCATGTTCTCCCATAAATCCCCAGCGAGAGTGCTTTTCAAAGAAATTCCTCTTGCGGTGGGAGTGCTTTCTGTCATCGTCAAGGCCCTGAAAAATGCTTTTTCCACCTGATTCGCGCCACCTCCTCTGCAACACCATTGTCTCTTTTGGCACTGCATCTTCACATAAACGCGTGGTCCTCCCTCCCTCGAGGTGTTTGTCAGGACTCCCAGGCTTCAGCGGGAATGCTTGACTTACAGCTTGCTCTGTACGCAGGCAGGGTGATCTATATTTAATCTCTGTTCTGGCCCCAGGCTTTCTGCTGGCCCTGAGTTTCTCAAGTTCCTGTTGCTTCAGGTTCCCCAATTCTGGCTGACTGTAGGCTTCTTGTTGAGGCAGCCCACGTTAAGCAGAGCATAAGTAGACGCCATTGTGAGCACTTTGAATACCCAGAGAAGTCTCTTTTCCTTTCTCTGCCCACCCAACGTATGGCTGCTCTCCCTGTAGAAGGTAATACTTTTTGATGTTGGGGACAAACACATCTATGATAGGTTTATAGAGATACTTCAGAGGGTATTTTTGCTGTCTGGTGCTCCCTCAGCTTGCTTCCTATCTCAAATCTTTCTACCAGCACTCCAAGTATGCACTGAGCCTGAACAGATACAGTGGTGTTATTGCAACCTCCTGAAGCCTTCTCTGCATCTCTCTGGCTGGGGAGTCAAAAAACAGGTGGACAGGATTGGGACAAGGGAGGCAGCAAAAATTTGAGTAGGAACTCTTGGATTTATCATGAATGCTTTTGCAGGCCTCCCCAGCAAATCCACTGGAAGGTTTGCTGGCATTGTTTGGGTGGGGGTGGCTGTTTCCACTGCATTTTTTTCATAGATAAGGCTAGCTAGAGTGAAGAGAAATATCTCGTGATGCTCATCAGCTCCCACTGAGGTTACCCCTGGATGACTGACACTTTGGCCTAGAAGTCTGTGGGGTGGATGTTGGTGGAAGGACCTATTGCACCTGGCCAGGAGGATGACACAGTCATGTTGCGTGCTCGTGTCTCAACCCAGAAGCTTTTGAAGAGCATATAGGAAAGGGTCGTCTTGAAGCAACATTTGTCCCTTCGGAGGCCTAAGGTATGTGTAAAAGCCAATGAGCTACTGAATATTTTTTCCTGCTTGCCACCGCTGTAGAAGTCTAGCCACCTTGGAGCTTCGTAACTGAAACTGCAAGTCATCTGGAGATCCAGATAGTATCTCCAGCACTTGTTATGTATAAACTGATGCTCATCACCACCTTCACTTGCTCTAGAAATGTCAGGCTACGCACAGTGACAGTCCCGTGGTCTGATATCTAGACAAGCTGCAAGCAACAGAAACCACGCTATACTAACACAGGCTGTTCATGTGACACTTCCATCCTGCAGCCGCTTTCAGAATGGGTTGCTTCCTCTTAGAGCCTTGTTCATCTTTCCATCTCCCTACAATCACACACTTCTCATGGGACAACCTATGGCTTATGTCCCCCAGTTAAAGCTGATGGGTGCGTCCCAGTTCGGCACCAGTTTATAAGCTGGCCTTTGGGTTCGGTTCACAAATGTGTCTCACTGCTCTCCTCGTACATGCCCTTGGCTTCTGCGTGGGACAACAACCTGAATGTCAAGGCAGTGTGCAGTTAGATGTGATTACGCTGGCTCTTTGAGGGATATGGGCTACGCTCTCACAGCCCAAACGGTGTCCTTTGATGTCTGAGGGATGTGAGAAGCCTTCAGCTCTTGGAGAGGAGGAGGCTGACGTGGAATACAAACAAGGTTTGCTCAAACATGGAGTTGTTTTCCCAGCCCTGCAGTGCAGCAGCTGTGCAATGCTCACCGCAACTCTTATGTGTGCTTGAGAAAAGCTGTCAGAGGAGGCATATCTTCATGCAGGGGTCCTGCGCATCCTGCCCTCAATGCCCCAGGGGTGAGAGAGGCTGCTGCCCTGTAGTTGGTGGTGCAAAGGGAGCACTGACCCTGCCCATTGGTGCAGTGGAGATCTTCTGGCTGGCTGAGCTGTTGCCAGCTTTGAAACTTTCCCTCCTGTGGTGCTCCTCTGCTGAAATTCGACATGGAAATGATCCTGATTTATTCTGGAATAATAGGATGAAATGGTGCAAAGGAAAATTTCAGAGTGAGGAGTGAGATAAATCACCCAGAACAGTCAGTCAGGAGAGAAAGAAGAGGGGGGCCTCCATTGCTCTGCTCACTGTGGGAAGAAGCATCACACTGGCAAGTTTGGTGTTGGGAGCGATGTGCTGCTGGATGGGATAGGATGAGAGAGAATGGCCTCATGTTGCACTAGGGGAGGTTGAGGTTGAATATCAGGAACAAATGTCTTCCCAGAAGAGCGATGAGGCAGTAGCACAGGCTGCCCAGGGAGGCGGTGCAGTCACTGTTCCTGGAGGTGTTCAAGAACTGTGTGGATGTGGCACTGAGGGACATGGTTAGTGGGCATGGTGGAAATGGGTCGGCGATTGGACTAGGTGATCTTAGAGGTCTTTTCCATCCTTAAATGATCCTATGACTACAAAAGGGGTGGCTGTGCTGGCTGCGGCTCCCGGAGGGTTCCCAGCCTTCTGGCACCATCTGCTGGGGCTGCGGGGATACGGCTGCAGGGAGCAGCCCTGCTTCCCCAGTATTCCCTTCCCCGGGGGTCGTGGTCACCCTTGCCCGAAGCCTTTCAGCAAGCTATGGAGAGCATCCTGGCCTTGCTGGGGGCTCCAGCAGAGGAGGGAGAGAGATGGAGAACGGCAGAGCTCTGCCTCCAGCAAGGCAGTCTGCGCAAATGGACTGGCTTATAAATGAATTTATAAGTGGAAATTGGCCTATAATGAGTGAGTTACTGAGCAAAAAGGACTGCACGCTGCAACCCACTTAGGAATCTGAGAGCTCAGTGCATGACGTAAAGCCGGAGGGGAAATGCTGTGTCCCACAAGTGGAGGCATCTGTGTCATGCTCCAGCTGTGCTCAGCCCTGCTGTGCTGCACACCCCTCTGTCCTTTGTAGGCCATGGGCTCCTGCCTCCAACAGCACTCCCATCTTCTGCTAAAACTGCCACAGCAGTGCGCTCTTGAAAGTGCCACTAAACGCCATCATTAAAAATAGTTTTATTTCAAGGCAGCTTTTGCTAGTAACAGTTCTGGAGTTCATTCTCTGGAGAAATATAGGGTAGTTTTGAGGTTTTTCTTGCTAAAAATAAAGCAGTCTCCCAAGCCCGCTGCTGTGTTTGGGCTCTGCATTACAGGCTTCTGTCGACAGCTTGCTTAATGAGTGGGGATGTGAGGGAAGAGAGCTTCTCAAGGAGGAGGCCGCTTGCTTCCCAAAGCTGGAACTGTAAACAAGACGTAAGTGGTGACTGGAATATAGTGTGTTCCTCTCAGTGCTCCAGACACATAGAACTGATTTCATCCTTTCAGTTCTTGGAAACAAAGGATGTAGCCTATGGATAGCTGTCTGGAAATGCACACATGCCACTGATTTCACCTCTGCCCACACCTTAGAGGCGCCCACCCCTGGGGGTGAGAGATGGAGCCCAACCAGGCTCCCCCAGGAGGTCTGTATTTCTCTGGTCTTTGCTGCCCCATTCCACAACAAATCTACCCTTCCTCTGTGGGAAAGCCATGCTTCTCCTTCAGGGAAGGTCACGGAGCAGTTCATCTTGAGTGTAATCACACAGCACGCATTGGACAAAGAGGGGATCAGGCCTAGCCAGCATGATGATCTGGACGAGGGGATTGAGTGTACCTTCAGTAAGTCTGCAGATGACACCAAGTTGTGTCGATCTGCCTGAGGGTAGGAAGGCCTTGCAGAGGGACTGGACAGACCAGATTGATGGGCTGAGGCCAACTGTATGAGCTTTAACAAAAGCAAGTGCAGGGTCCTGTACTTTGGTCACAACAACCCCATGCAAGACTATGGGCTTGGGGTAGAGTGGCTGGAAAGCTGTGTGGAGGAAAAGAATCTGAGGGTGTTGGCTAATTCTCAGCTGAACATGGGCCAGCAGTGTGCCTAGATGGCCAAGAAGGCCAATAACATCCTGGGTTGTATCAGAAATTGTGTAGCCAGCAGGAGCAGGGAGGTGATTTTCTCCCTGTACTCAGCTCTGGAGAGGCCGCCACTCGAGTACTGAGTTCAGTTTTGGGCCCCTCACTACAAGAAAGACGTCAGAATCCTTAGATTTGAAAGGGACCTCTGAAGGCCATCTAGTACAACTTCCCTGCAATGAACAAAGACTCTAAAGCTAGATCAGGTTGCCCAGGGCCTTATCCAACCTCACCTTGAAAGGATCTAGGGACAGGGCATCAACCACATCACTGCACAACCTGTGCCAGTGCCTCACCACCCTCACTTATATCTAACCGAAATCTACCCTCTTTGAGTGTGAAACCATTTCCCCTTGTTCTTTCTCCACAGACCCTGCTAAAGAGTCTGTCCCCTTCTTTCCTGCAGCTGCCCTTTAGACACTGAAAGCCCTCTCTCAGGTCATGTTGCAACCTTCTCTTCTTCAGACTGAACAGCCCCAGCTCTCTCAGCCTGTCCTCGCAGGAGATGTCTTCCATTCCATGGATCATTTTTGTGGCCTCCTCTGGATGCGCTCCAACAGGTCTACGTCTCTCCTGTACTGAGGACTCCGTATCGGGATGCAGCACTCCAGGTGAGGCCTCACCGGAGTATCAGGATCAGCTCCCTTGACCTGCTGGTCACGCATCTTTTGTTGTAGCACAGAATACGGTTGGCTTTGTGGGCTGTGAGGGCACATTTCCTGGCTCACGTCCAGTTTCCCATCCACCATTACCCCGAGGTCTTTTTTGGCAAGGCTGCACTCAATCCTTTCATCTCTCAGCTTGTATTGGTAATTGGTAATGGGAGGCATTGGTAATGCCTCGACCCATTTGCAAGACCTTGCACTTAAATTTGTTGAAGCTCATGAGGTTCACCTGGGCCAACTGCTCAAGCCTCTCTAGGTCCCTCTGGATGGCATCCTATCCCTCTGGTGTGTCAACTGCACCCCAAAGCTTGGTGTCATCACCGAACTTGCTAAGGGTGCACTCAACCTCAACTGTCAATGTCAATGATGAAGATATTGAAGATATTAAAGAGTATCAGCCCTAGCACCAACCCCTGGGGGACACCACTCTTCACCGATCTCCATCCGAACATTGAGCCATTGACCACCACTCTCTGGACTCAATCCTACAGCCAGTTCTTTGTCCATTGAGTATTCCACCCATCAAATCCATACCTTCCCAAATTAGAGAGAAGGATGTTGGGGGGTACCATGTCAAAGGCGTTATTGAAGTCTAGATAGCTGACATCAGTGGCTCTTCCCTTGTCCATTGGACGCAGTGACCCATCAAGGCCCTGGAGCATGTTCAGAGAAGGGCAACAAAGCTGTGAGGGGTCTGGAACACAAGTCTTATGAGGAGTGACTGAGGGATTTGAGATTGCATGATCTGGAGAAGAGGAAGCTCAGGGAAGACCTTATTGCTCTCTACAACTGCCTGAAAGGAATCTGTGGTGAGGTGGGGGACAGCCTCTTCTCCTGTGAAACTAACAATAGGACAAGAGAGAATGGCCTCAAATTGTGCCAGGGGAGATTCAGGTTGGATATTAGGGAACACTTCTCAGAAGAGTGGTGAGGCAGTGGCACAGGCTGCCCAGAGAGGCGGTGGAGTCACTGTACCTGGAAGTGTTCAAGAACCGTGCAGATGTGGCACTGAGGGACATGGTTATTGGGTATAGCGGGGATGAGCTGGTGGCTGGATTGGGTGATCTTAGAGCTTTTTTTCCAACCATAATGATTCTATGCTATGCTCTTCTGAACATGCTTTGCACGCCTGCCCCTTGCCAGCCTGGCATACCATGGTTCATGGCTTGCTTTCCTTGCATGGGAGCAGCTGCTCTCTGCTGGGCTACTGCCTCAGGGCATCTGGTACTTCTCTTTCTGTGCTGGGAGAGTATTCAAGTGTTTCCTCTGTATGCTGTCATACACAGCTATGAAATATGCTCTTGCACAACTAGCCTGAGAGCTTCCAGAGACTGCTAATTGAGAGAGAAAAACAGCCTCTATATAAAGACAACCAGCCTCAGTGCACAGCTAGCATTGCTCAGAGCTGGAAGGCTCACAAACCTCCCTCCATAATAGGGCAGAAGAATTGTGGGCAAGGGGAAGAAATCCTGGGAGAGGAGTAGGAGCCAAGAGGCACTGCTACAGCATCTTCACAAGTGGATCCGCAAGCAGCCCGGGCAGCCCCAAAGTGCAGGGCATGGGCATTCCCAGCTCCTGGCCCCTGAGCTCAGCTCCTGGCCCCCTGCTCGTGGGGCAGCAGGAAACCTCCTGGGGTGTCTGGGCCCGTTTGCCTGGGAGAGGGCTGAGGAAGGAGATCTGCTCTCTGGAGTTGCTTTTCAATGAGTTCTCCTATCAGCAATGGTTCTTGGGCTCATTACAGGATAAAAGGGGACCTGGAGCACGTTGGTGTGCATTGACCCAAAAATACAGATGAAGGAAAGTGTGTTTGCTATCAGCCAGCAATCCAATAGATAAATCTTTGCAGATACCAATCTCCTGTGGATAGATGCAAGCAACCCCATTTCTCTGGCTATTAACTCTCATGGGGGTATCCAAGCTAACACTGACGCACAGTTTTTCTTTTTCCTGGAGGTTCCGCTCATCTGTGTTGTCTGCTGAGGTCAATTACAGCTGTAGGAGAGCAGAGGCTGATGAAAGATGAGTGCCTTGCTGTTGTCTTTCCCCCTGAGGCGGCGATTCCCTCATTTCTGTGTTACAGCCAGGCCTGTGCTCAGGAGCTTCCTGAAGGTCTCCTACCAGCCCCCACCTTTCCCCTGGGGCGAGGTGCTACCTGGGGGGCACCATCCCCCTCCCTTAGCCCCAGCATTGCCTTATCTAACCGGGCAATCTCTGCACCATGCTCCCAGGGAACTGTGACAACCCCTGTGCCGTGCTGAGCCCTGCCGGGGCAGGGGAAGACTGTCCTGCAGTGTTGCTTGCCCATGGGGACCGGGATTGAGACGCGGTGCTTTGGGACCCATTACCACACCCCACCAAACAGCCTTTGGTTGGTGATCATTTTCACTCGCCGCAGCTTTGTGTTTGGAGAGTTAATTGCTTTAATAAGGAGCTTAATTGGAAGAGCAAAAGTAGGATAAACAGCAGAAACACTGGATGCAGAGAGGTGGATACCTCCTGATCAGCCGGGGGGGGAGGGGGGCGGGGGTTTTCAGAGCAACTACACCCGCTTGCGAATGCACGTCAGGTATGACAAATGGTTTTAGCACAAATAACGGAGGGTGGCTTTTTTGTTTCTTTTGTTTCTTTTTTTCTTTTTTTTCCTCCAGTTTACATGTTTTATTCCCCCTAGTTTCTAAACAAAACCTTTCCCTCTTTCATTTTGAAATCAGATTTAGAAAAAAGCGTTGAGCAAATCATAGAGCTGCTGCCCTCGGGGCTCCTTCCCCGCCCTCTGCTCCCCGGGCCCGGAACCGCTGCGCCGAGCGCGGCCGCCGGGAGAGGGCGGTGAGGCACCGGCGTGGCCGGGCGCTCCGGTCCCGGCCGGGAGCTACGGGTCCCGCCGGGCTGTCCCGCTGCCGGGCGCCCATCAGCCCCCGGGCTCGGTCAGTGCGCTCCCCAGTACGGCCCCGTGCGGCTCTCCGCCCCCTGGGATGGATGGCAGCGTTTGTGGAGATGTATATACTATTGAAGGTGAAGCCGGGGTCAGTACGTGTCTTGGAGGAGAATCTCAGCCGAAGCATGAAATGCGCTTCGTGTTGATTTATGGAATCTTTGTCTTTTCTCCGAGAGGTTGGGTTTTAAAGTGAGCATGCAAAAAACAGGGCGTGAGGCTTTACATCTGGGGAAGATAAGGGCTGGGGTTCCAGCTCTGATTTGTCCTGTGTTCCCCAGGGAACTGTGGAGGTTCCCAGGCTGTGCTCTTTCCTTTGGTAAGAGGTGATAGTAGCACTGAGCTGGGTGCTGGAAACAAAGGGTGAAGCAGGCAGCCTTACAGCAGTGCTGTTGTAAGTGCCAGGGAAAGGACATCATGCTGGGAAAATTGCACTGGGCTTGTCACAGAATCACAGAATCATAGGGGTTGGAAGGGACCTCCGGAGATCATCGAGTCCAACCCCCAAGAACCATAGAACTGTCCATAGAACCGTAGAATCACAGAATGTCTTGCTTTGGAGGGGACCTGTAAGCACATCCAGCCCCAACCCCCTGCCATGGGCAGGACTGCTCCCCACCAGCTCAGGCTGCCCAGGGCCCATCCAACACCAGCTTGGGCACCTCCAGGGATGGGGCATCCACAGCTTCTCTGGGCAGCTGTACCAGTGCCTCCGAGTGAAGAATATCCCCCTAATGTCTAACCTTAATCTCCCCTCTTTTAGTTTGTTACTAGTTTGTAGATCCGTTTTGACCTTGTCAATGGGCACACGTCCATGGTGGTGTGGAAGCCCCTCTCTTTGAGGGGAAGCACCTAGATGTGTACTTCCCTGCTGAAAACTCACTGCTCCTGTTTCTGGCCTGGGCTTTGCGCTTAGAAGGTTCAGGTTGCCTATGGGATTGAAGGAGGGAAATGTGAGAGAGAGCAGCACCATGAGGAAGGAGTCAAACACCAAGGCAGCTGTATTTCTTGGAGGTAAAATGGATGGAGACTGTGGAAAGCAATCACTGTTAGGAGCAAGAAAGTTATGGCTTCCAATCAGCAAACGAGGGAAAAGCACATTTCAGAGCAGCAGCTTGCGTTCGCTTCCTGTTAGCCGTAATAACAACTATATCCCGGAGTAATCTTGGAGTTCATTTAGAGCAAGATACAATTATTGCGCTGTGTGCAACAAGCACCCTGCATTTGCTGCGCACTGCTGAGCCTGCAGCCAGCTCCCTCCCGGCGGTGCTCTCCCGCAGACGCCTGCTAACTGCTCTGCTCTTGCATGCCATTGCTCACTGCACGCTCACACACATCTGTATTCCTCAAAAAAATCTTTGCTGCTAAATGTCAGGAAAATTCTATCTGTCTGCTAGCAGCCTGGCAGTCCCCACTGTGGAACCAGGATACTCCAGGCTCGGGGAAAAGGATGCTAAGAGATGGAGGTATTTCCCTGCTCCCTGGTTTGCAACTGGGACCACTGGGCTCTTGCATGAACGTTACAAGGAACCATGTACATGCCAAGGAGCCATTGGGAAGCACGCAGCTATAGAAATGCTCCCGTCTTCTTCCACAGCCCGAGTTGGGTTCTGCAAAGCGCAGCAGAAGGCATTGAGAGCAATAAGGCTGACACACCCCTAGCTTAAATTTGGACAAGCTTTTTAATACCCTCCAGAAGAGATTACTGGAATGACCTACTTGTTTACATGTGGTGAAGCCATTAAATGAGCAGAGGGCTTTGCTCATTAGAGAAAGAGGGATGCAGGGTGGTGCCAGCCCCAGTAGCACCAGTGCTGCAAGCGGTGCCTCCAAGGAGCTGGGTGGAAATTCCCCACCCTGCTCGTAGTACTCATCATCATAGAACCATAGAATCATTTGAGTTTAAAAGGGCCCTTAAGGACCATCCAGTCCAACTCCCCTGCAGTGAACAGGGACTCCTACAGCTCAATCAGGTTGCTCAGAGCCCTGTTCAGCTTGACCTTGAATGTCTCATAGGCAGGATGCTTTGTGCTGCAGGGCAGGGGTGGCTAACCCAGGCTTCCAAAGGCAATGGTGGTTTGCAAGGAGCTGGAGCTCCTCAGCAAAGCCAGTGCTGTCCTGCACAATGGGCTTGGAATGTAAAGGGAGCTCCAGTTGCAGGATACTGGAATTTGGGATGCTTGAATGCCTGCCTGTTTCATGGGTCCTTGGGATAGAGCAGCACACAACCTGGTGCAAAGGAACCCTTTGCACCTTGAGAGAATAGTTTGTCCCATCTGCTGTTGGAATGGGAACCAATGAAGGAGTCAGAATGCGTGTTGTAACTTCACCAAGAGTATGACTCGGGTTTTCTATGTGGTGATTGACATCTCTCCTCTCACAGCATTCCAGGCTGGAAGGTCCTGGTAAAGAGCTTCACTCAACTTGCAACAGGAGAAGTACTCTGACCCTCTGATCATCTTTGTTGCCCTCCTCTCAACTCACCCCAATAGCTCTATCTCTTTCTTATGCTAGGGACCCCAGACCTGGACACAAAACTCCAGATGGGGCCTCGCAAGGGCAGAGCAGAGGGGGACAGTCCCCTCCCTCTCCCCACTGGCCATTCCTCTTTTGGTACAGCCCAGGGTACAGTTGGCCTTCTAGGCTGCAAGCGCACACTGTTGGCTCATGTCAGCTTTTTGTCTATCAGGACACTCCAGTCCTTCTCAGCAGGGATGCTCTCAATGAGTTCTTCTCCCAGTCTGTACATTATCTGAGATTGCCCTAGTCCAGGTGTAACACCTTTCTGTTGGCCTTGCTGAACCTCATTAGGTTCATATGGACCCAATTTCCAAGCCTGTCAAGGTCTCTCTGGATGACATCCCTTCCTTCTATGGTGTCAACTGCACCACTCAGCTTGGTGTCGTCAGCAAACTTGCTGAGAGTGCACTCGATCCCATTGTCTATGTCATTGATGAAGAAGCTGAAGAGCATCTGTCCCAAGAGGGACACCACTTGTCACCAGCCTCCACGTGGACATGCAGCCATTGACCACTGCACTGTCCTCATTTGGAGCAGCCTCACCCAAAATTCCTCTGTGCCTGGTGTCCACCAGAGGAAGGGCTCCAGGCTGTCCCATCACAGTCACCACTGGCAGCAGGCAGTGCAGGTCACAGCACAGCGCTGCAGCCACGAGTCCTTGGGCCAGAAACAAGGAGAAGAAGTGTGTTGTTATAAATCGACAGCCCTGCCTTAATAGCTGTAGGCTATAGGTGTGTAGATTAAATTTCTGCCCTATATTTCACCGGAGTCAGATGGTGGCATGTCAAGGCACCGTAAGCGTGCAGCCCTTGGACAGCGTGCGGCAGGTCAGGCGAATGGGCTAACAGAGCAATGAAATAAAGTGCAATAAAATGCAGGCTGAAGAACAGGAGAATTTCCTCACAGTGAGATCTAGGCTGTAAAACAGCATCTTGGGGAATGGATGGAAGCTTCTTTGCGATTGGGTTATTTAAAAAAAAAGATTTGACGAATGTTAGATGGTGTATATTAGCCTAGTGGTGTGAAAATAGTGGCAATTTTGTCAGAAAAAAATGATGACAGAGGAAGCGTGCTGCTCCATTTTCAGCAACTTCACCCTGAGTGCTTTTTCATTTCCTCTGGAGAGTGAGGAGTGGAAGGGGAGCAGGGCTGTCTCTGGGACCCCGGCAAAAGGGAGGAGGGTGTAAAATGAGGAGCTGGTAATAAATATTCAGCTTGTTTAGAACTGCAAATACCAGGGAAGGGAGAGCAGTAAACCAAAGGGGCTGCAATCAGCTCCTGGCTAGTGGTCAGGAACGCGGAGCTGAGCTGGGTCAGGAGGAGCAGAGGGGTGAGCCAGGCCAGATGCAGGGCTGAGAAGGCAAAAACTCGAGAGGAAGCTGCTTAAGAGAGGCTCTTCTTAATGAGAGACAAGTACACTAGAAAATATTGCCTGCTAACAGTATTCATAAGCTGCTCCCAAGATGTTTTGATTAAACTGCTGTTGTCTTTCTAGTGTACTAATGGCTTCTAATCTCTCTTGATGCCTTGGGGCGAAGGGGTCTACTGATTCACAGCAGCTTGGTGAGCTGAAACTGGTCCCCGGTGAATGCATCTCTCTTGCCACAATCAGGGCTTTTAATTTTTAAAAATGTGAGTTTTTAGCACAGGGAGATCCCTTCGCACGCGAGTAGGGGGTAAGCACTGTGCCACTGCGTGCTGAATGCTGAGGGAGCTCCTCTGGGACAGACACCCACTTCTCCCCCATCTGGGGGGGGAACTCTGCCACGCAGTGCTGTCGTGTGACTGTTTCGCTGCTGGATGGAATGGAGACTTGGGCTCCTGTTGCTTCTCCACTGGGTTGCTGGACAGCGGGGCTGGATGGTGCTGAGAATGCAACCCCTTAAAGCCATGCTCTGGGGCAACACTACATCTGAAGCACACCAACCCGTGAACCAGTGGGTGCTGTCTTCCCAGCCACGGGTGCCCAGCACACAGCGTAGGCTCTTCTCCAGTGTCCTGGTGGGGCTGGGCACCGGGGAGCATCCCTGATGAGAGCAGACAGTTCCTCAGTCCTCTGGGTATAGTGGCTGCTTGTTGCTTGCAGAGAATGAAAACATATTAAAGTCAGAAACCGCTGCACCAGTCATTTTCCAATTCCCCGCTCAGAGAACTGGCTTCCCTGGAAAATAGGTCACTTACATAAAAAGCACCTTATTATCACACCAGAGCAGTGAAGGAAAGAGATGGCTCAAGAGACACTTTCATTTTGAGCCCCCGTTCCTGGGTACTTAGATATTTCTGGAAAATTGACCCTTTGGGCTGCAATTTCTCATGCTCGTTTCCAGCCCATAAGGTGAATTTCAGGACCTCGTTTTCTCCACTGAGTTAGATGAGGCTAGGAAAGAAAATGTGTTGTTTCTTAACCCTTGGAGGATGGGGTGCACAGGGACTCTTGCTTTCCATGGGGACTGAGGTGAGCCATATCCCTGGGTGAAGGCTCCCATAGACAAGCAGTCTTGTGTTCCCCACCCCCTCCAGCCCTTCCCAGAAATAGATGTGCTTTATCCCTCTAACTCATATGTGTTTCTCTCTCCCCTGCATGGGAAATAGTGAAGGGGAAATGGTGAGGAGGGATCAGGAGGGCTCATGCTGAGTTTGGGTGCACTTGAGATGTGGAAGAGGGTAACGGGACCATTGGAACATGTCACATTGTGAGGACAGAAGAAGGTATCCAGTTTTTTGTAAAGGAGACGGAGCTAAGAAGAAGGTGGATGGAGTGAAAGGAGGGACTCATTGAGTTGAGTTTTTTTGAGAGGAAAAGGGGAGATCTGCAGTGAATAATGCTGGTTTGGCTCAGCAAGAGGAGTGACATTAGCAAAATGCCCAGTTCTGCTCTGAAAGAAAGCAGTTCCGGTTCTGGAGGACAGGACCACCTCCTTGGTCCTGGGCTGGGTGCTGTGTTCTTTGACTGTTTTCCCTTATCCTTGGAGGCATTCAAGGCCAGGCTGGATGGGGCCCTGGGCAGAAGCAGATGGAACTAGTTGGGCTTTAAGGTCCCTTCCAATGCAAACCATTCTGTGATTCTATTATTTCAGCCCTGGCCAGCAGGTGGAAAAGGGAGCCCGGAGAAGAAGAGTACAAAGAGAGGGAAAAAGAAGGAGTGGCATGGCAGAGACTGGGAAGGAGAGGATGAAATAAGATGGGCAGATGGGATGGGAGGACTGAGGATAACAGCATGGCGAGGAGCCTGTGGAGAGGCTGGGGAGGACAGATGGAGTAGGGGACAACCAAAGAGGCTGAATTGTGCCAGAGCAGGTCTCCTCCTGCACTCTTACCAGAGCGACTGCCCCATCCCAAGGAGGAGCACACTGCCCAGCACAGCTCTCACACCTTGGGACATCTCTGCCACTGCGGGAGGTGGGCAGAAGAGCCTGGCACTTTGGCCTGGAGGAGAGGCTTCCAAAAAATATCAGAAATTAGCTTCGCGGCAGCGGCAGCCAGCGAGCAGTAGTAATTTACATAGCAGGAGCTGGGAGACAGATAGCTTTTTAAACCAGATCTGTCATTCCCAGCTCTCTCCCCGTCTCTGACGCTTTGATGTTCCTCTTTGAAGAACTCTCCTCACTCGCTATTCCTCGCTCCCTTGGTGCCGCTCCAGCTCTCCGAATGCCTTTCTCTGTCTTCCTGCCTGCGCGTCACTGCTGCCGTGCTGGTACGCCCGCATCTCAGCAGGAAAGGATCGGAGCGTGCGGCAGCTGGCACCCTGACATCAGCACTGGAGGGGCTGCAGTGAGGGAAAGAGGCCTCTGGCAGCACTGGGACATTTGCTCAGCGCAAGATCTACTGCTCCATCACAGAGTGTGGTGTGAAACAACATGGCCACAGCGCCAGGCAGCTATCCGTCACTGGGCTGGCACCTGAGGGGGAGCTGGGATCTTGAAGTTTCTTGAAAAATCCCTTCAAAATCTGCATAAGCTAAACCAAAAAAAAAAAAAAGAAAAAAAGGTGTTCTAACACCCGAATTAGCACCTATTCAGGTGTTTAAGGGATAAAACCTGAAAGAGGTCACAGTAGCGCTTTGGTTTCACCAAGCGCATATATTGGTGAGGGGGTAAGGTGCCTCAGTTCAGGTCTTCTCACAGAGGCAAGAGATGTGTTGCATGTGAATGGCGTAACATCACGTTGTAGTCCAGTGGTGTGTTACTTCATCACGTTTCAGGGAGACCTGGAGAGCAAACAGCCATGACACAGATCAACGTCTTGCTGCTGGATATCTCACGTGCAAGATACTTTGGATCAGCGCCATGCTTTTGAATTTAAACTTATTTCAGTGTACCTGCAGAAGTCCTGGTTCTGCTTACTCCTTCCGACTTCAAGGGCATGTGAGATTGCACTTGAATTTGGGCTCAAGGGCCAAGAGGTGTGAACCAGCTGGTTCCACTGCCAGGACTGAGCAAGAACTGCTGTTCCCATGCCTAAATGTCTCTGCTTGGGTGAGCCCAAGCCAGGGAAGTCAGGGCACTGGGCTTCCAGGAGAGCTGGAGGACAGTGCTGAACCATCCCAAATACTCACAATAGAGACTTAGCTACTTCTCAGGTCCCACCATGGTTTGGGGAGGTCAGGCAGGAAGACAGCACTACTCATCAGCAGGCTTTGAGCTCTTTGAGTTACCTTTTCATATTCTCATTAAGGGCTGCTGCAAGAAGAGGGCTGGCTGTTGATGGAATGCATGGCTGTCATCACCAGCACACAAACCTGTCATGCTCAGAGGCTGCTTTAATCAAAAAACATCAGGTTTCAGGTTAGGGACCCTCTATCTGTTGCCAGCACTGTAAATTAACTCCAGCCTGGTACCCAGGGGTACCTGCCCTCCAGCTGTACAGGTATCCACATGGCAGAGCAGCCAGGAGCAGGGCAAGTGATCCGTTTTATCTCACACAAGCTGGTAGCCCTGGAGGCTTGATTTTCTCTGCTGCAGGTAAGGGGAATGATGAGGATAGAATCTGGCCTCGAGATTTCACCCTGGAGAACAAAGGCAAGCTGCAACATGGCTAATGCAGCAGCTCGCATTCGTACCATGGTGCCCCTGGGCTCTGCTACATCACCTGGGTGCAGGGTTGTGGTAGCAGCAGTGCTTCGGGGGAAGCTGAGAGCCCCCTCCTGTCATGTGCCCAATGCTCTGTGTGCCCACAGGCACCTGAATGGAGGTGAGAGATGCAGGATGGCTCTCTGTAACCAGGTTGGTGGCAGAAAAAGATCATCCTTTCTCTTGCGAGAATGAATGAAAAAACAGGCTATGAGCACTGCCAAGCAAATCTACAATCTTTAGGAAAAGGAGCAGTCAGACATTGTCACCTCCCTTTAATCTCTGCTTGATTATTTTCTCCTCGGCCATCGCAGGCTATGTGACCAGCAGTAAGCACACCCTGCTCCGCTGTTAACTATTAATGATGTAAAGCTGTATTAAGCCTGAGCTGCCCTGATCGTCTTGTTCAAAGCATCCCTCGAATGCCACAAAATAAATGTCTTTGCTACAAGCTGTTAGTCAGCAGGCTCATGCCTGCTTTGTCTTGCCATTTTTTTTCCTGAGAAGCATTTTTGTGAGCTGAACGCTGCAGTGGTGTATGTGTCACAGGAATAGAAAATGCCTGAGACACACACTGACCTTCACTATAGTCAGTGTTTTCACAGAGCTCACCGAGCCTTCAGAGGTCATCCTATGCATTCGGGAAGGACAGAGGGCCAGGACCCTACCGGCAGAAATCAATGCAGCCTGCCTGTGGAGCAGCGTGTTCCTCAACTGGGAATTCAATGAATGGCTTTTGATAGAGGGCTGTGCAATCAGAGGCATAGAGAGAGGGCAAGCAGGGAGCATCTCTTCTCTAGCTCCTGCCCTACAAGAATAAGGGGGATCAGCTGTGGCTAGGCTGGCCAAGGCAAACTCCTCTTGGGTGAGGATGGTAAGGGGGAACAAGGCATCAGCCTCCTGGGATCTTGCTCTCCTCCTGAACAGGGTGCTGAGAAATCCAGGCACCCAGCGGGCCCCAAAGCAGCAGCCTGAAGTTGTGTGAGAGACAGGCTCTGCGCATTGTCACCCTGTCGTGAACTATCCAGAAGTGAAGCTCCTTCTGGGGCAAAAGACAGGTGAGAAAGCAGAGGTGTTGTCTCTTCCAGAGCAAGTCTGACCACCATATGGTGCTGACAGTTACTGTCACCGTAATTAATTCCTTCCTGACACTTCTCTGGCAGATGTCCTCATGGCCTACAGGACCGGGACTGTCTTCTTAGCAGCTGCAAGGAAGCAGGGTAAGAAATAAGTGGCAAGGGAGTTTCCTTCTGTTTTGCAGGGGAGGTGAGCTGCATGAGAAAGAAGCAGAAGAGGAACTCCAGCCCCTGGCCATTCGGGCTTTGGGAAGGGAAAGGGCTCCCTTTTCCCCATGGTGACACCTCCAGATTACACCAGGATTGCTGAACCTGACACTTCATGTGCAGCAATTTGCGCATTGCAACGAGGAAATTAAGCCAAAGCAGCGCACCTACTTCATGCAAACGTGACCTCTGTGCCCAGCAGCCATTTGACACTCTCCATTAAACAACTCTACCTGCAATTAAAATCATCCAAAGTGAGACTTTGAACTGCTGGGCCTTAGGATTACAGCTCCAGAGGGACCAGTAAACACAAGATACGTATGTTTCTCTCCTCCTGCTTTCTTCTGTGCCTCTCCTCTAAAGAAGAGTTCTTAATGAGTCTGAAGGAAGGAACAAGAGCCTGGAGCTGGGTATAGAATGACAGAATCATAGGTGCTGTAAGTATATTCTATGTGGTCATCCTCAGGCAGTAATGGCTTCTCCCCGTACTCGGGCACAACTAGCTCTTACTCTCTCTGCCTTTGCTGGTAGGTGCACCTATCTGACACAGCTCCAGCACCCTCTGACACACAGGAGATGTCAAGGGATGCTACAGGGCTCAAAGTCCATCCAAAGCGATACTGCTTATGTTCCTGTATTTTGCTGACAGCAAACCCTTGCCTTGGCTGAGCTACTGTTATACAGGACTTTTTAAGGAATGATAGATGGGATGGATTGCTGATGCTTCTTAAAAATGGCCAGTTTTACATATAGGTCCAGCTTTCTGCTTTTTATGGATAGCATTTCACTTTTATGAATTGAATTAGGGATTTTATTTTGCCTTCCCTTCACGTAATTCCTGTTTATTATACAACCTCTCCTTATTGATGCAGTATCTTTAACGATAAATGATGCATGAGCGATCTGAACAGTTACTGGAAAGTGTCCCTGGGTGAGCTCTCGGGAGGACCGCTTGCCTCACTAATGGAGGAAAACTCTAACTACTTCCTAAATCAATTAACCCAAAAGGCCAGGAGACATGTCCCAGCTGCTCCCATACGTGCCCATTCACATACGGTAAGCTCTCATCCATAGGTAAAAGCATGGTACCCACAGACACACTCATTGCTACTGGTGTGGTTCCAACCATGCAGACGTCAGCTGGGTGACATTTCCTACTCGGCGACTGACATCCATACCGGGATGGGACAGAGGTGCTGGACTGCAGGGGAGCAGAGTTAGCATGCCATGAGGGCATCCAACATGAGTACAACACAACGCCACTTGAGGTGACAAAATGAAGCCATGACAGTAATGTGCTCATCCAGAAGAGAAGAGGTAAGCAGGAATTTCTGATGGACTGGATGGCACGCTCCTTCTTCCAAGGAGAGTGTCAACACTGCCTCTAAGGCTGGAAAACCCAGAGGCGAGTGAAGAGAGGAAGCAAAGTGTTGGTGGCACTAGAAATTCTCTATTAAGAAGGAGAAACATTGATTAGAAAAAAAGAGAAAAAAAAGAACAGAGCAAGTTTGAGTCTGTGGTGGAGGGGGGTCTTGGCAGATATTTGTTCCATAGAGCATGCCGTACTCATGGGGAGGGACAGTGGTGAGTCAGGTATGCAGGCAAGCTGGGGATGGCAGTGTACATGGAGCAGAGGAAGAGATCTGGAAGGTCTGTACAGCAGGAAGAAGTGAGAATAGGAAATACAGGGCTTCGAGTCTTGTGGCATGAAAGCCAAAAAGAATGAGGACCAGGTCAGGGTGGAGAGCAAGAAGTGTCAGAGGGCAGCCACCAGGCATCAGGAGGACAAGAAAGACATTTCCACATGACTTGGCAGCTCTGCTTCTGTGCCGTGAAGAAAGAAAGGTGGGCTGTAACCTGCATGTAACCTCCAGAGGGTATGTGTGCAGGAGCCACACATCTGAGCTACAAGCCTGCCCCTGGTGGGACCCAGCGGGCTTTCCAGAAGGGAGGTGTAGGCATTGGCCTTGGCAGAGCCCCGGCACTGTCAGTGTTTGAGCTTCAAAGGGGAGGGAGCACTGGGATCCCAGCAGGCACGTTCCATGGCACATCCCAAGCTCTTCAGCTCCAACACCACCCAGCAAATCCACATGCGTGCACTCAGCAGAGAACACCATCAGAACTCAGTGCACTGTGCCCTGTGGCCAAGGCAAGGGCATTCAGCCTGATTCCAGCAGCACTGGGAAGCTGCCCTCATTGTGTCCTGTGCCAGGAGGAATGCCCCCAGCCTCACCACAACAGTGAGCTGAGACAGTGCTGCAAAGCAGGCTAAGAGAACCGGCGAGCCCTATTTGCAGGGCTGCACCACTGACTCTTGGCAGACATGAAAGGGAGCTGAATCACTGTATTATAATTTCAAGCTCCATTAAAGAAACATGGGGATGGGGACAGTGGAGGGAAGGAGAGGGCAGGGAGGGATGAAGAGAAAATTGAACAGAGCAGAGTAGCACTTGAAGGGGAAAGAAATGTTGCTCATAGGCTCAGAAGGGGGAATTGCAAACAGAGATGAGATTAAAGGGGAACCCATGAGACCGTCTCTTTAAATACAGCAAGATTCACTTATTCCTTGCTGAGCCAGGCTTGCTGAATGCTGGAGGCATGCGCTCCGCTGAGATTTGCCAGCCCATCAAGCAGTGGAAACCCATCTCTCCCCACATGCCAACAAACTACCCTCTTCCACCCATGTTACCAAGGAGGTCCTATTGCTAATAAATTTACTGCAGAATGACTCTTAGAATGCAGAATGAGTCTTAGCTTTTTCTTGGCGAGACATCAGCGCTGAACATTATAAAGATCCTTTTTCCAAGGGCATCATGCTGGGTGCCGTGTGTCGGGGTGTAGCCCATAGGTGGAGAGCAGAGCTACAGGTAGGAGAAGAAAGGAAGGAGTCTGAGAACACCGTCCATGGAGGAAATTAGATGCTCTCAGAGCCAGTGAATGGAAATCATGGGACCGGCTTGTAACAAGGTACCTGATCCCACCAGCTGGACCCTGATCACTTTGCTCTGCATGGGGGGACCTGCTGGATGTTGGCCTGACTGTGGCCTGGAGCCAGCCTGGAAAGTCTTCACCTGGTTCAGCCCTGTATCTCCCATACCCATGACTTCTGAAGATTTTTAGTGCCTCAGGAGGGTTGGCTAGGCCCAGCATTTGGGGAGAGGCGGACATTGTCCCATGCACTCCACGGTCGTCCCACAGAGGCTACAGGCTCCTTTCCTCTGCTCTATGCCCAGCTGAGGTCTGGTCCACCATGAAGAGTGGTGGTGCTGCTGACTGAACAAAGGCTGTAGTGATGTACAGGTGAAGTAATGATAACCTGAATAAGAACTGGCCAGCAGAGACTCTCTTGTTGATGTTTGAAGCATAGTGGTGTTTAGTCTGATGCCCTGGTCAAATTTAATGTATGCAATGACATTAAAGTTACACCAGATCCCCTCACCCCCTAAATTGCAATTTCAACTCATCTCCACATCCCACACCTTGAATTTTTATGGCCATGCCTGATTGAAAGAGACTGAATTCCTTGGGACAGTGACCGGTTTCCATTTGCTCTGACACACTAGTGGGGCTGAATAAATAGCAAAAAGTAGTCCTGATGTAACAAGGCAATCGTTACTGCATTTCTTAAGTTGTTGCCTGGCACTACTAAATGCCATTAGATATCTGCCACATTATGCCTTAGGAACTCCTGGGTTTTGCCATGTTTGCTTTGTGGAAATGAGAACAATTGCAGACCTCCTGCCTTGGGTTTTGTCCGAACAGCTCCCCGGCAGAAGCCAGGGCAAATCGTGCTTTCTGCAGGCTGTTCTGCTTCCCAGTGGCCATGTTGAGAGCCAGGAGGGCTGGTGATAGCCCATGGACTGACCTGCAGAAGAGCAGCATCCCAGCACTGTGCCCACTGCCCCTCTGCTGCATCAGGTGAGTGCAACCCTTCTTTGGAGCTGCAGGTCCTGGCAGATTTCACATGGTGTCTCCTAGGTTTCTGGACTGCTTTTTGATCCTAAGGGTTCTGAAGGATTGCCAGGACCTTCCATTGATCAGAAACAAAAACATTCCTGCTCAGTCACAAACTCTGAAGGCTGGTGAATCCAAGGAGGTGCCACATTCAGAAGGTGGAATGCAAAGGCAGCAGGAAAGACTGAGACTCATGGGCTAGAGACTCCTTAGTATGCACAGCAGCACCCTTCCCAGAGGGGCTAAGCACACACCTTGTACCTGGCCACACTTCTCCAGTTGAATATTCCTGGGCCTGAGACCACAGCATCCTAATTCAAACAGACTGCAGAGCACAATGGCAATGCAAATAAGAATAAATAACAGTAATAATAAAGCAGCACCAGCTATCGCCAGCTCCCCTAGTGATCCCTCGCCAGCCATTGCAGTTTCCATGCTGGGTGAGCCCCGCAGTGCTGCGGTGAAGGCTGGCGCCGGCAGGCAGCCTGGCGCAGGAGCCCTGGGTGCAGTGACCCAAGGCTGCAGCCTGCTGTTGGAGCTTGAGGCAAGCTCAGCCCTCTTCTGCCTGTTCAGCCAAGCAGCAGAGCAACGCAGAAGGGAGCAGATGGGTGTAGGCAATTATTAATAACCAGGCTTCTCAGTGTTGCTTGCCGTTTATTACAGCCCCACTTAAAAGAACATGCAAATGGGCATATTGGGACCCACTAACCCAGTATCCTGTGCTAGCTGCACTGTACTGCCAGTGACTAATAGTCAGTGCTCAGAAAGGGGTACGTGAAGAGGGCAACAGCAGACTGATGCGTCCTCAGGCTGTACTGGTCAGCATGATGGGTGGCAGCCTCAGCATAGCACAAGCCTATGGTTTATGGAGTACTTTGTGGTCCTCAGGTGTGCTGTAGCAGGGATTTAGAGAAGGAGGTGGTTTTTCAGATGTTTATGGGAAGTATTCTCCAGTGTGAGGGACAACAAGGCAGACAACACCGATGAAAGTGTCTGAAAACAAAACACAAGAGCCAGTGGAGGTGGGATTTGGCAGCTCTCTGATGAAAGAGATGAGGAGTGGGAGCAGAGGAGATGTGGACTCCCTCTTATCTCAGATTCCTGGAGGGAGAGGTTTTTGCAGACTGCAAAATTTCATTCCACTCTGGAAAAGAACTGAGTGTTTTGGGGAGTGGGCAGGAGAGTTTCAGAAAATCAAGATGCACATCCCTCCAGCCATCCACCAACAGCCAAAAAGCCACACTGAGGTCTCCCAGAAAGGAGAAGCAGGCTCCTGTTGTACTTCATTGTGCATAATTAAATAGGACTCCATAAATCTTGATCTGAAATCAGAATGATGTGTGAAACTCATTTAAATAAGTGGCACAGGAGGCATCACACACGTGGGCCTGAACATGGTGGTAGAGCTGGGGCGGGTTAAGCCTGAGTGGCCGGGAAGGCAGAGGATGTATGGGTGCTGCCATGGCCTTGCTGGGCCCTGGCTGACATCCGTCACCTGGTGCCATCAAAGTGGCTTCTCTAGCTCATGTGGAGCTGCTTGGACGTGGCCCCTCTTTAGTGGCCCTCTCTTGCTTACAGACCAGGGTTCAGCCCTGGGACCTACCCCTCAGTACCATCAGTCACTGCGCAGATGGAGAAAAGAGACAAATTAAAAATGAACTATATATATAGCTCTGCTGTTACCAAGACATATGGAAACAAAGTCCCCTCTGTGTGTACCCAGTTATCAAGAGTGGTGGTGGAGATGGGGAGGGCTGAGTGTATTAGAGGCAACAGAGCAAACACTTTTAAGTCTCCTCTTTGACTGTTTCCTCCCTGAGGGCAGTTCCATCTAGCACAGGTCAAGGCATGGCTGGGCGCCTTTTGGTAAAGGTAAGAGATGAGTATCAGCCATTCGGATGGGTAAGTGTGGTCGCTTTGGGCTGCCTGGGTGTGTGCAGCAGAGACCTTGGGCTGCTTCAATCCCTGTTTCCTAACACTACTATCCCATTTTTCCCAGGGGCTCAAGTCCCTGCACTTATAAATAGGTCAGCCTTACAAGGAACGTAACTACTCAAAATACACCCTTTGTAACATCAGTCCTAGGGCTTCTGTTCTCTCATTTGCCATGGCCAAGCAACTCATGCTCCAACAAAGAGTCTCTCAGATCTATGCATCATCGCTAGTTCTGTCCAAGCATTACTGGTCCCACTGGCTCAGTGAGACTGGAGGAGACCTCGTGGGTTCAAGCATAGCTCTATGGCATCTGTGAGGGGGAAGGGAGGAGAGGAGAGGAGAGGAGAGGAGAGGAGAGGAGAGGGAAGGAGAGGAGAGGAGAGGAGAGGAGAGGAGAGGAGAGGAGAGGAGAGGAGAGGAGAGGAGAGGAGAGGAGAGGAGAGGAGAGGAGAGGAGAGGAGAGGAGAGGAGCTCCTGTCACTTGCTGAAGTTAAAATGCCTGGAAGGACAACTTAGCTGTAGCTACTCTTTATCCTTTTTTAGTGTTTTTCTTTCTTTTCCTTCACCACACTTCAAATAATTTGATGCTGAATATTTAAGACTGTTGTGTTGTCTTCGGTTCACCCCATCTGACCTCCTGGTCTTCAGGATGGCACCAGATGATGAGGAGGACGATAATATTCTGCTGTTTTTCAGCTTTGCTGTCTGAAGCTCCACGAGCCCTTCGGCAGCAGCTGCTTGTTAAGGCCTGCAAGCCACCCAAAGTAGGTTAATTTATTCCTCCCGCTCCGCGAATAGCGAGAAGCAGTGACTGGCTGGAGCAAGCTGGATGGCGAGGCAGCCCTGTGGGCTTCAGGCTCCCTCCCTGGGGCAGCAGAAGCTGAGGGCAGAAGGCTGGAGATTCGTATTTCCTCCTAGACATGGGAGGAAAGAGGTGATGTGGGTTAGGGTTAGCAAACAGCAGCAGCAAAGCTGTTTCTATGCCCAGGTGTGGAACAATGTGTTTCTGCCCTGGTGCCAGCACCATGGCTGAACACGCTGGCCAGGGGGCCACGAGGGGATGTATACTTGTTTTTCTTCTCAGTTACATTACATAATGTGAGGTAGGAAATGTTTGTACAGTAGCTATATTGGTCCTTGGGGCAAAGGGGGAGAGGAAGGAGGCAGTAGGTAATTTGAGGCTCTTTATTAGACCAATAAATCATTTGTAATACACCAGCATGCAGGTCGCTCCCTTATTGCCTGTGTCAGCCACAGTGATGAGACAAGATGGTGGAGCGTGTGGATTTCCCCTAAAGCACCTAAAGCAGAGGGCCCTCAAGCTGCTAAGGCTGGAGGCAGGACTAGGGCTCACCATCCACTGGGGAGGAGAACAGGACTCCTCCTCGCAGGCTGCAGCAGCCTGACCAAGTCCCCTGGGGTGAAGGTGACACACCAGAAGCTGTCATCTTTGTAGACTGGGGGTTTGGGCAAAGCTTGGTCCGTGTTTGTCGGGAAAAGGCCCCTTTGGGTCTCCTGGCTGCCCTGGATGACTTGAGGAGGCCAAGGAAGATTGTGCAGTCATGTAATAACAGGTGATTTTAAGACAATTTCTGAGGTGGAAATTCTTTGTCACATTCCACGGTTGTGTCTGCTTTGACTTGAAATCATCAGGTTCTCCAAAATAGCCTACCTGTGTTTCCAAGTGCTTCACAGCACATCACCTGGCCTAATGTTTTGACAAACAATACCTACATGGATTCCCCCTCCTCCTCCTCTCCCTCCCCCCAACAAAGTAACTGCTTTTGATGGCTTATCTTGGGAGCTATGCAAACACAGCAGAGGAGATAAACTCTCCTTCCAGGTGAATTCACACAAGAGTGGGCTCCCAGGGCATCTGAACAAACACACTCCTGCGTTAAGCAAGCAAATGCTCTTGGAAAGCTGGTGAGGGAGCACTGAATTGGCCGAGCACGTAATGCTGCCAGTGTGCTTGGATTTGAAACAACCAGAAAAAAAGCCAACAGAAAAAAAGCTGAGCAACTTCAAAGGAACCTAATGGGGAGAGAGAAATGTAAAAATGGTTAAAAATACCATTCCCTGTTATGAAATACACATTTGAGGTGGGAGGAAATTGCACGGCACGCCTGCTTCTGTGGGATCTGATTCAGCTGTAATCCGTTAGTATGTTCTTTGCATCCTCATGGATTGTTTGATGGAAGCAGCAGCTAAAAGCAAATCGCAAGGTGAGAGAGTGAGACTTGCTCACAAGAATTAGCGGTGTCAGGAGAGAAATATCACACACCTACCTGACTGAATTATGCATTATGCTGCAAAGTCCCTGATGTCAATACACAAAATGCTATTCCCATTGTTTTGCCTGTGATGAATGATAGCAAAAGAATTCAAATCACATCCACACAGCAATTGTCCTAGTGTAACTAAGTCTCTCCTATCCACGTGGGTATGCTCGTGCTGGCAAAATACATGCAGTATGCCAGGTGTTCTAGGAATAGGCTACAAAGGAATACGGGAAACATTTATTATGTTCAGCAATACAAAACATTGTCTGATTGGTACATACTCACTGTGGTAACTTCTATTTCTCATGAACACTGAGAGTAATAGGTTGGATGTTACTCCAGAGCTTGGATCTTGAGAGAAATGGGAGAGAAGCTCATATCTGAGAATGAGAGTGATTTGAGACACAAATTTCCAGGGAGACTCCTCTCCTCAAACAAGATAAGAGAACAGGAAGCAAAGCCAAACAAAATGTTATCCTCAGTACAAAGGAGCATCAGTTGTGTACCCTCTCTGTGTGACAGAACCAAGAGGATTGTGAAATTATGTATAATAAATGGTTAAAAAAAAAAAAGGTTATCATTTTAAGGAACACAAGATTATTAAAATTTCCTGCTATTAGACTTTGCTAGTGTGTTTGCAGGACAGCAGATAAGAAAGCTAGCAAACCATATCTGCTAGCAATATAGTTGCCTTTGCCCTATAACCAGAGTACATCAATCAGTTGCTAACTGCATTCCCAGTCTGAGCAGCTGTGAGTATTCAGATGTGTAACCAGCCCTGTGTGCTTGTAGGACAAATTGCACGCAGGTGAGTGCATGAGTTGCACAGAACTGTCTTGCTCCCATTAATGCCTTATCTATGTGAAAAAAAAAACAAACTGTTTTTTCTTTGGTTTGGTGACCAAATAAAACATTTGGACTGAAGAAAAGTAGATCCGAGATTTAAAAGAACGTTTTGTTTGCATTCTTTGGATGCCTCGTTCTCTCCCTCAGAACAGATCTTCATCATGAAACAACAACACTTCAAGATGTTTGGGAAACAACTAAACAAATCAGAAGATGTTTTACCAGTGGCTAGCTGAACTGGAATAATTGCTGCAAAAGTACTTCTTTTTTTCACGCTCTCCCACAAGCAGAACAAATGGTCTAACTAAGAAATGTAGCCTGGCCTGTGTTCTGAGCTGCTTAAGGGACTGTGCTACTGTAAACAAAACATGGATTTGATTAGGGACTGAGAAGTCAGAGCTGGCTGAAAGCATCTCGCAAGGAAGGCAAAAGTGAGTTGTGCTGCCCTAGAGATGGAGACAGCACTGGGATGTCCATTAGAAGGACAAGAGAGGAGATGGAGTAGGAGAATGCTCCACAGACAGGAGTTGTGGCTGCTGCTGCAGACTGAGAAGTCAGAAACCCAAGAAAGGAGAAGGGGCTGCTGCTGCTGGAAAAAATCCCATGTTTCCACTCATTTCTCCTCCCCATGCCCCATTCCTGCAGCCTGCCTGCTGCCCATTTTATCACTGTGAACACTGTGTTCCCTGGGGGAATGCCAGGTGGGCACATGTGGGCCACTCCTGGCCAGGCAACCCCGCTGCCCTGCTTGCTGCAGGCTCTGAAAGGCTGCTGCAGCCTAGTAGCCTTGCTCAGGCACATGAGCTCCTCCACTGCTCCCAGACAGAGCTGCCTCCTTTCATTTGGCTGCTTCACTGCCTGCCAGGTGCCCTGAAGAGGTGGAAGATATCAGGGTAACCCAAGTTTGGAGATATCCTGAGGTCATGTTGTGCAGTAGGGCTTACAAATGGACAGTGAAGCTGAGGGCACTCACCACAACCCCCTTCTGCAGACCATTCTCTTATCCTTCTCAGGGATGCCCCAGTTCTGTCTCCAACTCCAGGGCAGCACAACTCAATTTTGCCTGCCCTGCAAGAAGCTTTTAGACAATGAAGCCCTAAACATTGTTGTTCCAGGGCAAAGCAACCTTGGTGGTCATGCTGGCTGCTTCTAAAAACACCAGTGTTGCAGAAGTGCCACTGCAGCCTTCTCAATTCATTTTTCAGTCCTTGAGCGGGACTCTACCCTCACCTTCTGCAAGGCAGTTTTTGAGTCTGTAGACAGCTTGATCTTATTGTAAGGATTTGTGCGAGGAGCCCTGTGGCTTTAATGGGGCTGCAAAATGACTGACTGCATTTATCCAGTCTATTTCAGGATCTGATTTATGCTGTTGAAAGCTGAGGTGTTACATGGACATCCACCTGTCAGAGCCCAGGCTTTCCTTAGTGTCTGGATTGACCTTCCCACACCTTGCAGACACAGCTTTAAATAAAAGTCTCTATTGGGAAAAACTCAGAAAACAGCTCCAAGCAGAGGCAAACCTGCAGATCTAACTTGGCAGTCTGGCTGTCTCATGCAGATGTAGGAAGGTGCAATCTCTTTCTATTCCCTCAGGATGTGACAAATTTGTGACTTTGGTTCCAACCCCCTCCACCATGGGCAGGGCTGCCTCCCACCAGCTCAGGCTGCCCAGGGCCCATCCAACCCAGCCTTGAACACCTCCAGGGATGGGACATCCACAGCTTCTCTGGGCAGCTGTGCCATTGCCTCACTGCCCTGAGTGAAGAATTTCCTCCTAATGTCTAGCCTAGATCTCCTCCCTTTTAGTTTAAAGCCATTCTCCCTTGTCCTGTCATGATCAGACGGTGTAAAAAGTTGATCTCCATCTTGTTTATAAGCTGCCCTCAAGTACTGGAAGGCTTCAATAAGGTCTCCCTGGAGCCTTCTCCAGACTGAACAAGCCCAGTTCCCTCAGCCTTACTTTGTCAGAGAGGTGCTCCAATTTCTGGAGCTTTCACACTAAAAGGAGATATCTGGCATTTGTCCCTGTGTGGGCTCCTAAATAATGCTGCAGACAGAATACATCAAAACCATGGGGCAAATAAATAGCCCAGAGGCCTGGGTCTAGCCTTATTTTTCACTCTCTCCCTTTGCTACAAGCGATTTTTTTGTCCCTAATAACAGTGATACCACTCCAGAAATGTGGGTAATGTAGGTGAGACAGGGCATAGTAAAGAATTTGTAAAGAGCTGGACAGGCCAGAACTGTGGACAAATCAGGGATACTTTGATCCAGGTGATCAGTGGAACAGCCTCAGGGGCCATCATACAAAACAGCACAGGGCATGGATGCGCATCGAGAGTCTTTGCCAGCAATCCCTTTGTGGAAAGGCTAAAACCACAAAATACTTCCCTGCAACTGTGATCTTGCAGCAAGGATTTGCTCTACACCACTTCCCTTTTGCAGTGTGCTTTTTTTGTCTTCACAAAAGGATTCCTTGGCAAGAGGCAGCTGCCAGCTGGCCAGATCTGGCCAAGGGGCTAACGGAAGTGTTCAGCTAACACAGTAGAATTGTCTATTCAAAGAAAAGTCACAGTTCTGACTTCAGTTTTTCATCAGGGATTATTATTCTAGGATCATTGCCAATATAATTTTTCTTGCTAAAAAGGAAATAAAATCCTATCATGCTCAAGTCATACACTTGAAAAGCATCACTTGTCCTGGCTGGTACTGCTGTTCACTCCCCTCCCTTCGTTCTTTTTGGTCCATGCAGTCTCTGTCTTCTCAGCGTTGCTTTCCTGCTTTTGTCCCAGAAGTGAAGAGAAAAGGTGACTTAGCCATTTCATTGTTGTTGTTGTTTTTTTTTTAAAGGGAAAGACATTTTAACTCCTGATATCTTTAATAACACCCTTTCTACCCCTCCTCTTTCCTTTTTTAGACCGCCTCTAAACCTTAGGTACAGATCTGGCTGACAGGATTCCTTTAATTATCCTCCCCCTGAATGCTCATCTCTTCCACGTTGCCTTCAACAAACACCACCACAAAGGTGCTGTGCAGACAAGAGGCATGTCCAAATTGAAGCCAGCAATGAAAACAAAACGTCAAAAAATCCACCATTAAAAAAATTAATAACAGATACACCAGGCGCATCTCATACGCCCCATTAGTCGGTAGTGTTCAGATACCATGGTGATGAGCATCCTATAAATATTTCCACAGCAGCAAAACTGCCTTAAAGGAACCACACGGCAGCTGATGTGCACCTAAACAGAGCACTGCATGGAAGCGCTTCTCGCCCTGCCCAGGTCCTTTGGCTGACACCTGAGCCCCAGTCGCAGGGAGGAAGCCAGCACCATCTGGTTTTCCTTTCCCTACCACAAGCAACAAGAGCAATGCTGCCCTGGCATTATTCCCATAATTCTGCAATTTGACCCAAACACATTGCTGGGCACAATGGTAGTCTGCACTTGGCTGTTCAGGGGTCTCTCAAAGCCATGAAGCCAGGTGAACGTTGTATCCTTTGGCGGCGCATTCTGAGCACCACGCACCCTTTGCACATCGCAGCCGTTGCAGAGCAGCTTGGAGATGTGGCTCACGGGGAGCCCAACGTATGCTTGTTTATCCTCCCAGAGGCAAATGTTTGTGGAACAGAACAGCACCTGATCTGGTTGTTACGTACTGGGGAGCTCACAGGTCCTCTGGAGCACAAGGGAGCCAAGCAAGAGAGAGGGAGGAAGGGAAAAAAACACGTTCAGATGTTTAGGCTGTGGCAGCCAACTTCTGCCCACGCAGGAGAGTTTTGCGTGTCTTGCCCTTGATGTAACCACCACCAGAAGTTTGCTTTCACAAACCCTTCTTGTCTTGAAAGCTACAACTCACACATCAGAAACTCATCTGAGAAGAAATGCCTAGCCCTGTTATTAACCTGTGGGCAGCGTCACCTGGAGGGTGATTCTTCACACACCTGCTGCTATTCAGAAATAGATGGAAAACTTCATATTGCAAAATAATTTTCAAAGAACAGCAGCTCCAATGGAAAATGGAACATAAAAATACAGAGAAATGATCCTGTTAAAAAAAAAAAAAAAAAAAAAAAANAAAAAAAAAAAAAAAAAAGCTGACCTAGCCTTGATGCTGAGAGCCCAGCTCAAAGTTGCTCTGATGCTGGTACAAAGGAGCCTGAAATTACTTGGAGCTGCCTCCTTACAGATTTTCCAGGTAGGAAGGAAAATAACAACAATAAGCTATTCCTTGCATTTTCCTTAGTGCATCTCTTGTACAAGGAATTGGAAAGGAGTGTGATTACTACTTGATTGGCTTTGTATCCCTCCTCAGGCAGCTGTAGCTAGTTACTAGAGAAAACAGAGAAGGGCAGAGAGGAGGGTATGTATGCTTTGGTAGCCATGCTAATTTTTGGTACAGGGATAGAGTTAGTTGCATGGGAGCATTTGGGGAATCAAACTTTCCTGATGAAAGCACGGTGCTAGCTGGGTATAGGATGGGTGGAGATGAAGAAAGCTACAGTCCTGACCAAGGAGCTGCTGCTCTGTTGCTACAGGCAAGTCTTCTCCAACTCCTCCTGTCTACCCTACACCTTGCGTCTTTTCTAGTCTGAATTTGCAGAATAGTCCTGGGTGTGTCCTGAGTTTACTTTGTTTTCTTTAATTATGCTTTCTGTTACAGTCAGAAATACTAGCGTGGTGGAAAGGCAATACATGAGTGAAATGACAAAAGGACAAACAGGAAAGGAATGCTCACCCATCTCCAAGGAGCTAAGCTCACAGGGAAAAACTCCACAAGGGAGGGATCTCCAACCAGAGATCCTTCCAGAGTGGCAGTCAGCCCTTAAACAGGGTCTAAGAGAGGTGCAGCCAGGCTCCACCCCTTCCGGTCACACAGCTGAATTGTCTTCATCTGTGCTCCCAGGGCTGACCTGGTCCTTTCCTCAGGTCATCAATCAGTGGTTCAGGCTGTGACTCAATAGTTCCCATAAGCTTTCTAAATATTATCTTGAGGTCCTAGGTGCATGGTGACTAAGTGTACAAGCAGTATAGAAGCACAGTGCTGCCCCTCACACGTTGGGAAATGAAGGCACGTTACTTGTTCTATTTACATAGAGGCTAATCAGCTCTCAGTGGAATTTCTTTTTTGTTTCTTTGGCCTATCTCGTGGGAAGCACAACACCAACTGACAAAACGTGTATTTTTGCTTTCAGAAACTCTTACGCTTCACAACTGTCACCCAGACCTTGAGCTTTTTGGTTGCCAGGGAAACCTTGCAGGAGATAACCTGAGCACAGCTGCCATCCAGGTCCCCTTCTCTTCTGGAGCCCAGCTGGCACCTCCAGAAATGCCAACACTTGGTTGTAAGTATCTCATCTCAGCAAAGGGGGGCCTTGGACAGTAAGGCTATTTGCAGTCCAGAAGATATTTTCTTCTGAAGCAAGACTATCTGGGAGGTATTTCTCTTTGAGGCAGAAGAGAAGAGCACGTCCACTGTCATCCTGGACCTCCCCAGCATCTGTTCTGTTGCGTGGAGCTCATTGGTCAGCTATGCCATCAGCAGTGATGGACGAGCATTTGCCTGGTGTGTGGGCACTACTACCAGCAGGCCACAGGGGAGGAGGGAAGAGGATGATGTCTGGAGCCCCATGGAGATGACAAGCAAACAGCTGGAGATCTGCCTGGTCTTGGCTGTGTCCAGCAGAGGCCAGTACACTATCTTGCTGGTCAAGGACAAACAGCAGAGTTGATGCTGCTGTAGCATAGCAGGATCATGAGGCCTGAGCACACACCCTTGTTATGCTCAGCCCCAGGTCAGGTGGCCAGTTCCCAGCTCTGCACTCTCCACAGCAGGGAAGGCAAAGGACTCCTGGAGCCCTAAGCTGCCCAGTCTGCAGGGCTGGACTGGGGCTCTGCAGGGGGTGTTCATGTTTTGTCTGCCTCCTCCTGTGGTACCAAGTGCTCTGTCAGCTACGCCAGGTCAGCTTTGGCCCTAAACTGATCTCAGTGCTGCATGGGTTTTCCACCTCTTCCTTTCTGTTTTTCAGTATTTCCTGGCCCAATACATACTTCGCTACACAGAAGGGTTTGGGTACTAGGCTTTCTGAGGTCCTGTGTTTCAAGTTGAATGATATAGTGGATATGGCAGAAGGAAAGAATGCCATCCAGAGGGACCTGGACAGGCTGGAGAAGTGGGCCTATGTGAACCTAATGAGGTTCAACAAAGCCAAGTACAAGTTGCTCTTGGGTCAGGACAATCCTAGGTTTATGTACAGACTGGGAGAAGAACTCACTGAGAGCAGCCCTGCTGAGAAGGACTTGGGGGTCCTGATGGATTAGAAGCTGGACATGAGCCAGCAGTGTGTGCTTGCAGCCCAGAAGTTCAACTGTACCCTGGGCTGTGCCAAAAGAGGGGTGGCCAGCAGGGAAAGGGAGGGGATTGTCCCCCTCTGCTCTGCTCTTGTGAGGCCCCATCTGGTGTACCACATCCAGGCCTGGGGTACTCCGTACGGTAAGGGTGCAGAGCTGTCGGAGTGGGTCCAGAGGAGACAACAAAGATTATGAGAGGTCTGGAGTACCCTTCCTATGAAGCAAGCTGAGGGAGCTGGACTTCTTCGGTCTAGAGAAGAGAAGGCTCCAGGAAGCAACTCATTGTGACCTTCCAATATTTAAAGGGAAATTACAAACAGGAGGGAAATCAACTGTTTACATGGGTAGGTAGTGGTAGAACACTGGGAAATGGTTTTAAACTGAAGGAGGGTAGCTTTAGATTAGATGTCAGAGGAGTTTTTCCCTGAGAGGGTAGTAAGGTGCTGGCACAGGCTGCTCGGAGAAGCTGTGGATGCCCCATCCCTGGAGATGTTCAAGGCCAGGCTAGTTGGGGAAGCCTGATCTAGTGCTTGATTTAGCAGTCAGCAAACCTGTCCACAGCAGGGTGTTGGAACTAGGTGATCTTTAAGGTTCCTTCCAACTCAAGCCATTCTATTAAGAGTATCGAAAAAGCCCTGCCTGTTTCTTCAGCCCCTAAACATGACTGGTGGTGAGATTCCAGTGAGGGTCAGAGTACACAGAGCTGGGCAGGTCATGGGATGCAGGAGGCCATGGGCTGTTGCCTCCTGTGCAGCGGTGGTTGTCTGGATGGGGAAGAAGGGGTATGTTGCACATGGCCCTCAGGAAGCCAGATGTGTGTGTGTTCCCATCTCTGGTATGGCAGGATGGTGCTTTAAGGATGTGAGCTGCAGTTCTTTCTCCTGATGCTAAAAAAACAGGCTGACAAGCTGCTGTCAGGGAAATGCTGCCTAACTCCCTTTCCCCCAGTAATTTCCCTGGTAAAAATGCAGTGCAGTGGAATCAAATAGAGACAGAAACCAAGGGGGAATAGATGTGTTTTGCTTTTTTTTTTTTTTCTTTCTTCTAAATATGCCTCTGAATTGGGAGCCATGTGCATACCAGTAAATCTCACCTGCTCAAAGAAATGTTTTTAGCATTCTCATTCAACCTTTACTCCTTCCCTCTCTGCTTAAGAAACAACAAAGCCTTGAAGATGCTCCCACCTTGCATAGTATTAAAAAGACATCTTGGCTGAAGTGGAAAACAGCGTCTCATGTTTTCCTTTGGGTTACATGTGAAGAAAACCACTTTGCTGCTCTTTTATGTGGGGCTGTAAGAAGTCCTTTCTGCTGAGGAGAGGTGAGCTGTAGGTGGAGGACAGGAAGGAGGAGGGAAAAGAGGGCCAGGATTATTATACCCCTTCTGCTTTTCCTCTAAAATTCATGTTTGCCATCCTAACTCCTGCCAGACTTCAACAAGCATCCCAATAAGAGTTTTTAGAGGGGGATTTCCCCTCTTCTCAGTCTTTAATCTGACTCTGCACAGGAACAAATCTATTTCATAGTTCTTGTCTTTAATATTAATTTCTGCCTTCCCTGAGCCTTGGTAATGCCTGTGCCCTTGCATTGTTCGCAATCCCAGAGCGCTCGATCACGTGTTTGGAAGTAAATCCTATCCTACCTTCCTCTGGCCCCGTGCATCCTGCAGCAGATGGGGAACTGCTCTGCTGTCCCCAAGCACTGTCTGCTGACCCGTCAGCCAAGTGTTGGCAGGGGTATGGTGGTTGCACTCCACAAATCCGGTGTGAAAGAAGGGCTAAGCTAAACCACTTCTCAGGGAGAGCCTGAGAGGAGTCTGAAGGCAGCTCCTCACTGGTCTGCAAAGCTGGTTTTATCCGAGAACTCCAGTTTGGGCTGTCTAGAACAACCTGAAACCTTGCCAGATGAAAAAGGGGGTCATCCTTTCTCCAATGGGACTGGAGAATTTGGTGTATGGAAAAACAAAGTCAGGCAAGTGTGCTGATGGCGGCTGTTGGGCTGCCTGGAGTGGTCTATGGCTCTGGTTTAGCAGACCTGTGGCCAGTGCTGTTGAAGGGGTCCCTTTGTTCACAGAGGGAACACTGTGGTGTCTCTCCTAAAGGTGCATACAGGCATAGGAAATGATCAAGCCCAGCCAGGCAGGGGAGGAACTACTAGCATCTCCCAGTTCTGTACTCGTGACAGGCTGGCTAGCCCTTGGTTAAAATGCAAAGCAGAGCATCTTGCTATTAGGATGGACACAAATTGCTTTAAGGCAAATCTTCAGGATTTTGTTTTGCTTTCCAAAACGTAACAGCTGTTCAGGCTAAGTTTGCTCAAGAGCTGGAAGCCCTGCAAGGGTTTTGCCCACAAGTTCTGGTGTGGTTCGTTAGGATTAATCTAAGCACTTCCCTTGCCTGCTCCTTCAGAGGGCTAAGGTCCATTTCACTCAGAGATGAATTTTGCCCCTGAATTTCTCCATCTACAGGTCTGCGTGGCTTTATTTTGTTTTGGGGTTTTTTTGGTGTTTTTGGATTTTCAGGTTTTTTTTTTTTTTTTTTTTT
>JACDJE010000135.1:1459451-1501550 GCA_016647715.1 Pavo muticus
AAAAAAAAAAAAAAAAAAAAAAAAAAGCTGACCTAGCCTTGATGCTGAGAGCCCAGCTCAAAGTTGCTCTGATGCTGGTACAAAGGAGCCTGAAATTACTTGGAGCTGCCTCCTTACAGATTTTCCAGGTAGGAAGGAAAATAACAACAATAAGCTATTCCTTGCATTTTCCTTAGTGCATCTCTTGTACAAGGAATTGGAAAGGAGTGTGATTACTACTTGATTGGCTTTGTATCCCTCCTCAGGCAGCTGTAGCTAGTTACTAGAGAAAACAGAGAAGGGCAGAGAGGAGGGTATGTATGCTTTGGTAGCCATGCTAATTTTTGGTACAGGGATAGAGTTAGTTGCATGGGAGCATTTGGGGAATCAAACTTTCCTGATGAAAGCACGGTGCTAGCTGGGTATAGGATGGGTGGAGATGAAGAAAGCTACAGTCCTGACCAAGGAGCTGCTGCTCTGTTGCTACAGGCAAGTCTTCTCCAACTCCTCCTGTCTACCCTACACCTTGCGTCTTTTCTAGTCTGAATTTGCAGAATAGTCCTGGGTGTGTCCTGAGTTTACTTTGTTTTCTTTAATTATGCTTTCTGTTACAGTCAGAAATACTAGCGTGGTGGAAAGGCAATACATGAGTGAAATGACAAAAGGACAAACAGGAAAGGAATGCTCACCCATCTCCAAGGAGCTAAGCTCACAGGGAAAAACTCCACAAGGGAGGGATCTCCAACCAGAGATCCTTCCAGAGTGGCAGTCAGCCCTTAAACAGGGTCTAAGAGAGGTGCAGCCAGGCTCCACCCCTTCCGGTCACACAGCTGAATTGTCTTCATCTGTGCTCCCAGGGCTGACCTGGTCCTTTCCTCAGGTCATCAATCAGTGGTTCAGGCTGTGACTCAATAGTTCCCATAAGCTTTCTAAATATTATCTTGAGGTCCTAGGTGCATGGTGACTAAGTGTACAAGCAGTATAGAAGCACAGTGCTGCCCCTCACACGTTGGGAAATGAAGGCACGTTACTTGTTCTATTTACATAGAGGCTAATCAGCTCTCAGTGGAATTTCTTTTTTGTTTCTTTGGCCTATCTCGTGGGAAGCACAACACCAACTGACAAAACGTGTATTTTTGCTTTCAGAAACTCTTACGCTTCACAACTGTCACCCAGACCTTGAGCTTTTTGGTTGCCAGGGAAACCTTGCAGGAGATAACCTGAGCACAGCTGCCATCCAGGTCCCCTTCTCTTCTGGAGCCCAGCTGGCACCTCCAGAAATGCCAACACTTGGTTGTAAGTATCTCATCTCAGCAAAGGGGGGCCTTGGACAGTAAGGCTATTTGCAGTCCAGAAGATATTTTCTTCTGAAGCAAGACTATCTGGGAGGTATTTCTCTTTGAGGCAGAAGAGAAGAGCACGTCCACTGTCATCCTGGACCTCCCCAGCATCTATTCTGTTGCGTGGAGCTCATTGGTCAGCTATGCCATCAGCAGTGATGGACGAGCATTTGCCTGGTGTGTGGGCACTACTACCAGCAGGCCACAGGGGAGGAGGGAAGAGGATGATGTCTGGAGCCCCATGGAGATGACAAGCAAACAGCTGGAGATCTGCCTGGTCTTGGCTGTGTCCAGCAGAGGCCAGTACACTATCTTGCTGGTCAAGGACAAACAGCAGAGTTGATGCTGCTGTAGCATAGCAGGATCATGAGGCCTGAGCACACACCCTTGTTATGCTCAGCCCCAGGTCAGGTGGCCAGTTCCCAGCTCTGCACTCTCCACAGCAGGGAAGGCAAAGGACTCCTGGAGCCCTAAGCTGCCCAGTCTGCAGGGCTGGACTGGGGCTCTGCAGGGGGTGTTCATGTTTTGTCTGCCTCCTCCTGTGGTACCAAGTGCTCTGTCAGCTACGCCAGGTCAGCTTTGGCCCTAAACTGATCTCAGTGCTGCATGGGTTTTCCACCTCTTCCTTTCTGTTTTTCAGTATTTCCTGGCCCAATACATACTTCGCTACACAGAAGGGTTTGGGTACTAGGCTTTCTGAGGTCCTGTGTTTCAAGTTGAATGATATAGTGGATATGGCAGAAGGAAAGAATGCCATCCAGAGGGACCTGGACAGGCTGGAGAAGTGGGCCTATGTGAACCTAATGAGGTTCAACAAAGCCAAGTACAAGTTGCTCTTGGGTCAGGACAATCCTAGGTTTATGTACAGACTGGGAGAAGAACTCACTGAGAGCAGCCCTGCTGAGAAGGACTTGGGGGTCCTGATGGATTAGAAGCTGGACATGAGCCAGCAGTGTGTGCTTGCAGCCCAGAAGTTCAACTGTACCCTGGGCTGTGCCAAAAGAGGGGTGGCCAGCAGGGAAAGGGAGGGGATTGTCCCCCTCTGCTCTGCTCTTGTGAGGCCCCATCTGGTGTACCACATCCAGGCCTGGGGTACTCCGTACGGTAAGGGTGCAGAGCTGTCGGAGTGGGTCCAGAGGAGACAACAAAGATTATGAGAGGTCTGGAGTACCCTTCCTATGAAGCAAGCTGAGGGAGCTGGACTTCTTCGGTCTAGAGAAGAGAAGGCTCCAGGAAGCAACTCATTGTGACCTTCCAATATTTAAAGGGAAATTACAAACAGGAGGGAAATCAACTGTTTACATGGGTAGGTAGTGGTAGAACACTGGGAAATGGTTTTAAACTGAAGGAGGGTAGCTTTAGATTAGATGTCAGAGGAGTTTTTCCCTGAGAGGGTAGTAAGGTGCTGGCACAGGCTGCTCGGAGAAGCTGTGGATGCCCCATCCCTGGAGATGTTCAAGGCCAGGCTAGTTGGGGAAGCCTGATCTAGTGCTTGATTTAGCAGTCAGCAAACCTGTCCACAGCAGGGTGTTGGAACTAGGTGATCTTTAAGGTTCCTTCCAACTCAAGCCATTCTATTAAGAGTATCGAAAAAGCCCTGCCTGTTTCTTCAGCCCCTAAACATGACTGGTGGTGAGATTCCAGTGAGGGTCAGAGTACACAGAGCTGGGCAGGTCATGGGATGCAGGAGGCCATGGGCTGTTGCCTCCTGTGCAGCAGTGGTTGTCTGGATGGGGAAGAAGGGGTATGTTGCACATGGCCCTCAGGAAGCCAGATGTGTGTGTGTTCCCATCTCTGGTATGGCAGGATGGTGCTTTAAGGATGTGAGCTGCAGTTCTTTCTCCTGATGCTAAAAAAACAGGCTGACAAGCTGCTGTCAGGGAAATGCTGCCTAACTCCCTTTCCCCCAGTAATTTCCCTGGTAAAAATGCAGTGCAGTGGAATCAAATAGAGACAGAAACCAAGGGGGAATAGATGTGTTTTGCTTTTTTTTTTTTTTCTTTCTTCTAAATATGCCTCTGAATTGGGAGCCATGTGCATACCAGTAAATCTCACCTGCTCAAAGAAATGTTTTTAGCATTCTCATTCAACCTTTACTCCTTCCCTCTCTGCTTAAGAAACAACAAAGCCTTGAAGATGCTCCCACCTTGCATAGTATTAAAAAGACATCTTGGCTGAAGTGGAAAACAGCGTCTCATGTTTTCCTTTGGGTTACATGTGAAGAAAACCACTTTGCTGCTCTTTTATGTGGGGCTGTAAGAAGTCCTTTCTGCTGAGGAGAGGTGAGCTGTAGGTGGAGGACAGGAAGGAGGAGGGAAAAGAGGGCCAGGATTATTATACCCCTTCTGCTTTTCCTCTAAAATTCATGTTTGCCATCCTAACTCCTGCCAGACTTCAACAAGCATCCCAATAAGAGTTTTTAGAGGGGGATTTCCCCTCTTCTCAGTCTTTAATCTGACTCTGCACAGGAACAAATCTATTTCATAGTTCTTGTCTTTAATATTAATTTCTGCCTTCCCTGAGCCTTGGTAATGCCTGTGCCCTTGCATTGTTCGCAATCCCAGAGCGCTCGATCACGTGTTTGGAAGTAAATCCTATCCTACCTTCCTCTGGCCCCGTGCATCCTGCAGCAGATGGGGAACTGCTCTGCTGTCCCCAAGCACTGTCTGCTGACCCGTCAGCCAAGTGTTGGCAGGGGTATGGTGGTTGCACTCCACAAATCCGGTGTGAAAGAAGGGCTAAGCTAAACCACTTCTCAGGGAGAGCCTGAGAGGAGTCTGAAGGCAGCTCCTCACTGGTCTGCAAAGCTGGTTTTATCCGAGAACTCCAGTTTGGGCTGTCTAGAACAACCTGAGACCTTGCCAGATGAAAAAGGGGGTCATCCTTTCTCCAATGGGACTGGAGAATTTGGTGTATGGAAAAACAAAGTCAGGCAAGTGTGCTGATGGCGGCTGTTGGGCTGCCTGGAGTGGTCTATGGCTCTGGTTTAGCAGACCTGTGGCCAGTGCTGTTGAAGGGGTCCCTTTGTTCACAGAGGGAACACTGTGGTGTCTCTCCTAAAGGTGCATACAGGCATAGGAAATGATCAAGCCCAGCCAGGCAGGGGAGGAACTACTAGCATCTCCCAGTTCTGTACTCGTGACAGGCTGGCTAGCCCTTGGTTAAAATGCAAAGCAGAGCATCTTGCTATTAGGATGGACACAAATTGCTTTAAGGCAAATCTTCAGGATTTTGTTTTGCTTTCCAAAACGTAACAGCTGTTCAGGCTAAGTTTGCTCAAGAGCTGGAAGCCCTGCAAGGGTTTTGCCCACAAGTTCTGGTGTGGTTCGTTAGGATTAATCTAAGCACTTCCCTTGCCTGCTCCTTCAGAGGGCTAAGGTCCATTTCACTCAGAGATGAATTTTGCCCCTGAATTTCTCCATCTACAGGTCTGCGTGGCTTTATTTTGTTTTGGGGTTTTTTTGGTGTTTTTGGATTTTCAGGTTTTTTTTTTTTTTTTTTTTTGAACTGCTCATCTTCAAGAAAAGATCTGATGTCCTGTGGTAGAAGGGCACCTGGCTTTCTGCACATGGGAAGCAAAGGCAAGGTGACTTAAAATACACAAAATGCTTCATTTTGTTTTTTGGAATAAGGCACAGAAATTTTGCTATCTCTCAGTCCTCAGGAATTGCCTTGCACAGTGGAAGAATTGATTGCATAAATGCCAGCTGTAACTCTCTTATTTTTGGTAACAAGGCATTACTAAAGGCAGATTAATTCAGAGCCACGCTCCAATGAAACCAGTGTCCTTTTGCCAGGGACTGGCTGAGGAATCTTCTTCCACCTAGGTTTTGTGTTCAGCATATATCGGGAGCACAGCAATAGTTCAGAATTCAGCAAGAAGTCACAAAAGGTGTGCACATGTAGGTTAATTGTCAAGGGACACAGCCTTCAAGCACAGTCAGACTGTTTTCAGATGTAATCGTGACATCTAAGAGGATGATCTTTGAGAGATCAGAGAGAGGAAATTATTCTCTTGCTTTGCACATCTGAGTGCAGTTTGGCTACAGTCAAATTAGCTGTTTCAGCCTGCACTGTCAGTTTGCTCTCATCTCTCTTTCCTCTTGTTGTATTATTAATAATAATAATAAAAAGCTGAAGATGTCGGTAAAGACAGATCTGCATGGGGCAGGGCTGGAGCCAGCATCTGCCTGAAAGTCACCGACAGTGGTGCCCAAGTGTCCCTCACAGGGACATAGCCAGCTCTGGGGACAGCAGGGAGTTCTGCCACACTGCCTGCAGCTGTGTGAAAGGCAGGGCTGCTGGATCCCAGCTTGTTCATCCAGTTCGTGCTCCCTGCCTGCCTCCCTCTTTGCCCTTACACAGCTGCACTTAGTAATGAGGCTGGCAGCATCAGAAAGTCACCAGAAGTAGCTCAGCTGCCTCCGTCGGTTCACAGGGAGAATGACTTTGTAGTTGCTCTCAGTCAGTCCATTAATTGCACATAATAAGGCATTTAGTGACAGAAGGATGGTTGATGAGCCTTAGCTGAAATAACAAGGGCCTGCCAAGAACTGCACTGCCTTTGTCTGGGAGGAGAGAGGAAGGTCCTAGCACTGGTGCTCAGAGCTGTGTGCAGTGGGAACCTGCTGGTCCCTGACTTGCATGGCACTTGGGTGGCCCAGCAGAGAGCAAGAAACATCCCTTCAACCCCTTGAAGCCTACAGCTGGGGCATCTGCAGGCTGCAAAGCCTAGGCTGCTGTCTGTGCAGCCAACTGAACGGCTGGCACATCCCTTACCTGCCAGGAGGTCTTTGCGAGTTGGCAGGCGGCACTTCTTTGTCTGCGTGAGCACCTGGGAATGCTAACATTTCTCCAGGCTAGCTTACTGTTCTCCTTAGCAGTGGTTATTTTTTAATGTTTCAGTCCTGAGCAGCGCTACTTCTTCTGGAGGGCCTGGGTATCTCACAGAGGGATATATCACCCCTGTGGAAGAAGGGAGGCACAGCACAAGTGACTGGCACGTGGGCACAGGAAAGCTGCTGCTGGAGCCCAGGTCCTCCAGCCTCAGACCTGCTCCATCATGCAAGGCAGCAGTTCTCAGCCTATGGCTCCTACCTGTTCTTGTCTTGTGCCCACTCCTGTATCCCTTGGAGGATGCTAGTTCAGGGAGGACACAGCCTTGCTTTGCTGGTGTCCTTGTCTGTGTTAGCAGGGAGTGAAGGAAATGGGCAGGGGCTATGGATATGCAGCAGGGGTGAAGTCCTGAGCAGCATCCTTCCTGCTGTTTGTGATTTTACTCTGCTTGTCTGAGCCCAGTAACAGGAGCTGGGAAGCTTGCGCCCTCTTTCTCCCTAGAGGCTCCAGCCTCTTTCTACTCACCTATTCTGGACAGCCTTGCTGTTTTAGTATTTTTGAGGTTTTGCTGTAAACTTTTCAAAACCATGGAGTCCTGAGGTGAACACCACTTATAAGAGGAAGAAACTCTGTATATGAAGCCTGTGAGCATTTCTTTCCTGCAGAGAAACAAGTCCACAAACCACCAGCAGCTGAAGTCCTGAGCAGACCCTAGCCAATCTCTGCTGGGTTGCACAGAAAAGTGCAACTTCAACTGGTAAATAATTCTGGTTTCTCCCAAAACAAAAGGAGGTGAGAGGGAATGTTGAACGTTGGTGGCTGGATTTTTGGGAGGAATTGAAAGAGGAGCCAGCAAAATGGCCCTTCAGAGTGATAAAGTGAGATGAAGTTGCCTTTGCTGCAGAGTGCAACAGGACTGAACTGGCTCCAGGCTGGTAGCTTCTGGTGTGTGACCCTGAGACAGAGGAGGGATGCTGGAGGCACTGTCAGTGACTAGGGTAAAAATCTTGGCCTGTTTGACACAGAGATATGGACCAGGTTTCCCTGGCTGTGTGGTCACCTAGCTGTGAGCAGCTCTGGGTAGAAAGACCTGTTGTGGAGGCTTTGGTTTGAGCAGCAGCAATCCTGCTGGGTGCCTGGGCATGTACTCTCCCAAAAGAGAGACGACACATAACCATGAATCACAGCCATCAGGGTACAAAAAGAAGAAAAACAGTGTTCTGCCTTTAAAACAACTCCTAAAGGAGTCTGCCATTCCTCCTTGCCAGTAACCCAGGCTGCTGAGCAAACAGCTGCCCAGAAGTATGTACTGCACCCTCCTGGCTCTCCCCCACCACTGCTTCTCCTGTGAGCCATGCGCAGGAGATGCTGGATGTGAACACTGCTCCCTGAAGCTTCATCCAGCATCCTTGCCCATGGTATGCTAGGGCAGGATGCTCTTACCTGCTGCTCTGCACTGCTGTGAAACTGGAGTTTAAAGGTAAGCCCAGCTAGAACAGCTCCTAATAGCTGTGTCTGGAGCACAGAGATTCCTGCCATAAGGTCACACTCCCTGTCTGACAGGTCCGTTACAGAGAGAACAGTGATGACCCCACAAGTGGCTCTTACATCATAGTGAATGCTGAACCTCTGTTGCTTGCTGCACTGGACCCAGCCAAGCTGCTGGAAATGTCATCACAGAGAGAAGGCAGCAGCAAAGAGATGACAGCTCTGGTTTCAGCCAAGGGTCATGAAGATGTGCATAAGCCTTTGGCTTCTGGTGGCCATCTGGCCCTGATGGCACCAAGCCTCTCTTCTGGGCAGGCCTTGAGGTGCCCCTGTTAAGGTGGGAGCCAGACCCTGCTAACCAGAGCCTTCCTCGGGTTGCCTGTAGCATTGCCAGATTCAGAGTGTCGCAGCTGAGAATTTCCATGCTAAAGGTCTGCCCAAGGCTAGGAGGTTTTTTTTTGTTTCTTTAAACAGAAGCTTCAGCTAAAATGGTTCATTTGTTCACAGAATCATAGAATCATAGAATGGCCTGGGTTGAAAAGGACCACAACGATCATCTAGTTTCAACCCCCCTGCTATGTGCAGGGTCGCCAACCACTAGACCAGGCTGCCCAGAGCCACATCCAGCCTGGCCTTGCATGCCTCCAGGGATGGGGCATCCACAACTTCCTTGGGCAACCTGTTCCAGTGCGTCACCACCCTCTGTGTGAAAAACTTCCTCCAAATATCTAACCTAAACCTCCCCTGTCTCAGTTTAAGACCATTCCCCCTTGTCCTATCACTATCCACCCTCGTAAACAGCCATTCCCCCTTGTGTTTATATGCTCCCTTCAAATATTGGAAGGCCACAATGAGGTCTCCCCAGAGCCTTCTCTTTTCCAAGCTAAATAAGCCCAGTTCCCTCAATCTTTCTTCATAGGAGAGGTGCTCCAGCCCTCTGATCATATTAGTGGCCCTCTTCTGGACCCGCTCTAACAGCTCCACATCCTTCTTGTGCTGAGGGCCCCAGGCCTGAACGCAGTACTGCAGATGGGGCCTCACAAGAGCCGAGTAGAGGGGGACAGTCACCTCCCTCTCCCTGCTGACCACCCCTTTTTTAATGCAGCCCAGAACACAGTTGGCCTTCTGGGCTGCAAGCGCACACTGCTGGCTCATGTCCAGCTTCTCATCCACCAGGACCCCCAAGTCCTTCTCCGCAGGGCTGCTCTCAAGGCGTTCTTCTCCAAGTCTGTATAAACACCTGGGATTGCCCTAGCCCAAGTGCAACACATTGCACTTGGCCTTGTTGAACCTCATTCATGTGGGCCCACTTCTCCAGCCTGTCCAGGTCCCTCCGGAAGGCTTCCCTTCCCTCCATTGTATCGACTGCACCGTTCATTTGTTCTTCGGAACAAGACTAAGGGAAAACATGTTAATAAAAACTATTGCTACATTTGAGAACCACAGGCATCTCCATTCCCACCCTCCAACACAGAATGTTGGGGCAGTGCCCAGCCAGCCACCTCTGCTGCTCTTCTTTTGTTTTGGATGCTGTGGTGTCCTTAGGAGGAGGATGGAGTTGTTTGAGTGTATGAAGTACTAAATAACAAACCTCATTAGCTGTTTCAGTCTCAGCCCCATTTCCCCTCTGCTTTATTTTACAGGGCTGCAGTGAAAATCAGATCATTAGTATCTGATGTGAACCCACATGCTGTAAGCATGAACTTGAGAGAACAGTCCCTTAAGAGATTATTGACCCTTTCTTCAGGGAGACTGCTGGCCAGAGTGCAAAAGACAAGAGATACAACCTTGGTTTCTGAATAGTAAGGTTAAAATGACGCTATATGTGGGCTTATCAGTGAGACCCATCCAGTCCAGGCACTATATTGTGTGGGAAACCAGTGGGGAAAACGTCTGCTTAGCAAACTCGAGTCTTTCTTTCCTCCCCAGTATCAGTATTCCTCTACTTTTTACTAAGAATTCTATTTGTTCCTGGCTGTCAGACCCTCACTTCTGGGCTGTTGTCTGTTGTTTGTTTTTGGTTGCCAGGCTCTTAAAAGTGACCTATTCCCTCTTGTGTGTTTTGGTATTCTACTGTATAGGCAATGCTCTCCCGTCTGTCTCCAAAAAAATTGCATCGGCACACCCCTGTATGTCTGTGCTAGGGCTGTTTACCAAATCCTTTCTATCCAGCTTCTCCCATGTGCACTAATTCTCAGCTTTGTTGGTCTACCTGTTAATTTTCCACTAGAAAACGCTTTCTGTGAAGTCCAGATTGATGAGATGTACTGTCTTGCCTCTGTCTAAAAAAGCACTTCACCAGGCAGTTACATGGGCACACAGCATGACTTCCCTGCTGGAAAGCACAACTCGTGTCTGAATTTTACTTATCTTTCTCTTCTTTGCAGGCTTTCCCTTAACATGAGGTATGCAATGTTTTAGTGCTTCTATGCTGCCTGGGTGCCTATTACAGACTGTTCTCTAGCCATCTAGTGCTACACCTCCTCCTCCTCTCCTTCTTGCCTGGTCCCTGAGGATGCCCTGCTGCCAGCCCCTGTCTCCTTCTGACAGCTCTCTGGGTGTTGTTGCACAGCCTACCTTCAAGTTCCTTCACCCAGCTGAGCTCAGCAGCCTTTCAGTCCCACCTGGGAGCTGAAAGGTCCCTTACAAGTCCTTGTTCCTATCACCCTTTCTTCTCGTGTGCATCATCCTCACTGTAAACTCAAGACAGCATTTCCTTCCTTAAAGAAGTCATCTCTGAGTTCTTGATAAACAAAAAACACTGAGTGCTTTGCAGTCTGCCAGAGCGGTGTGGGGTTTTTTCCCCCTTGGGCACTGAGATCATCTGGCTCCCCTCTACGCCCTGATCTTCCAGCAGACTTTGCAGGGTGTTGCCACAGCTGTAGAGGCGGTGAGCTGGGAGGGATTTGTCTTGCTCACTTGCTTCAAAGGTGTATATGACACTCTTACTCATTATTCCCAGAGCGTATGTCCCAGAATTGCATTATTGCTCCCTCGCCGCAGCTTTCTGCTGTTAGCTCATATTGAATAGCCAGTTTGTCACAATCTCCAAAATCCCTCCCAGAGGCTCTGCTTTCCAGTCACGGTACCCTAGGAGGTCTGCCTGGCATTCCTTATTCCAGGAATAACTTCCTGCAGTAAAATGACGCTTGTTTAAACAGGCTTTGCTCGCTAAGCAGTAGAGTGGTTGCGTGGTTGCCCTGTGCTCCTCATTATTAATCACTTTGAATCTTTTTGTCATTTATGCACTGCACCAGCCCTGAGATTTGCATTTGCTTCTCTGTGATGAAAACACTGGGAAGTGGCAGGCCTCAAGCAGCTCCCTGAAGAACCCTGCTAGAAATACTGCCATTTGAAGATGATTCACCACTGGCAATTACTTGTTGAGAACTGTCAGCCGGTGCTTAATCTGGTTAACGCGTGGTTTATTGATATTACGTAGCGCTAATTTTTTAATCAGAGTGTTGTATGGTCTGATGTCAAGTGCCTTACAACAGTCCTCCCTGAAGCTGGCTTAGAATCAGCCGTAGAGTAAGGAGGTAGGTGTGACACCTGCCATGGAGATGTCTCGTCCCACCGCAGAGAGCCAACAAAACTAACAGAGCCAGTTGTTAAATATACTCCTGTGCTATGATGTGCCACCATTTGAGACCCACCATGAAACTCTCGGGAACTTCATTTCTGTCTTGCTGAGCCCACTGCAGCCTCACTCAGCGTGCGCAGAACATGGCAGGAGATGTTCTGGGGGCTGTCCCTTCCTCTCTGCAGCACCATCAGCCTCACCACAACAATTCACTCAGTGTAAGTCAGCTGGTAATCACACCCAATGATAAATAGTGAGAGACAGGAGTTCGGCACAAATAAATGAGCCTCAACTAACCTCATTTACTTCTTTTGACGAAATAACAAGCTTAGAGGATAAATTCTCCCCTGCCAGAATTTGTTTCTCTGCTGCCAGACACCTCAGCAATTAGCACAGCCCCATCCTTCCTCTTTGTGAACTTTCAGGATGCTTCCTGCAGAGGCAGGCTCAGACCACCCTCTCTGAGTTTTGACTTTTTCTGTGAGCTGGTGTAATCATTCCCTATCCTTCCACTGAGTTCTCTGTTAGTGCAAGGTGTGGATGCTGAACTGGGGGGCCGTGCTCAGGAGGGGAGGGAGCTGCCTGAACTTCACTGCAGACAGGCTGCAGCACAGGAGGAGGCCAGGCATATGTGCTCCTCACAGAGTGGCAATTAGCTTCTGTCTCTTTATGGCCCCTTGGTGGTGCCTGTCCAAGGATTTTCTATCCCACAGCTCTGGCCATAGCTTTTGGCTCCTCATTCCTGCAGTGGCTCATCCAGGGAAGCAGGTCCCTGGAACTCTCTCTAGGGGCAGTGTCACCGGGCAAGCTTAGAACCAAAGTAGCTGGGCTCAGATCTCACCAGCTTATCAGTGGTGTAAGTCCTCAGTTGTGGCCAGCCAGATAGTCAGAGCTGTAGCCAAGGTGGGTTTTGGCAGGGAGGGTGAGGCAGCTGTGTGGTGTACAGACACTGGTCTGTGTTTCTGCTCCTGGAAGCTGCCTGCAGGGAACAAGCACAGGAAAGTCCTTTGCGGCCAGCTAAAATGGCAAAATGCTGTCTCAGCAGGGGAAGCATCTTGGGTTTCAGTGGGAAGTCCAGGGCCTGAACAGCAGAGAGCTTGTATCTGTCCCAAACCCTACAGCAGACCTGGTGTCTGCCAAGCCATCATGCACAGTTAGGAGACTTCTACTTCTGAAGCCTTGCAGGGTATGTGAAGCACTACTCCTGGGGAGCCCTGCAGCCCTTGTGAGTAAACACAAGGTAAAGTCAGTGTTGTTGCTTGGGCTCTTCGCCCCACTCTCAAAATAGCTCCTTTTCACAGAACCTTTGTTCAAACCACAGCCTGGACCTGCATCTTCTGTCTTCTCTTAAGTGAAAACACCATGTAAGAAGGCTTATCTCAATAATTTAAGTGCTTTTCTTTGCATGTTGTCATTGTGTAGCATTCTCCCTGAACATAGTTGTGTGCAGCATTAAATTATGCCCTTTCTCAATTTCTTCCAGTTGGACAAAAGGATTTGAAACGTGAAAACAGCACTTAGGAGGAAGCAAAGCTCTGTCGGCATTAGGTTTTAGTACCAGGTTGGATTTACCCGTGGTCTGTTCTGAGGCTTTATTAGGGGGCAGGACCGAAAATCCCTGCACTGCAAAGGCTTTCTGGGGCTCCTGGGGAAGCAGTAGTCCCTGTGTGCAGAGAAAATAGCTTGTCATTTCAGTGTGAGCTGACCGACTGCCTGCCTTGCGCTGTCTGCTTTTCTTTTTCCAGAAGTGCTGAACATGTACAATTCTCACTGACTCCTTTGTGAGCAAGCTATGGTTTTGACGGGTTAGTTGCACAGTCTGGGGGATTTTTATCACATTTAATGTCATCTGAAAAATGGCAGAATAAAATACAGTTCAGCCTTGGCTCTGCCTGCATATTGGCATTTTTACCATGATCCCAGCGTGCTAGATGAACGGTGTCACAGTCTTTCCTTATAAGAAAGAACTCACTGGGTGTAACTCTGATGAAAAACTAGATCGACCTGCCCCTTTAGTTTGTGTTTGCTCTGAAGTTTTTGACTCGTCCTGAATACAGAATTCAGAACGAAGCCTGAGAGACTGAAAACCTGTATGGACTGCGAGTAGGCTTGTGTGAGCCCTGCCAAGTGATAAGGCAGCTCCCCCTGGCTCTAAGAACTGAACTTTCCTCCCCAGTGATGTTTGGATGTGATGGGAAGGTGCTGCTTCTGAGAAGATGCTCAGTCCTGCAGCTCCTTGTTCAGTGGAGGCTCTCAAAAAGCTGTCTTTTTCTTTTCCCTGGTGGGATGGGAGGCGAGGCAACTCAACAACTTGCTTGAGAAAATATCATTACCATTCAGCACATCGCTTATCAAATGTTTAAGTAAAAGACGTCAGGTCCACTGCTGGATAGTAGGTATCAGGATTTCCCATATCTCAGCTTGGATTCTGGCTCTACAAACACAAACAGGTTTCCCAAAGCTTCTTCCTGCTGTGTATTTGCCTCAGGCTTAGATGGGTCACCAGGGCTTTGGATTGCAAAAATCAGATCGGATGCTCCAATCTTTGTTTTCAATAACAGAGACAAACTTTGCCCTTTGCTGTGCCTGCAGGGCAGCAAGTAATGAATGTTTATGGCAATATTGGTTAGCTCTGATAGCAACCTGCCTGACCTTGCTGGAGAGAATCCCTTCTGCCCTTGCATGACAGAAGCGAGTCTCCATCTCTGTGGCTGCGAGTCACCTGCCTTCAAGGCCTTCTGCAGCAGAGGTGGTGCAGAGGGGAAACTCCTCCCTGCTTCCTGCACCAAGGTAGGGAGACACAGCTCTGGAAGGCTTGCTAGCTGCTCACATGGTGTTAGGAGAGTAGGTTTGGCAGCCTACAGATCATCAGCCACGCAAAAATACCTTAAACCAGATAAATTTTCCTGTACAGTTGCCACTGTAACTGTGCTGCTAGCTAAGCTGCCTGCTTACAGATGTGCTCCTAGCTGCTGCCTGTCTTGTTGCTCCATGTGTTGCTCACTTTAATGCTGCCTATCTCCTGGCTTCTGCCATACAATCACAGAATGGCCTGGGTTTGAAGGGACCTTAAAGCCCATCCAGTTCAAATCCTTCTGCCGTGGGAAGGCTTGCCAGCCACTAGATCACACTGCCCCACTCACTGTTCTCCAACAGAAACCCTCTTCTCATCCCTGCAAGCAGGGATCTCAAGGCTTCTGGGCACAAGCCCTCATCCTTGGGTCTGAGGGACTGTGGAAAGCCCAGCTTCTGCCTCTGTATCCACACCTAGGGCTTATTCTACAGGATGAACAGGCAAAGCCATAGCTGATTGGCATGGGAAAGAGTATAGCACATGCTGGGAGGAGAGGAATCCAGCGTGCAGCTCCTGTTCATCTCTCAAGGCAGAGCTGCCAACCCATTCCTTTTGCTGCCTCTTTGCATCTTCCATTTTCTGCATTTAATGATGTGTTTGTGTTCACAGTATGGCTCCTTCAAAGAACCTCCACATCTTCAGAGGCTCTCTGGATGGAGAGGGGATAGTGCCTGAAGCTGAGTTTCTTGTTCTGAGCTACTCAAGGTCTCCTGCCAGCAAAAATGGTAGTGATGGTTTCACAGACTCTGAGTGTTCATTTTCCACTAGATCCCAAGATTTAATTGTAGCATTCCTTTCAGGTGCATTGCTTTCCCTGGACAGGGATGAGGTCACACTGCATCAGCAGACATGGCAAGATCTGCGGCAACAGGCAGCAGAGCTGGTGACCTCTCCCATGGAGTCCCAAACACCGGGCTATCGCAAAAGTTAATCAGATAATCAGAGCTGACACACAAACAAAATATTACCCTCCAAAAATCCTTCCCTTGTCATCTCCCTGCACATCTCAGTGTGGCACTGCCTGTGCACAGCAGCCTCTGTGGCTGAGTACACTTCTGGTGTGGTTTGTCCTCCTCTGTTCTTCTTGTTTAGCCCTCCCTTATTGAATCTGATTGACTCTGAGGCCATTGATTATAAATAAGATCTTGGGAGCAGGTCTGACAGGCTTGCACTGTTTTTCCGCAGCAGGCTTCGAGTTCTGGTTGGGAGCAATTGAGCATTACTGTTATATTAAATGATGGTCAGCGATAGGAATGCAGCGACCACTTAATATCCCAAATTGCTGCTTGTAAGTGGGCAGGGTTTGGCTTTTGGCCAGATCTCTGTGCTCCTGCAGCATGATTCATTACCTTGCTCTGGCAAATGTATTTTCATCTGTTAGTTTAAATCTGACTACTAGTACTCTGTGTGTTTCTCACAGCTGAGGAATTTCCTGCCCTTTATCCGCCTGTTTTCTTCCAATCTAGGCTAAAATCAATACACTTAAATAAATAAAACCACTGGGCTTGTGAGTACCTCCTGCTGTGTCAGCGACAGAAGTTAAGCTGAGTGACCAAAGATTAGCTAAGCCATTTTCTTCTTCTTTAAGTAAATTTACTGTCACTGAGGCATGCCAGACTTGCCTGGGAGATGGCATTTTTCTGCCTGACCACAGCAGAGACAGTTTACCAGCCAGCAGATCTGAAGGATGGCCTTGGCTTCCAGTCAGTGACAGGTCTCTCTGTAGGGAAGGATCCCTGTCCCCTCCATTTGCAACCCCTAGCCTTAAGGGTTTGATTTGGGCATGGTTGGGACCACTGCTCTGCAGTGACTTTGCCAGTGGTACAAGCAGGGTTGGGAAGGGTGGCCAAGAGATGGACAGTCTGCATCTTGTTAGACTTCTCCCATCCCTATGACCTCTGCCTCCCCCAGAATTTAGTGTCCTTCATGAAATCACTCTGGGAGAAAGGAGTTGCTATAGTTTTTCCAGGAGTAGGAGAAGCTGAGTTTCTGATTTCCAGTTAACTTGGAAAAGGGAAGAATTTCTGTGCCAACTTTCCCTTCCCTTAACAGGATGCCACAGCTCAGCTGAAACTAAGCTTGTCAGCAGAACATCCCTGTCATGGAGTTCAAGAGGATGAAGGCCATGAGGTGCAGCCCTGTCCTTAAAGCACTTATTGGGCACTACTTTTTCTTCCACTCTTTCCAGTAGGCATGCTTCTTGGTTCTGCTCCTTTTGAGAGGGTTATACTGTGTATGACAGAGGCTCCTTCCACAGCTGCTGTCCATGCTGCAGAGCGGGAGGAGGGCAGGAGCATCCCCTGATAGGATTCATGCAGTCAGTTCTTCTGGGGCAGGGGAAGAGGTGCAGGTGCTGTGCCCTTAAGGTTTTGTCCTGTCTCCCATGTGCCAGGAGATACCTCCCTCTGTGTTGCACTTTGTTCTAGAAGGCAAAAAATGAGAGGGATTTGCTCCTTAGTTTTGTAAGAGACAAACTGTTTCATGACAACATATTCCCCTTTTCCTTCCCTTGCTCTGCTGGCAGATTTGGCTGCATGCTGTTCAGAGGGATCAAGTAGGATGCATTATGAGCCAATGGTTCAGTACTGTCAGTGGCATGAAAGTGCAATGCCTTGTCTCCCACTTTGCCAACAACGGCAGGTTTCCAGTGTTGGAAGTGGTACGGTGTGCAGGGCTCTTGGTACAGATGCGAGATGGATGCCATGTGGCAGCTGTGATCCTGCAACATCGCACTGGGAGGTGGCCATGATCTCTAGAGCTGCCATGCCTCTCGTCTGGGCTGGGATGTCCTCAGGCACCCGCGAGGGTGGTGGCCTTGACACCATGCAGGGAGCCCCACAGCTTTTGGCAGGCCTGCGCCAGGACCTCCTCTGAAGGTGAGTAAGGATATCACCAGCTGTGCCCCAAGCTGAGGATGCAACTGAGTGGAAAGGAAACCGGCTCTGTTTACACACAGATACCTGTGCAGCCAGCAGCATTAGTGAGAGAAAACAGAAAAGGACATGACAGTTACAGTGGGTTTTCATTAAATATTAAATGGAGTGAAGTTTTTCCAGAGTGTGCCTGGGCTGCTTTCAATTGTCTGTCTGACGGCAACAAGGAGAAGTCAAGCGGGTGAACCCAGGCCTGGAGGTGCAGGGCTGCCTGCTCAGGAGCTGCAGTCACGGGGATCATTTCATACTGTGCTGCTCACAGCTCCAGCATACCCTACCCAGAGCAAGGGCTGCAGGACAGCAAGGTGAGGGCAGGAGCAGCTCCCTCCATCAGGAGTGCCAGGCTGCACAGCAGCATGCTCCTGGTCCCCTCCTGTCACACCGCTGCCCCGCTCCACCCAGTCCCTTGTCTCCTTGTGCAGGAGCTTAGAGGGGCAGTAAGAAGAGTCTTCAAACACAGCTTGGGTTAATAAGTTAAAATACAGAGCCTTAATCCCCGCCGCTAAATCGGAATGTAATTCAGCTTATAACCACTGCCCAATCCATGTGAATTACAATCACTTTAAATACAGCCAGGGCCAACCGGGGTTTAGCATTCTCCTGAGGGATCCTAAAAGCGGAAAGTGGGGCGAGTGCTGTGCGGATACCCTGCCATCTCAGGGAGCTGCAGCAGCATGGGTAGGGTGTTCTGGGCACCCTGGGAAGGGCACCCCTGGGTGACAGCCTGGCAAGGGGCTGTGTGATTCAAGCTTATCTGCCCAGGAGGGGGGCAGAGACTGTCAGGAAGCCCACAATGCTTCTATCTTTAATTTAGCATGTTTATCTCGAGAGATTCTTCAAGCTTTAAAACAAACGTAAGGAGATCTGTATTTGGCGGCATCTGGCCTCTGAAAGCAGGCATGCATGGCTGGTGGTGAGGGCTCCTGCTCCTCATCCTTCCTTCCCATTTAACCTACTTGGAGATGAACCTTGCTCTTCCTGTCTGCCCCCAAGAAGCCAGTAGGGTTTTGTCCCAGCTTCAACCAAAGGTGGACACCTCAAGGGGTCCAATGGTGCTCAAGAAGATCTCTTACTGCACTGTTACATTATTCATTCCTGGCTTCTGCAGCGTTTTTGCTGAGCCCCTGAGGGGAAGGAACAACAGCTCGTTGTCTCCTCGTGCCTCTCCAGCCTGGGAAAGCAGAGCTCTGGGAGTCTGCATAGAGCAGCCAAGGTCTGCAGCCACCACTGACCCACAGGCCTTCCCTTCCCTTGGGCAATGTGTGCAAGCCTGTCGATTCAAAGGCTCTGCAGAAATTTAGGGTCTTGATGAATGTTTTTCCAAGCACTGAGCTGGAAAGTCCCTGTGGGATCAAAGCTTTACTTTTGTGGGCTGCCAGGCATGGATATGAAGTTCAAAGAGTCTGGGCTACGAGGCTGGTGGAGAGAAGTTAGAAAATAAGACCTTCTTCCCAGAACTGTGACTATATTTGGACCTTTTCAGGGAGATTCTGTCATTTTTTCATGTCACTCTTTCTAGTGGTTTCCTTATATTTCATCTTCCTATGGTGAATGGCTAGTGTTGTGTGAATACTGAGCCAAAAAGAGAAATCATGGTAATTTTTCAAAGCCTGGCATCTAAAGTGCCTGGTGTATGGGGCTGAAGAGCTCATGAGATTTCTGTGGGTGTTAGGAGGGAATGGAAATGAGCCGGGTTCTTGGGTGCTTTCCCAACCCCTGATAGCCAGTTTTCTATGTTTAGATATGGTTTACTTGGCAGCACTGGCAGAGTTTAGAGGAGGGCAGAGGGTTTTCAGGCAGTGGCAGAGCACAACAAGCATATCATATCCTGGATACAGAAGCAGAAGCTGCAGAAGCATAGAGATATCATGACGGGCACATGTACACCAGAGAGAGAAGTGGTGGACATCTGGATAGTGGAGTGGAGACACACAGCAGTGGGAGAGGGACGAAAGCACAGCAGCCTAGAGCAGGGCTGCATTGTCCATGCTCCGGAAAGCTTGGGAGTGGGAGATGTCCTCAGCCACCTGCCTGACTGTACCTCTTAGCACAGATGCATCCAACCTACGGAAATAAGGATCCAAGATAAGCTTCCTCCTAGGCACTGTGATTTTGGAGTCTTGGACCAACCACACTTGCTGGAGCAACTCTAACCCTAGGCTAGAAGAAGCTCAACTTCCCAGCTACCCAGACAAGCTGAGTGCGTGGCCTGGGAGTGCACTGCTCTCGGCTTCTTGCAGAAACCAGATGATGATCTCTTTCCAGGCAGCTGGACTGGTGTGGCCTCACAGCTGTTCCATAACACCCTCCCTGCATCCTCTGAAATTCCCACATGCGTCACAACCCTGTCCCCTCTCAGCATCAGAACAGACGTTAACCAGACCTACACCTACACCCAGCTAAAGTCATCACAATATTTGGAATTTTTGTGTGGCTTTACAAGCACACATTTGGTTTCCCTAGTGGTCACAGAGAATGCTGTCAACTGTGCTCCTCCCTTCTTCTGCTGGTCTGACTGCTCCTGTGTGCCACGCAAGCAATAGTGTCAAATGAGAGAGATGCTTACCCAGATGGCGCTGCCTTAATTCCCAGTGTGAGGGGTGTCATACCACGTGCCATCAGGGCTACCCATTCCTTGCACACCACAAGCCTGCAAGAAAGGTCTCACCTCTCTGAGGCTGAGCCACCAAATTTGCTTTGAAACAGGGCTGGGTGCAGGATCTCATACAACATGAAGAAGCCAAACCACCCTTGAAACTATGCATTTCTTGGCTTTGTCTCACAATGTTCCCATTCTTGCACTGGTCCTGTCTGTGGCAGGCAAGGCAGCAGGTAGGGCATAGCCCCAGATGGCAGCTGATCTGTGCAGCCATCTGCGATGCTGCTGACTGCAGGGTGCGGTGATAACTCAGGGCAGTGGGATGCCACTTCTGTGCTGGTTCCATGGCATGCACCGGGTAACTTGGACTGAGCATGCACGCATCCCACAGCATGAGCCAGCTGCTCTGCAGGGGTACATGGTAATTAGGTGTGTTTTGTTTGTTTGTTTTAATAGGTTGCTTTGCTACACTGCTTGCTCTAAAGTCTCTCCTTCCTTGCAAGTTTTCTCTCTGGAGAAATGTTAAAGGGCACAATCTCCATCAGGAGGCTGCCCAGCCCCACCAGCAGCAAGGCTTGCAGGTGGGCATCAGGCAGACTGGTGTTAGAGAGCACGTGGTACAGCATCCCTGCTGTAATATGGGGAATTATCCCTTATCCTGTGTGCTGCAATGCACAAGTGGGTAATGACAAAATAAGGCTTTCAAGTGATTCTATCAGGGAATTGCAACATCTGTTCCATCCTTCATGCAGGCTGAAATATGGGGAGGACTGAGCAATTCCATGTAAATTGCTGGCCCCAGCTGCAGTTTCTCATGTGCTGGTGGAGCCATCAAAGCCACCATGAAGGCTCCAGGGAGGACATCTTGAGAAGGATTAGGTCAGAGACAGCAGGACCACTGCTTTCTTTCCAGTGGTGTCTTAGTTTCAGCTGGGACAAAATTGTTTTCTTCAGAGTGGTATGATGCTATGTTATGGTTCTAGGAGAAAAACAATGTTGATAACAACCAATGTTTATAGCTGCTGCTAAGCAGCGTTGTACAGAGCCAAGGCCATTTGCAGTGAAGGGCCCAAGGAGCTGGGAGGGAACAGAATTAGGATAGCTGACTTAAACTGGTCAAAGGGATATTCCATACCACATGACATCATGCAGAAGGAGTTTTGAAGGGAGTGGGAGTTCATCTCACTCTCCTCCGCTGCTCAGGGGGCTAGCTGGGCATCGGTTGGTGGGGCGGTGGGCAATTGCTTGTGCATTGGTTATTATATACATTAATATATACAGATAGATAGATATAGTTTGTAACTATTATCCTTTATCTTAGTAAATAGTTTTACCTCAACCCATGAGTTCTACCTTTTTTTCCTCAGTTCTCTCCCCCATTCCACTGGGAAGTGCCCCTAGCGAAGGACTGTGTGGTGCTCAGCCACCTGCTGGGTTAAACCACAACAAGTGGAGAGACTGGAGCAAAGCACAAAGCCAGGGCAGGCTGAATTCCTCAGGACCAGAGTGCTCTCATCAGCCAACACACTGCTCCCTGCTGATGTCAAGACATAGGTAGCTCCAGGGCTGGCGCAGGGCTGGCTTTGCTCTCTTCTGCTCAGGATGAACCTCTCCTAGCTCAGTCACTTCATAGCACTGAGATACCTTTTGAGAATAACAAATAACCAAAATGCTTTGTCAGCATGGAAGCCCATCACGCCAGCGGAGGCTGTGTTTGAATTACAGAAGCAGTGCCGTTTTTGCTGAGGAACTCCCCCAGAGACAAGCAGCTCCTGCATTATTAACAACGGTGCTGATGAATCCCCGCTAATGAGACATGCTCGCTCAGCCAGCCAGCAAAGTGGCCGTGGCCCCACTGCTCGCAGCCCACGTTGCAGAGTTGTGTTTGAGAGCAAGAGACGACTGCTCTGGGGAGCAATTGGCAATGCTCTGCTGTACGATTTGGCTGCTTTCCCTAACATTTGATAACGTCCTGCCAGGCTTGAGCTAGGTAGGCATGGAAATCCCGCTTTTGTTCTCTGCTGGCTGTGAAAAGGGAAATACAGGGCTGCCTTCCCAATGATTCAGACTTGTGACTAAAGAAAAGACCTGTTCCTTGGCGCGTACTGTGCTCTGCTCCAGAGAGCAATATGGGCTGCGCCCTCTAGTCTGCTTCTTAATGGCTCGACAGATTTCGCTGTTAGGAAAATCTTTGTCCAATTTCTTTAACTCAATTTCATCTCGCTCCATTTATCAATTCTGCTTTTGGTTTCTGGATGCAATTACTTTCCCACTGTGGCCATTATACCTCCTGGAATACTTGTAGAATAGGATCTTATGCACTCTTAGCTGACATTTGGCTGGGAAAGACATCTTGAACTCTTTCAGTTCTTGCTAAGTCAAATCTCCTCTGAGCTTTCCTAGCAGGATAATGCTTTTCTGACAATGTAGTGCATAGGATGGGACTTAGCAGCCTCTGTGGATGCAGAAAGACTGCTCTTCTTCCAGTGCATCATATCATGTCTCTGTGGTCCAACACATCATCGCCCATTGTGCTAATGCATTTTCAAGAAGCATAATTTTCCCAGTTGTTCTACGAAGCTAATTTGCTCTGCGTTGCAGACACTGATGCTTTGCAGATGTCACAGATGATGTCAGCCTTCTGATGCCGTTGCTGTATGCAGAATGATTCTGTTAACCTCAGATGTGCTCATGCTCCAGCTTTCTGACTGTCAGGGGGTTTCCCTCATATGAACAGCATTGACCTCCAGGGTTCTCCTGTGCGAGCAGAGGACAAAGCAAACCCTGCGGGAGCTGAGAGGGCAGGTTATCACTATATCGGAATAATTGGAGTAGCTCTTTTTAAAGCAGGACTTCTTGCAGATCTTATGAGTAATCTGCATAGTAAGCATATAGTTGGGACAGTGAAGTGAAAGGGCATAAAAATTCCTGATAACTTACCCCTTGAAAATGACTGACAAAATGAAAAGGCTAAAGTTACCTCTCCTGTACTTTCCATTCTTAGCTACGTGACAAGAGAAATTTAGGATGCTAAGACTACTGATGCAATCAGTGCCCAAAGGCTGAATTTTGCAGATGTCCCTCTGAGCTCACATAAAAGATCAAGAAGCCCTGACAGGCCATTGGAGCAGATCCTGGAGATGCCTGCAGCACTGGGGATAAAACCCTGTGGTGCTTAGTACTGAAACAGTGGGAGATGAGAGGGCTTGCTTTGGCATCATGGAAGGCAGAGATGAATCTTCAGAAAGGATTACACAAGAAGAGTAATAGCTGAGTGGGATATCTTCCACCTTAGAGGCAAAAGTCTTATCTGCATGTGAAGTGGTGCAGCCTCAGGTAAAATGTTCCTAGTGTAGAATAGATCAGAAGTGTAATAACTTAATGCAGAGATTGAGTTATTAGTGCCGAGAGTGCAAGAGCAGCACTAAGCTACGCTCGATCCCACCATGCTGAGCACCTCCTGCCTGTGTATGTCTCCAGAACACCGCAGGTTAGGCAGAGATGAGGTCCTGCGCACTGTGGGCACAGCAACCCATGTGTGATGCGCTGAGGAGACAGGAAGTATCTGGGTATGGGCAGGGAGGATGGGAGGGTGTTGCCCCTCGAGCCAAGAGCAGATCTCCTTGCTTGCAGATGTTGTGCCTGCAGCGCCAGCCTGCACTTCCAGCTGAGAATCCTCTGCAGAACAAAAATAGCCTCGCTAACTGGTGGCAGCAGGTTACGCTACCTACATTTTGCAAAGCCTACTGATTATGCATTAATCATCCTGAAAAAGGAATAGGTTAAAGCAGGATGAGACCTACTGCTGTACCCTGTAGCATCCCACCGGACACCTCTGCCGGTACCCTGGTTCTATAATCACTCTTCCCCACGTGCTGTGGCCACCCTACTAGGTTTATGTGGAAAGCCCCACTAAATTCTTCTTAAAAAGAGACTTCCATCATGGGGATAGGAGATCTGGGATCTGTTCCCAGCTTGGCTGCTGACCACTGAGGAAATCTGGGCCATGGTTTTCACACAAGGCCACTGCCTGCCCAGGGTTCCTGTCCCTCTGCCCTCTTGTTTTGGATGCCCAGGAGCATTGTGCGGGTGAGGGAGCCCCAGCTGCGCCTGTGGCCGGGGCCGGCCGGCCCGCTGCAGCAGGGCCGAATGAAAGGGTTGAGCTCCTGTTTTCAATTAACGTTACTATTTCTGAAGGGAATATCTGCTGCACAGGGAGGTAACCCATGGCAACCATCTGCTAAACTGCGATTCACACTGCCTGGGCTTATCGGGGAGGTGGAGTGCAGGCGAGATGGGGGCGATGCAGGGAGAGCCACAAAAGTACTGGGAAAATGGCCTCCCCTCCATCCTCGTCCCTCTCTGTCTACCAGCAGCACAGTGCCTGCTCACCCCTCAGCATTGCATGCTGCTGGATAATTGATGGGCAGCAGCTCACCGTTGTCACTTTGTTTGCTGTTTGCCTCTAAATATAGCATGTTTTGAGGATACGGGTGAACACCCACCCGGCTGTTGGCCTGCGGCTCCAGCTCACCAGGTAGGGGTCTGTCCTGCATTGGGCAGGAGGGCAGACAGACAGAAGGGAACATACAGGCATTCACATAATAAAAATGTGCTCCTGTCCTATCCTCCTGCTGCAGGTGATCTCAGGCCAGCCATAATTTTGGCCAGGTCCAGCACACTGTGAGTGGAACTGAACTCGATGGCTGATGAGAAAGACAAGGCCTGAAGTGCTGACGAGGCATTATAATAAGTAGCGAGCAGAAATAAGAAGCTACTTATATTTTAAATATAACATTAATTAATAAAGAAAAGTGTACTGTAGATACTAAAAGCCCTCAGATAGCGAGGAGAAAAATCTCTTTCTCTTATAATTTAGGAGCTGCCAGAGAGTGGTTCCCCAGCCCCAAATGATGGCAGCCCTATGTCAAATCTGGGCATGAGACCTCTCTGCAACCACACAGAGACCAGCCTTGCCCCACAGCAAGAGGAGGGAGAGCTCTCAGAAAATAGATAACATGAGGATAAAAGGAAAAGGTCATCTTCAGACCACACTGCTCCATCACATCAACATTAATTCATGTTAGTCCGTTACTTAGAATGTAACTGAATGCCATGAAAAATGGTTCTGAGATTCCCCAGCCCAACCTGGCAGTCCACTTCAGCAAAGCTATCTAATAGGTTTATTATAGTTTATTGAGCAGCAGTTCACACGGAGTATATCAGAACAACTGCCCAAATGCTAAATGGCCTTAGGAGTGATGGCATTTTTGAAAGAATTATTGTGGCAGGATGGGTAACTCGGTGTCTAGGGCCCTATGCTACCTCCATCCCTGTCAGAAGAAATAATGACCAAATTTCCTTCTGAGCCTCATGGCCCATTGGGCTAATGTGCAGGAGACTGTCTGTTTGGCACAGACGGTACCTTCAGCTCCCCCCGCATGGATGAACTCTTGCAGTCACTATTTACGAGCAAGTCGTTCTTAGCATCACAAGCTGTCCTCTCGCCTCTCCTGCTGCACCCCAAAGACAATTCCCTGCTCCTGGGCATCAGCCCTTTCAGAGAGATACAAAACTTGTGTCCTGGCTAACAGCAACACCACAGTTAGCTCCGGCTGCGAGAGACTTGGAAAACATCTCTGCTCCTTGTAACCAAAAAAAAAAAAAAAAAAAAGTGACTTGCAAGTCAGCTTTACATCTTAATACCAGACAGAATTAATAGCAAGGTTAGTTTACTATAACACCTTCCCCCCAAAAGTTAAGCATCTGACTGCAATATTTGGAAACAAGGTTAAGGAAAGAGAAAGCAGCAGAAAGCTTCAACAGCTGCCTTAAAGCTTAACTCCATCCTGCCTGCTAGATCCAGCTTCCTTCTAATCAACCCACAAACCAAGGGTTTATTCTAGCAAATGCTCTCCTTGACAGAGTGAGGTTTCAAGTAGCTGCCTCTCCTTTCCTTCCAGTTCATTATTTATGTTCCTAACTTTTCAGGAGAGCTGTAGAGTGAAGGATATCGCTAGGGATTTTACAAGTACTCGTTTATTTTATGCTAATTTAGGGTTCTCTTTATAGAGTGGATTTGCTTTCAGCCACACAGCATTTGCAAGACTACTCGTGGAGTACTTTCAAGCTTACTTGAAAACAGACAGCTCAGATGCGAAGAGGAGTGGTGCAACCTTTGCTTCCATACCTCTTCAGAATCAGTCATGTGAATGGCACTCAAAGCTTCCACTGCAGCATATTCCACATTACTCAGTATATGCATTCTTCAGCATTCTACAGCCATTTCTATGTTGGATCCCCTTTTCCTCTTCCAAATGTCTTAAAATGTGCTCTCTCACCTGATTTCATGCATAAAGATTCCATTCTTCTTTCTCATTACAGCCCCCTCCCCTATAATTTATGCACTATATTCTGACATCCGTAAATTGAGTTACCCTATGGTGCTCCCACAGAGGCTGCACAGCATATACTAATGATGCCTCCTGCTGACTCAGTATGTGGCATAGGACCATCTCTGTCTTTTGTCAGGTAGTAAGAAATGAAGGTTTCCCTCACCTTGCTCTGATGGACCAGCATTGTCCTAGAGTGGGCTTTAAACTCGTGGCCCATCTCTGTAGCTGTCTCCACAGCTGTCTCCACAGAAGCTCTCTCTTGCATTGTCCCACTTTTCCTTCCCCTCTCAGATCCCATCTACCTCCCAGTTTTTTCACTATTCACAGCCCACGCACCACAGCTTTCAGGTACCCTACAGTGCCTCCTGTGTATAGCTATCCATCTATCATGGGGGGTGGCCCCTAACAATGTGCCATGCCACCACAATGCCAAATAGGACCATGTAACGCTCACCTTCAATTAGAGAACAACATGTGTCAGTACAGAGGGAGGAGACCATGTTGGCACAGCACTGACCTGGATCTTTCAGCAGCTGAATGCCTTGCAATTGGGAAATCGCTCCCTGTCTCACAGCACAGGGACACGGTGTGTATGTGCTACTCAGGAGGCTCCCTCCTTGCCTCAAGGATTTTCCACTTGAAATACACCAAGATGCACGCCATGACAAATGCAGCACATACAGAACTGTATATAAAGCCCACGTAATGAACCAGCAGCACCAACTCAAATGATATTCGTGCTCAGCAACTCTTCTAGGGTGTGCTGCTTCTGCTCTTTGCAAAACTGGGGGTGCCGGGGAGAGACGCAACTGAAGTAGAAATCACTGCTTGGTGTGCTCAGTCCTCATGAGTTATTTCAGGGAAGCTAGGGAGAGGGAAGGAAGCCAGAAAAAATCAAATGTGACCATATTCTTTCCTTATATGAGTATAATCATTAGTGTCACTTGAGTGATCTGTTGATATCTCAGAGCCTGATCACTTCGGGGCAACTCAGCGATAACAACTAAATTCAAGATCTTCCAGCCTTGTCTCTTAACCCTCACTCTCACAGCACACAGTCTCCTTCCCTTTTTCCAGTCTTTTTTCCTCTTGGTAAGCAGAGGAATCCCCTTTTCACCCTGTTTTAATTACAGCAGCCACGTGACCCTTCCTGGAGCAGCTGTCATACGACTGGAATACGCACGCCAGGCCAGCAGGCTCACAGAAAATGTGTAAGTAGGTTACATGGGGGTGGGGGAGACCATTAAACACAGCAGGACTTACTTAGCTGAGTACCTGTTAGAAGAGCAGAAAGCGTGGAAGATGAGCGGGGCACAGAGAGGAAGGACAGGGCGGCTCTCCTCCCTCTAGTGAGTCCCAACTAGACTCAAGCTGAGTGGGGAGGAAGGCTGAGAGAGGAGCAGAGGGAGCTGATGTGTGCTGAGGCTGGTGTTGCTAATGACTGCTTCCCAAATAAATAAATCAGAGATCTCAAGTCTGCTTCTGCAGCCATAGCTCTGGGCTGGTGGCTGGAGGGCTCGCAAAGCTAATGCCTTCTATGCTGCTGGTGGAAAGGCTTCAGTCTGCTCTAGGGGAGTGCAGAGTAACTTGCCTCTGGCTGCATCCCTTCTGCCTGCAGAGGAGTGCTGAGCCTGGCCAGCTCTCATGACCCCCAAAATGGTGAGGGAAGACCCCTGCCTGCACACCCTGCTTCTGCAGTGAGGGAGGAACAATGCATTGGTTTGGGACCTCCTCTCCTTTCGGAAGGCTTTCAGGGCATGCAGGTAGGTCAAGTCTTTCTTCCCAAAACACATTCAAAATCTAAGTTATTAAGGATGTTGTTTTGACATGACCCTAGATAAATTAAGCACTGTCAAGACCCTCTGGACGACTAGAGAGAACCTCTGGCATTTGACTAGCCAGGTAATGATTTCTTGCCTTAACTAGGAGTAAAACTGCATTTGGTTACATTTCAGCATGAAGGCTTTCCACCAACACTTGTATTTATATAATCTTTCTGCTGAAAAATACACCCAAATCAAACATCTAAATAGGATTAAAGTAGGCAGCTTATTACTGGCTCTTGAGAAGGACCGGGAATTATGGTAATCAGTCATAACAGTGAAGTTGGGGTGTCTGACCCCTACAACTTATCTTTGAAAAATACTATACAAATAGCTTCTGAATCAGTAAAGAGTCATTTCATATTCACTGACTAATAGAGAAAAGCACAAACCAAAATAGCTAGATCTGAATATCAGAATGTATTTTGGGTTCTTTCTTCATGAGAAGAGGACGAACATAATCGCAAGAGAAATAAGTGCCAGGCCATATTTAACCCTCTCAGCACTTCATCGAGACCAAACAGAACTGGTTTAAACAAAAATAATTACGAAAATAAGAAACAGTCTTGCCAAAGTAAGCAATAGGTGCTGTTCAGTTTCAGGTCCACCTCTCTTTTGCAAGAGAAATATTCAGTGATGTTTCCTGACCTTTGATGGGATTTAGCTTTAAGGCCCAGTGAGCTGAGTTCAAAAGCTGCCCATACAGCTCCTGATTCCTATGGAGGAAGGTGAAGTGCTGCACGCTTCAGCTCTGGATCATGGCCAAATATGACAGTCCTGCACAATTCTGTTCTGGGCAATGCAGTGCACAAGGGTAATAGGTATACATTTTTCCTCTCCAGCTGACTAATTTAAATTAATCCTATGGAGCTAGTGACTAAAAACGCAGTCTTTACCTCATGGTGGTTACCAATAGCAGTCTGTTTGAAAAGTGTTGAGGAGTCCCAGTGGTGTTCCTGATGGGCAATGTCTCCATCTTTTAAAATCATCCTTACAGACAGGTGATTATTTTCCTTACTGGCACTTTCACCTGTGCAAATAAGAACTGAATGGGCTGGAGGATCATTTTGCACAATAATTTATGCATCTAGTCCAATATAGTTCATATTGAGGATCTATTCCTCCTCTATAACTGGGGCAAATTCCATATGCAGATGCTCTTCTTCCAAGAGAGGGTGAACTATCTAAGCCGTCACCTGTCTAGCACCATTCAGCTGCTATTTATTTCTGACATGTTCGTGTCAGTAGAAGGCTTTCCAACCTCACAGAGATGCTGGGAGGTTTCATTTATACAATACTGTAAGATTGTCTGATCAAAGGCATACAAGTGGAAATCATTACTGTTATTTTCAGGCGTGTCTTTAATCATAGACTCTCCCTATTCATCACAATCATTGCAATTGTAACTCGGAAGTAGGTTCCCTCACCACCTGGCCACTTGGTGCTCTTCTAATCTCCGACTCTTGCCTGTACAGTGAGATTGCTCCTGCATCACCCCTCCACCTCTGCACTGCAAACACGTTCACTAAAATTTGCTATGATAGCTTCACTTTACATGGATTTATTTCTGCACACAAGCGTGATATTGAACCTTCTGCGTTCTGAATGTCTACCAGTAGGAAATGAGGATAATACTTGGTGCTGTCAATGCAAGGACCTTTCATGGTGCCTGACAATCTTGCTGAAATGTCTTAATTACATTCCTATCAGCAGAGAGTATGAAATGAGTTACAGTTTTTTAATAAAAGGAAAGGGAGGATTTTACAAGTCTTCCTACGGAAAGAAATGAGATTGTTAATGTCCCATCTTCTTGACAATTTACATCTTTTTTTGTCTAATCATGTACCAAGCCCCAGTGCCGTGGTAGCCTCAGGCCAAAAGAATCGAGGTGTCTGCTTTCTGTTGTTTCTATGGGACTTGGGCACCTGACACTGTGACAGAGCTGGTCTATTGCATCTCCCAGAACCAATGCACGTGCGCTTCCTTTTCCTCTTGTCTCTCTTACCTGTAAAGATTTTGGAAAGTGTGGTGGATGAAGGTGGATCACCTCCAGAAAGGACTATGTGATGGATCCACTAGTATGCTCTATGAGATCTCTTCTGGGGTCCTAGGTACAGTAGGGCCAACGAAGTAGGGCCATCTTCTGCACTCCTGGATTTTGTTTACAAGCAGAATGGAGGAGTTTTGCCCGGGAACTGAGGTCAATCTGGCTTGAAAATGGCAGTGGAAATCTGTTTTGGATTTGACCATACTGATTTACGGTGCTGGAAACTATGAGAGTGCCAACAAAATGCTAGTGTTGCCAATTGCCTGGAGTGACAAGAAACCTTATACACTCTGTCCAAGTGTCTTCATTCCAGCATCTCCAGGTTTTCACTCTTTCCATGTCTTTGATCCTTTTCTCTTAAGCCTCCTGTTTATTAGCTGTTGCTGCTTTTATAAAGGCTGAGGTGTTTCCCAATTCACATTGCAGGGGATAAATGGTGCTGGAGGATGGGAATGGGATGTGGAGCCTTCCCGTTCTAAATCACAAATTCTAGTCTGGCCCCAGGTCATCTGAAAGTTGTCATCACTTAGAATTTCAATCTACTTATATTTACCCTGCATGATTAAATATTCATGCCAGTATATTCTGCCATGCATGATGAGAATATGCAATATAACCTCACTGAGAAGGACTGTGCTGTAGGTGTAATGAATGTGCTGCTGCTTTCTGAAATGAATTCTTCATTTGTCAGTCCTCCAGCTTCCCCATGGTGGACTTCACTCTAGTCTCGGATCATCCCACGTGATCATCCCATTCCAGAGACTGATTTTTATTTTTTTTTTACATATACAAACACAGAAATTTTTCCTCATCTTGCCCAGTAAGGCCAGGAGTGTAACAGACTGTAGTAAATAGCCTTCTCACTCTTAGAGATGGATGATTCATCCGAGTACCAAGAGATGGCTGGGCAGCAAACCCTTTTGCAAAAGATCATAGTAGAGCAGTTTGCATTGCAACTAGCTGATGGCTAATTTCCTTGGGGCTGGCAGCCTGGTGCTTTGAACAGCCTGAACTTCACTTAAAAAAAAATTATAGTGATTAAGTAAACAAAGCTATAATGGAAATCTTTACTCTGCATATTACAAACCAAAATGGCCATGAAGGGAGCAATTACGAAATCTCAGGACTGTGGTGAGGGGAGGAATCATTTGAGCTGTGCTGTTGTTTGTTTTTGTTCATCATTTATTTCCCCTGGGAAGCTCAAATCTGAAGCAGTCTCTGCTGCATTGAAAGATTCTTTACATTTTTGTTAACTCAGTTTTCCATCCAGTCTTCAGCAAGATGGGAGGAAAGATAAGAGTTTTAGACGAAGTCACAAGACATGACGGACTAATACGCTGGGGAAGGATTCCTAGATCTAGTTTCCAATTCCCGTTACAAGCCAGCAACACAAGTTGTGCATTGATTGCTCTCTCTCTCTGTTAGTCTTCAGTGACAGGACTGATTTTACGAAGACTTGAGAGAGTGGTGAAGATAATGAAGGAGTGGCAATGCTAAAACTAACGGGAGCTGTAATGACAGTTCAGAGACAGTGGACTTCTTCACTTTCTGGGGATATATGATTGGTCCTAGTAGATCTTCAGGACTTGCTTGATTCAGGAAAATGATAGTGTAAAACTGCATCAGGCTTTCAGCTGATTTTTGCTGATGTTTGTTCAAGACCTGAGGGAAATTAGCTGGTAGACTGGCTCTTAGGAGAAAATTGACTGAGAAATGGAGAACACAGCTGAGAAACAGTGAATGATGAGATGAATGGTAATTTCTAGGTAGTCATAGCAAAAAAAAAAGATGCAGTCCAAAACGCTAATATACTTTCTAACTGTGTATAATAATGCAAGTTCTGGAGCTGCTTTGAGGGCAAGAGCCTACTAGGAGGCCTTTTCTTTAACTGAACAGGCTTAACTGAAGAAAAATGGTCTAGGATTTCTTTTTGACCCCTACTAAAGCTACAGATCTGTCTGCACAGGAGCTCATTGCCAAAACTAAGTGGCTTGCAGATATCATAGCAAAGCAACGCAACTGTCCACCAAATAATGATTGTCCAAGTTCTTCAGATGAGGACAAGCATTTCTGTTACCGCTTAGCATGTTTCAGGAATGGAGAGTAGTCCAGAGTAACTTCAAAGAAGAGAGCAGAAACAGTTCCCATCACATGGCTGTGAAATAGATAGGGAAAAAAACTGTTCTGGTAATATTCCAAACATTCTGCCAGCAATGTGGTGAGCATGGCCCAGAGAGATGCTACGTAAAAGAGAGGGGAAACTTTCTCCTTCCCTGGTGAAACACGTTCAGTTCAGGTACAAAGTCTCAGGGCTGAGCTACTGGCTGCCAAGGTGGTCTGCAACAGCAGCAGCATGGGTGGTGTATGGAGAGGAGGAGACTGAGTCTGAAGGAAGAGAGACTGAGGGCTGAAAGAAGGGACTGAGTATGGCAGGGATTTGACAGCATGCTGCTGCTATTGCTGGGGCAAACCAAACCGAAGCAGGGGACCCTCAGCACATCCACACAAAGGGAACTGTTATTCCTCCTATTCCAAGGTATAATCAGACACATACCCGCAGGATGGTCTGAAGCCACCTCCCTTGTTCATCCTCACTTCTTCCAGAAGCCAATTAAGTCCTTCCTGAAGAGATGCTACATGAAACAGAGGCTTTTCTGAGATTGGTAGTGGTTGTCACCCCAGCACTAATCATAATGAATCACACTCGGGCTCCTATTGAGCTCATATTTTCAAAGAGATGTTGGTTCTTGATCCATTCATTAATATTAATTAGCATAAAGTCACGTTTCATTTCCCACTTACGCGTCCAAGCTGCATCATCCTCGTGTACCTAGCCTGTGCTAAAGAACCAGATGCCATTTATGGATGGCACAAAATAATTAGCTAATAGTTAAGGAATACGTATCTCCAGTTAGTTAAATATTTATGCCAGACTTTTTCCATTTTGGCTCCCAGCCCTCATCTGGGGGTTGCAATGCAATTTAGGGAAGATATGAGAAAGTTTTCACAGTTGTATGCAGCAAGCCTTAATTATACATTCTCCATATGGATGCAAATGTTTGATGTTATACAGATGTTGGCAAGGAATTGACCACCAGGTACCAGAGTAGAAATAGCAGACTTCAGCAAGAGTATCAAAATCTAATTCCCTTGTTGTCACTGGATGCTGCATAATGCATCAGTCACTCTTTCGATTCTGATCCAGCCTCTTTTGCTCAGAGATCTCTGCTGCAAAATACTTCCAGGCAAATGAATAAAAAAATGGCCAGGGCTGGGGAGAGGGCAAGCGTGGCTTGGGAATGACTGGAAGTCACATCCTGCATATTCTGTAGAGATGGTTTCAGGCAGCGGGAGAGGTGTATGCCTTTGTGAATGCTCAGATTCTGCTTGTATCTGCCACGCAGGGCCTTCCATTCTTACCCGTGCTGAGAGGGTTTGCTTTTGCCTGCTCAGAAGCTCCAATTATCAAACACCCAAATTATCCGCAATGTCTTGAGCAGATAATTACATTGAGCTAATTACCATGATACCTGGGAGCTTTCACCTTCCTGTGCTCTCTATCAGGTGCAGGCTCAGATCCAGCCTCAGTGGGGATGCAGTTCTGCCAAAGCCTTTGTTTTCTGGAGCAGATCTGGGCTGGGAAACTGGGGTAAGAGCAGGGAGAAGGGGTAGTGTTGGCTAATACCTATCTGTTAGAAATAATACCAGGAGAAATAGAGCTTGTGACCAGCTCTCGCAAGGGTAACATGCCCTCTAATCGGGTAAGGTGAGAATATGTCTTGTGAGCTGCATCTGGGGCAGAAGAAGGAGCAGCGACCCACACCTTTTCTCACTCACCTGCAAGCCACATGCTCCTGCCTTTGAGCTTGCCCAGTTTCACAAGTAAGCAGAAATGGGCATACTCACCTGGGAGATGGAAAGACTTCTAAGAAGTACGTGGGTGCTATAGTAGATAGCGCCGTGCTTCACTAAACAGAGCCCTTCCCTTTGAGTCAGCCTGCACTTTGGCGACCCAGCCTTTACAGGCGGCGTTTTTTTCTCGTTTGGACTAAATTATGAAAACCATGAAGGATTTCTCAAGGTTCCAGTTAAATTGCAGTTTTTGCCATTGCAATCTGCCGTTCCATCTCCGCAGACAAAAACAACTGCATTTTCCCTGCCACCCCTTCTGTGCTGTGAAATAGCTGTCATGCTCTACCCCAGAGTTAGATGCATTGTTGCGGGGGAAGAAATGTTTTTTCTGTCCACGCATGAAAGTGAATAGATACATCTCTTGAGATGAAGAGGCATTTATTTTGTCCTAGAGTGGGAAGTGGATGGAGGAGGAGGAGGAAACAGAGGAGTCTACGGTGGGCTACAGCTCAAGAATCAGTGCATATTTATTCTTTGGAGAGGCAAAAGAGTGCAGTCCCACCATTGTTTTTCTCTTAGGTCAGGAGCATAGGAGCGACACTGGAGTAACTGAGTTCTGCCCTCCTGAGAGACAGCAGTAACAGCAGCAGTTTTAACTTATTGCATTTAATAAAGAGGGGAGAGACGATAAAGCAGCAAAATGAGACTTCTGCCCACAGCATAGCAGAAAGGGGAAAGAGGTCAGACAGAAGTCCAAATGCCAAGTTATATTAGGGTTACATTAGGGTTTGAGCTTTCCCTCCCCTGCCAAGAAGCGTCATCTCCTTTCTTTCTTAGAAGAAGGGTCAAAAAAGGAGATGATCAAGCAGTTCTGCAGGAGAAGTTCCTAAGTAAAGGAAAAACCTCTCTTGCAGTCTGGTGAGAATAACACTCGGTGCTCCAGTTACTGGGGGCACGGGTGAAGGGAGCTAGTGAGGATGCCAGAAAAAGAGTGCAGCAGGCGTCACTGCATGGTGGTGATCTACTTTTAAGTGATACCAGAAAAACCTATTAAATATATAACCTCAGCGCCCAGAAAAATGTGTTAAGAGGTTTATTCGTGTAGGAAAAGCTTCATCTTATAAATATAGATAAGGGCTTCTTTTTTCCCTTCTTTCGGATTTCCTATAGAGAAAATGCACTTGTAATTTCCCTTCTGGGAAGCTCTACCTAGTTATGCTGCTTGCTGTTTGGCAGGACTGCTAGGCTGTACTGCAAATGGGATAGCTCGGCGCAGTGAGTCCTTCTTAATGCTGATCCCACTGTATCCTGCTCAAAGCCCCATCCCACAAAACTTCATGTGCTGCCCTCGGAGGGGGCTGATGGCTTCCCTGAGAAGCTGTAGGACCCCTGTGTGCTGACGATGCAGCACTGCTGCTGTTCCCTTAAGGCCATGCCTCCTGCAGGGCTGCTGATGGCTGACCTGCGAGAGAGAGGAAGATGCAGAAGACACGGAGGGGGATCCTGCTCTTCTTATTTTTCCTTCTCTCTCTCAACACAGGCACTTTCATTTCAGGCAATGCCCAGCACCTGAAGTGGAAATGCTTCCATACAGATTACACCTGCCTTGCTTTAGGTTGCCAGCTTCCTGGCTCTGAGAGGGCAGAACAGGACCTGTCTCCACTCCCCAGCCTCACCTACCAACAGAATTCCAACCACTGTCTTACTGCTGACCACAAATCATCCCGCTGCTCTTCTTTGCATGCATCTTCTCCAGTCCAAGCTAAAATGTAATTCTGTTTGTTGTTTCTTTAGGGATGGCTGTCAAAATCTCAAGCTCAGCAACACTAAGCCCAGCCCGTTCTTGCTCCCAGTCCTGCCCACCAATACCTTGCATGGCATCCCTGCCCCACAGCACATGGACTGCACTCAGGCCACTCCACAACAGACAGCTCTGGGTTGTACCTGCGTGACAAGTGAAGAGACATTTGTGGACATCCACAGCACTCTGTTCTCAACCCTTTTCACATCTTTCCTGAGTTCTTGTCATGTGTGGCCACTAACAAGTAAACAAAGTTACTGCAGACATAGACACACCAGTGGCTTAATCACAATGATTAATGTTGCCTCATGGCTTTTTTATGTTCCTCTATCTACATGCATCTGCTGTGGCTTTGCCTACTGATCAGCAACTGTGAATCAGGGCATTTTCTTTTCCCTTCTCTTCTCACATGCACAGGGGCCCCACTCCATGCCTGTTGATCCTAAGGACTATGACAGTTTCCAAGATAACCCCATTGCCCATAGAGAGGATGACTCACTTCCTGCTGGTATGGGGAAGATCCTGTGATGAGTGTGAAGGACCATCCCATCCGTGTGAGTTGTGAAATAGCATGATGTTGCTGTGTTTGCATTATAACGCTGCTGTATTTGACTGCTGAGGTGGAAGTGGAGCTTAGCTTCTTATCACATTGCAACACTTCTGCCTCGTTCCTTCTTGGGCTCTGTTGCTGGTCTGTTCAGCACACACATAGTATCACCAAGGTTGGAAAAGACCTCTAAGATCATATATTTGCAAACATCTCATTTTGATGTATTTCTACCAGAGTGCTTTGGGTATGTTTTCCTGATTGATTTCTGCCTTGGAAGAAGGTTAGGATGAGACCTGACCTCTGTCTCTGCACCCACACAGATCAGTCCAAGTGATACCACATGGACTAGCAGCTCTTCCTCTGCTGCAGGGGCACTTGCCAGAAAGCGCATGAGATGCTGCAGCGAGTGCTACTTTTTCTTCTTGGGGTGGAAACCAAAGCAGAGAAGGATGCGTTAGTAACTTTATTATCCTAAAACAAGTCTGCAGGAAAGATGTTTGCTAAGGACAGCAAATCTGCCTGGCAGTGAGCATCCTGAAGACCTGATGCCTCCTCTCCCAGGTCCAAAAGGGTGGGAGATGACAGTAAAGAGAAGTGAGAGAGGTGCCCCTGGCTCAATTTGGTTCTGGAGATGTAGGTTTGCTTTTTCACCTGCAGGCCTACCCGCTTGGTTGTTGTGAGGGCAAAGTGGGTCTGGGTTGGGCAAGCTGCTGCCGACATCTCACTGCAAGGAGCAGAGCAGCGTCTGCTCTGCCAGTGCACTAATTTAAAATAGCTGGCTGCAGCACTAATGCACAGAACTTGTTGCCTCCCTTGGGAGACTCCAGGAGCTGAGGAGTCGGAGGTGATGAGTCACAGGCAGAGCGGTGCAGAAGCTGTGTGCTGCAGGCAGGTGCCCAGCTGCCCGTGTTCTGAGCTTGCAGTTGGGGTTGGAATTGAGTGAACAAAGCTTTTCGTGTTTGGAGAGGGCTGCCTTGTGGGGCTGTGCTCCTCAGATGGGGGATGGAATGCTGAAGGAGAAGGACTGAACCACAAAGCTTTGTGACACTGAGGTGAGCTGAGACCAAAGCTAGGGTTCTCGACTACCTGAGTCCTAAACCAATCACTGAGTTGTGAGCCTTCATCGTTCCTGTTTGCTCTTCATAACCACTACAATCAGAGTAGGCTGCCCAGCACCATGACCTCCAAGGAGGAGATCCCACAACCACTCTGGTCAACCTGTGTCAGTGCTCCATCACTTGTACAGTACAGAAGTGCTTCCTGATGTTCAGAGTGAACCTCCTGTGCTCCAGTTTGTGCCCATTGCCTCTAGCCCTGGCACTGGGCAACACTGGAAAGAGCCTAGCTCTGTCCTCTTTGCACCATCCCTGCAGGTATTCATAAACATTGCTAAGAGTCCTCTTCAGGCTGAGCTGTTGAGCCACCCCAGCTCTCAGTCTCTCCTCATAGGAGAGATGCTCCAGTTCCTTTGTCATCTTCATGGTCTTTCACCAGACTCTCTCCAGTATGTCCAGATCTCTCTTATACTGGGGGGCCAGGACTGGACCCAGCAGTCAGGTGCAGCCTCACCAGTGCTGAACAGAGGACGAGGATCTCCTCCTTCCACTTGCCAGCAGCACTCCCCATAATACAGCCCAGGGTGCCATTTGAGCTTTCTTTGTGGCAAGGGCGCATTGCTGGTTCTTGTTCATCTTGGTGTCCGCCAGGACCCCCAGGACTTTTCCTTTTAAAAAAGAACAATTTGGTGGAGAGGACAAACAAGAGGATCAAGACTAAAAATTTCACATTCAGGCATCCAGAAGGTGAGACTCCTGGGCTTTTGTTCCTGCTCTCATAAATAATTCAAGTTGTATGAGCTGATTCTTAAACGTAAAATGCAAAACAATCCTGGAAGTACGGGAAGGGCATCCTGGACTTCACTCTCCTAGACGATTCCCAGATCACTAGGTTATTGCATAAAGGTGACCAACGCCCGCAACAAAATGCAAGCAGGGTTGCTGCTATCTTCCAAAATCTGCTGTCAGGCCAATATCGAGAGAAGTATGAATTATGAATTGGCCTCAATCACAGAAATGAGGGCGTGGACTCTGAAGCCTAATGATTACATACTTCTTTCAGAGTAACAATCAAAGTGCTTATCATAGCTAACTGGATGAAAGAAATGTTTCACGATAGATGACAGCAGCAGAGAGACTGCCTTTTTTTTTGTACAGTTGCCCAGGACTGTTTAGAAAGAATTCAGCCACACCCAGAGAGTCCCACGCTGTTAGATCTAGCCAGGAAATCAATTTTCTTTCTTCAAAACGATTCTGTGGATGAATGTGAAGTGCTACCAGCAGCTCAAAGTCCTGTGGAATGGGAGGCTAAAAGTCACTTTGGCAAAGGAGTTCTTTTCTTTTTTTTTTCTTTTTGCTAATGAAACATCCATTACTTTTCTGGGTGCCCCTGAGAAACGTTGACGATGGGAGTGTTTATTTGCCCATTTCTCTATGTCACTTTTCTTCCCAGTGAAAATAAGAAAACAAATTGCTGCTCTGCCAGTAACCACGAGGCTGGAATCCAGTCCTTTACTCACCTGCCTCACTCTGGCACACACACAAATCACATGGAAGTCTGTATCAACCTGCAGAACGTCACAAACCTGGGACCTGAGCTTGCTTTTGGCAGGTAGAATTAGAAAGCAGCTGAGCAGCCGCCTCACCTCTGGACTTCTTCATCTCCAGCAAACACTCTGAGCTCGGCACATGCTGGGGGTCGCTGCACATCGCTCAGCGAGATGTTTCCCTAGCAGCGTTCCCAAGCCGGTAGCGTCACGCTCGCCTCGCAGACAGATCATAACCCCAGGCAGAGCCACTTCAGACGTGGGGATGTCTATGAAATAACTGGCGTACTCTTCTGTCAAGCAACAGTTAAAGAAAATCTGCAAAGGGATTAGCTGCCATACACTCTGGTGCTTGCTGACAGATGTCCTGGAAATCTGGAAGCGTGTCAGTCTATCTATACATAGGGTTTTGTGCTTTTCCCTCCTTCTGTCTGTCCTCATCCCTCTGTCCAGAGTACAAGCAGGAACTCCCTTTACCAGCAGCCAGGGAGCTGCCTTGGTGCCACACACACACCACGTGCTGGTGCTGGGGTGCAGCCTGAGCTGTGCTGCACCCAAATATCGATGCCAGCCTTCCTGCAATGGCAGCGCCGTGCCGCGTGCCAGGGCAGTTAGCGTTTTATCTCTGTTCCAACTGCAGCCTCTCAGATCGTTTTAAAGCAGTTTAAATGCTGGCCATTAAATATAAATATCTTCTTTTTCCTCTGGGTGAAACCGATGTTCAAAACTTTGCAGCATAAATAAGGTCTGGAGAAAATGTTTTCAGCAACATTTCAGTCCAGCTAAATCATAGAACCACAGAATCAACAAGGTTGGAAAGACCACTAAGATCTCCCAGTTCAACCACCACCCCACACCCACCATGCCCACTAACCACGTCCCTCAGTGCCACATCCACATGGTTCTCAAACACCTCCAGAAGTAGTGATTTCACCACTTCCCTGGCTGTGGCCATCCCTCCCCACCGTAGCCCTGAGCTCCGGGTGTGTCTCCTGTCTCCCCTTCAGCAATATGGCAGGGTAGGCTGGACCAGATAATGACCTCTCCCATGCATGTCCTCAAGCCTGAAGACCCCAGCTGCTGTGGATCTTCTTTTATGGTCTTGGGACAAATCACATAGCCACAGGCCTGGCATGGGCTGAGACTGCATTTTGCCGTGCTCTGCTGCCATTGCCTGGGTGAGTAGAGCAGCAGAGTTGGGGCAATGATGTCACCTTGCTTCCCCAGGGCAAAGGATGAAGTTCCCCACTGCAAATACTATTGCAGCATCCTGCTGCCAAAGAGCACGTGCATGGCCTGACCTAAACAGTCTGGCTGCCATGGGGAAGGCGCTTCTCAATGGCCCAATTGTCCTGGGAAGCTTCCTCATGGTCACCACGTGCTGCACATGCCCGTCTGAGAGCGGTCATCCTATTCCTCCTCCTCCAGGCATGGGAATGGAGCCCAGAGCGGATGGGCATCTGCAGGACATGGGAGCCCCACCAGCAGCTAGAAACAGCCAGCTGAGCCCCACTGGTGGCTCAGTTCCCCACAGACACAGGGTAGGGGATGGGGTTTTCCTCCAAAGATCAGGGAGAGATTGCAGAGTCCTCTGAAGTGCTCGGGTGTACACTAACACCTTTTTTGTTATTGGGGTCAAGCGGAAGAAGAAGTGCAAAGGTGATGAAGATTTTGAAACACAGGTTCCCATTAATCGACTTTAGCAAATGCAGTTCTTATTGTAATCTAATTCGACTGGAATTGGATTAATCTTATAATGCTATAATGTCATTTCCATGCTCTTTTTACATTTTTATTGTTCCCGTGCATTAATGCAATACCCTGCCAGAGCTCTGAGAAGGGGATGTGGATGTTCAGTGCGTCTGCAATAACATTTTCGCGGGGCATTTTTGTGCTCCCGTTAGGCTCACACATGTGCTGCAAATAGCAAGAACGCACCTAAATTCCTCTTAAATTCCCTTGCAACAGGCTCTGCTGGTGAGGGACGTGCATTCAGCGCTAGGAAAGCAGCACACTGCTCCTGGCCTGGCCCTGCCTGCTTGGGCAGCTCGCCTGAATCGTACCTCTGTTTCCATCCTGAGATGGAAATAATCTGTCCACACAGGAATGTGCTGGATCCTCTGTGTGACGTTTCAGCCCTACAATCACCTAAGAGAGAAGGCAAACAGAGCGGTGCTTTCCACCCGCTCTTATCAACACCCCTGTTCCTTTTCCAACTCTCACTCGAAGGCACTGTAGATGTAATTAAAGCTCAAGGGCCAAAGCGTGTGCTTCATTTCCAGTGCAAAGACACTGCTAACCCTTTCTCTTCCACACCTCTCCCATCGTTCTGCTCCTCTGCTCCGAGCGCATGACAGAGTTGCAAATTAAACCTCCCACTCAGAAAATGTCACAGCTTAACGCTATTAGCCCGCAGGAACAGAATCTGCTGGGTCACTGAGTGCTGGCTGCCGCTGGATCTGCCACCACGGCCACGCCGGGGGAACGCAGTGTGCCCATATGGCAACCTAGGCAGCTCCTGCCTCCTGCTGCACAGCTCCTCAGGGCACTAGGAGGTCGGGGCTATGTCCTGTCTTCGTGTGGCACAGATGGGCTGGGCCCTGCACCAGGGCCTCAACCACAGCTGTGTGCACAGGCAGGAGGGTCTGTGCGGGACCCCAGCGTTGGAAGGTGCCTCGCTTCACTCTCGCTACCTCTCCCTGTCTCTAATCCAACTTTCACGAGCCAACGAGCAAATGGGGGGTTCGTTTGCAGGAACGGTCGAACATCTGCACTCTTGAGAAGGGCTTTCTCGTTCATCTTTAATTTTCAAACCACATAACCCCCAGTGCCCAGCACAGCCGTACTCGAGCATTTCGTAGCCTCCTGGATGCGCTTCTGACGCGGCCCCGGCGCAAGAACAGGGCAGCACACCTCAGGCACCGCGGCGGCCCCGGGACAACGGGACGGGCTCGGCCCAAACTCGGCCCGCCCCGCTGGCTTTGCACAGAACAAAGGGAGCGTTTAGGACCTTCCCCAGCGAGCCAGCTTCCGACGAGCTCCCGAAGACTGCTTTTTCCCCGTTAGCACAAAGAGACCCGCGTTAACCCCGCACTCTATCCCCGCCTCAACTTCCCCCGCCCTGCCGTTGGGACCCCGCGCCGCAACCCTCGCTCTCCGCTGGGCGGGGCGGGCCGGGGCGGGCCGGGGGCGGAGTTTGGCGGCGCGGAGGAAGCGCCGGGCACCCCGCGGCGGCAGCGACAGAGCCGGGCGGGCAGGTGAGGGCGGCGGGCCGTTTCGGCGCTCGCTCTCCGTTGATTCCTCCAACTTTTCGGCGTGGGGGCTTCCGGCCGCCGTTCCGCCTCCTCCCGAGCCGCCCGGAGGATTTGCGCTCTCCTCCTGCCTCTTCCCCCGAGAGCCGAGCGGGGCGGCGGGCAG
>JACDJE010000135.1:1501735-1539622 GCA_016647715.1 Pavo muticus
CCCGCGGCGCCCCGCGGCGGGAGGTAAGGGCGGCCGCCCCTGCGCCCCGCAGCCATGCGGACCCCGCGGCCGCTGCTGGCCTCGCTGCTGCTTCTCCTCTTCGTCCTCCTCCTCGGTAAGTGCCAGCAGCGAGGCGGGAGGGACGGGACCCCCGGGGTGCCGCGGTCCTGCGGGCGGGGAGAGGAGAGGAGCACCTCCGTGTGCGTGCGGGTAGAACTGGGGCTGCGCCTCCGCCGCTGGCACCGCCGCCGCCGGAGGGGGTCCCGCGTGGGAGCGGGCGGGCGCTCGAGTCGAGATGCCCCGGGAGGGGCATGCAGCTCTGTGGGGGCGGACGAGGGCCCTCCGCTGCGTTCTGGCGGAGTGGGGTGAACGCGGAGGGACGGCGGCCGGCGCTCCGGCGGAACGCGGTTGGAGTGCTTTGTGCCGTCTCCGCGAACTCCGCCGGCAGTTCCCTCTCCCCGTCCCGCCGCCGTTTGTGCCTTGTCCCGTCCCACAGCGCCCGCGTGTTACGCGTCCGTTTCGGACCCGCTGTCGGAGGTCCCTCCCTAGGGGTTTGGGAACGGCAGAGCGCGAGGCGATCAGAACGCCTCTCTTTGCGGCAGGCTGTCAGACTGGCTCGGTGCCCATGAGTCAGTGGGAACGTTTGCGGAAAGCACCCTCATGCTGGGGCAGCCCGCGTGCGTGGAGTCACCTCGGAGATGTTCCGATTTGCCTTTTTGTAGGGGGGATTTCCTCCTCGCATCGCTGCTGCTGGAGCAGGAGGAAGGCTGGCAGCCTCCCCTGCCCAGGGAGCTGTCACGTACCTGCATTGCCGATTTGAAAACGACAGCTTCGCTTGAATTGCAGCCGTGCTTCCACATCTGTAATTTGTGCTTGTGCACGCCTGCATGTGGTTTCTCATGCTGCTGCCTTTCCTCAGGAAGGTGGGAGAGAGAAGGCACTTTGAGATGGTTTTGGAGACAGCTCAAACTTCCCTAACACCAGCTCCCCCGGACACCAACCGTCTCACAGCTAAGTTTAGCCAGGTGCCCACCCAGCCCACAGAAAGGGTGTAGATGGGCAGCAGATGCTCACTGCCTTGCCTCTGCACGCCAGAGCTCTCTCTGGCTGAAGAACAATAACAGCGTGCTGGATTAAGCGCTCCTAATATGGAGTGAGCCGTTCGGTGTCCCAGCGCACCCGGCTGATGTGGTGATGTAGCAGCAGAGGGCATTGCTCGGCCCGAGGCTACCTCAGGGTGGGAGCGAGGGGCACCACCGGGCACCCCCGTAGCCATGTCGAGTTGCATTTAGGTGCTTTCACCTGGGTTTCTGTAGGCAGCCAGTGTGCATTCACCAAGCTGACAGTCTCAACAACAGCGGGGCCGCACGACTCAGAGCCTCGCGCTGCACGCAGTGCTTTGGGTGCTGTGTGTACAGCTGGGGCGTAATGGATTGGATGGGGGAGAGGGAAAACCCTCGTTTCATAACGTAGAGCTGCAGCTGGATGTAAAGGGGCTGCAGCTTTCCAACCAAGTAACATTACCGCTAGGCTGTGTGGATAAGGTACAGTGGGCTGAGTGTACAAGAAACACAACTCAGTTTTTCTGCCCCCTTTTGCAAACTCATCAAAATCACTGAGGGGGAGGAGTGGCGGTTATGGAAGGAATCAGCGGAAGGTTTAATGGCATGCATCAGGCGTTAACGAGCTAACGGAACCGTGTAGCTGCCAACCCAGGGCTTGGCAACCCACATCTGGCACGTGAGCGTAGCGTGGGTAGGTTGCTGTGCTTCTTCCCCTCTGGCTGCGATGTTTGTTACAGGGTTCTCTAAACAAGTGGCACTTCATCACAGCGAGCACAAAATGGGAACGTAGAGCAAGTGCTGTAAATAACCCTCATGCAGCGAGGAGACCGTTAATACTTGTGCCAGCCAGTGCTAATCCTGCATGTAGCTGCAAGATTTACCTTCTTTTTTGTTGCAGGGATGTAAAGTCTGATGCTACTCATATTTATGGTGTAATATATAGGAAACACAATAGGCTTCTGGGGAACGCTGAATCCATTCATGTTGGTGACTGGTTTATGAATAGTTCTGTCTGTGAGGCTCCGGCAGTATCCAGAATGCCACCTGTGAATGCAATTTACAGCTCTTTGTGTTCAAACATTGCATATGTATATATGTACATAGACTCATTACCCTCTTCCTCTCTCTATTCATGCATAGTAATTGGTGATTTATTTGCGATTCCTGGAGGGGAGTACAGCCTGCGGAAGGTCTTGAAACTGCAGATCACTTGTAAATGGCATGTTGGAGGGAATAATGATGCAGGGGTGACTCTGGAAGAGACGAGGGATGAGCTGAAGGGCTGTCTGCTACCAGAGCTGGCTGCCTGGGGAGTAGCAGAGCACTGCTGGAGCACACTGCTTCTACTCCCCCTGCTTCGCTGCTGCTGGCAGAGAAGGCAGCAAAGTGGGTGTTTGCCCACGCGAGCTTTGGGGCTGTTTGTGTGTACCGAAGCTGGCAGCTTTGGAGCATCAGTGGCACCTCATCTGCTCCCAGATGCGTTGTTAGCTTTGGTGGCCAAGATCATGCTCGCTCCATCTGCGTGTGCTCTAAGTGCTCTGCTCGTAGCTTCCTTTTGCAAGCAGACTGTACTGCCATTGCATTGTGTTCTCTTGCCCTTAGGTATGTACTGCAGGATGCAGGGCAGGATGTGGCTGTGCTGCCTTTGCACGGCACCCTGAGGCTCCAAACCCAGTCTGGCCAAAGCTGTGCCCCTAGCAGAGGCTGTGTGCCCACCTCAGCCACCAGTGCTGGGCTGGCAGGCTCCACTCTTGTGTTGTTCCTGCCATCCCCAAATGGGGCTCCTCATGGGGAGGCTCACTCCCTTCTGCCTTGGCCAGACTACATGATCTCCTGAGGCTCCAGCAAATCCTGTTTATTTACACAGGAGGTTTTGTTTTAAAGTGAATTGTTGTCTTCTAGTTGACCTTCCATCAAGTTAGATTTCTTTATTAAAGCAGTTTTTATTGTAAATCGAATGCATACTTGGAACGTTTGTACCAGACCCATTAACTGAAGTGAAAGGCAGAATAAAGAGGCACACAGTCATTGCGGGGGAGAGGGTCACGGGGAGTTGGGAAGGAGAGTTCTTCAGCGTTGGGAGACTTGAGGAATTTATAGGACCAGATATGTGTTTTGTTTCTTGTGGTCTGTTGTTTTCTTCCTTCCTTCCGTCCGTCCCCCTTCTTGGCCTACTTTAGTACCCCTACACAATCAATCCTGGTCCAGCCATTATCCTGAAGGTTATACAGGCTGGTATGAAGCCAGAGGTGTCTTGGCTGGTTGAACTCAGATGAACTGGAGAGTGCTGTAGCCTGGAAGCGTGCTCCTTGCTGTGTGACGGATAGCTATCTGCAGACACTGCCCACAAACTTACCGCACTGGGAAAACTACCTGAAAGAAAGAGGAAGGCTTTTCAAGCACAACTGGGTGGTGTTCTTGTTGCTAGGGCTCTGCAGCTCGCAATACGACTTGTCTGCTCATACCATGGATGTTCAGCCCTCCAGCCAGTGTCTGGAAAACTACAGTATTATGACTTGCCTCTGGCTTTCGGGTTACTAAATACCCCATAATGATAACCTGCTAAATTTGTTTCGACACCATTTTTATATTGCCATCTCTTTTCATATAGCATACTCTTAAGGAGTAGTTCTCTGGCTAAATGTCTGGTGACATTCAGCATCTGTTTCCTATCAGCTCTGCAGAGGCTCAAGCTGATTCCTCACTAGATAACGTGGGGCTTGAGCAAATCACAAAGCAAAGAGTCTGCAGCTGTCTGCTGTGAGTCCTGAGTGGCTAGCATGCCTGTGTGTCATTGCCAGCTTGAACCTGTTGCTCACCCTGCCTCCATCGGTGTGCTGAGAGTGTGTTCCAGTGAGGTGTGTCAGTAAACCACCTAAAAAAACAAAAAGCTTAAGTAGGAAATGGCAAGGAGACAAGAGAAAATCTCGCCTTTCTAGCCGCTGCTAAAGTTGCATTTCAATAACCTGAGAGTAATTGAATGCTATCACAAAACCAAACCATCTCAGTAAAAGGATGGGAAGGTTTTCTAGAGAAGGGAAAGGCTTTGTCACTCTGTGTGTCTGTGCCTCGCTTGCACAAGTGCTTAAAAGCAGCACTGCTTCTATGGCTGCTCCTTTCCAATGTCACTCTGTCATCAGTGCCTCCTTAGTGTTCGCAGGCATGTCTCCTGCAGGCCCACAGGGAAGGAAGAGGCAAGCCACGGTGACATGGAGGAGTGGGCAGAGATGGGAGATATGCTGAGCAAGAGCACTAAGGGGAGGAGCAAGGTGTAGCCATGAGCAACGCTAGTGTTACTCTATAAAGCTTGATCAGCTTGGCCTTCTGGGTTTTGTTCTTGCAGCCCTTGCAAACAGCTCGTCAGGGGCTGACGTGACTGGAGGTGATCTTGATGCATAGCTGTTGTGGTGTCGCCAAGTGGTGTACTTTGTGGCTTGGTTTTACTTCTTGTTCAGAATTGACCGTATGCGGATTGCTTTGCTTTCCAGCAAATAAATTCCCTTCTGGAGCCATCGTGATTACAGGGGAAGAGTGGAAATGGGAGATACGTCTGGCTTTTCTGGGGATTTTGTTTGTTTGTTTCCTTGGCAATCGGTTCACCCCCAGCTGCATCCCTGATGTCCCTGCCTGCGTCATACTGTCACTTTTATGGCTTTTGGCCTTTGTATGGAGGCTGATAAACTTGTTAGAGGCAGCTGGGAGCAGGGTGAGGTAGATGCATTGCTCTGTGGACTTTACAGAGCTAAATGTGAGAGGAACTCGGCACTGACCCAAGCTGCTGAGTTAAATGGGAGTTTTCCGAGGCCTTCAGAGCAATGGAGACCTGAGGGTGAGGCACTGAGTTTCCATAAAACAAAAAATTTTCTGTTTGCCTCATAAGGAAAGAAGCCCTCTGATCCCTCAAGAGGGCATGGGTATGAGGACTTGACTGCTTGGGTAAATCGAGGTTTTACTCCTTGGACAACTGCTGCCTCCATTCTGCCTCATCAGCAGGAACCTGCCCAGGTCTCTCTGCATCTCTGCAGGTGGAGCCGGGCTGGGGTGAGAGCCAAGGGAGAAGGCTGGAGGCTGTTGTCGGAAGTAGTCCGGGAGCTCTGTGCTCCAGAAAGCCCTGCTGCTGGAGTCTGGCACTTATTAACTCTGGTTACCAGTACTTGGATCTAGCCGACGGGCTGTGGCTGGCTGCCAGCCCAAAATTACCAGCCCAGGTGTGAAGCCTCATTGGTTCTTTCTTGCAAGCTTGAAATAGGAGCTTCCAACAAGCATGTGTGCCAGCCCTTCTTCTAGTCATGTTTCTTCATACGGCTTTGTAAAGTGTTCGCGGTAATTATAGTACTTACTAATATTTATTCCCTTCTAAGCAATTATCTGAATGCGTTTATCTCCGGTGTGCTTTCAGAGTGCTCTGCCTCCTCTTACCCTATCGTTTCATCTCTCCAGCTCAGCACGTGCTGCTCCCTCCCTCCTCCACACAGAGCCCTTGCTCCTCGGCTGCTCCATCTCCCCTGTGTTCTTTGCCTTCGTTCCTGCTAGCCGGCCTTCTGCTGCCTAATCCTGCTGGGTTGCTGCTGAGCTGCCTGGCAGGGTGTTAAGGCGCTTTGCAGTGGAGGGCACGGACACCATGAGGTGCTGTCTGGCTTTGTGCTGCCACCTGGCTTTCTGCTGGCTGTCCCTGGCCTGCAGACTATCCTGGCAGCTCCTGCTGCAGGGTGTCACCTTCCTGCTGCTCAGTGGGACCACAGCGTGCAAATTCCAGCGTGTGTGGGGAAAAGCATAGTGCTGAGGCCACGGGTTTGCCTACTGGTATTAACCAAGCAGGCTACCCTTTCCTTACACACTTTGGGAGTGTAGCGTGGAAAAGATTGCTATACCGATTGATTTCACAGTCAGTGTTAAGAGCAGAGGAAGATGAATTTTGGCTTTGAGCTGTGCAGCATGCCTTACACATGCGTGGTTGATCTGTGGGTCACTGGCACATGGAGAGCTGCTCTGTCTAATCAGTCCCATGCCACGAGCTAGTCAGCAGTTAAATCTAATCCAGATCGTGTAGCTGCCAAATGCTGTAAGTTGCCAAGCCCTTGCTCCTCTGTACTGTAAGGAAGGCGGACCTGGGTGAGCTGAGCTGCTGAGAGCTGCTGTATCCTCAGCGGGAAGGGCAGCACTTAGTGAAGGAATTACTCGTATTTGTGCTTGACTGAAAGTGGAGGTGTTGGGAGGGAAGTTGCTTTCCCCCTGGGCGAAGTTGATGTGTGGCCATGCCACCTGAGGCTGACTTGAGCTGGGGTAGCTGTGCCTTGGAGAGGCTCTCCTGGCTCCCATCTGGATGGAAATCTGGGTGGTTCAAACGCCAGGCTGTCCTCATCTTTTGGCTGGCTTGTTTTGGAGGAGGACATAGAGAAGAGAGTGTGAGCATGAGGAGATTTACTGTGTATCCAGCACCTAATAGCTGTGCTAGCAGACCTGCTGGAGTACACTGCTAAAAGCATCCTAATGATCTGAATGTAATGGCTTGGAGCCTTGGAAATGTGCTCCCTAGGAAGGGCAGCCCAGATTTGACACATAGCTCCCGGAGGAAGAGGGCTGGGCTATTGGCTGCTCTTCAGCACACCAGGAGGTACATACCCACTGGGAGACGCAGTAGGAGCAGTGCCTGGCTCTGCTTCCTTCAACTAAGGGTGTTCCTCAGGTGGTAACATCTGATCTCCTCCTCCAGGCACTGGCTTGAAAAGGAAAAAAGGTGTACCACTTCTTGACATTAGGAGTGCTGGAAGTGAGACATGCCTGACGGAAGAGGTTGTCAGTCCTGGAAGCCACCCACAGAGCCACGAAGGCCAGTGAGATCTGTAGAGTTGATGAGAAGGCGGTAGGAGTGAAGCTGGGAGACAGCAGGACTCCAGTTTTCCAATGGCTGGTCTCATGTAGAGGGAATGCATGTAGGTGATGCTAGAAATGCCATGTTAGGGATGCTCTGGTGATGAGCACTAGTTTCTGCATCATTCTCAATACGTGCCTGAGAGAGTAGAGTATGGGTAGGGTGCAGAGAGGCTTCTTGGGAAGTACGATAGCACGTTCAACTGTATGAGGCCAAAAATAAATTATCAAAAGAATTGAGAAATTAACAAAGCTAAACGGATGTCTGCAGCTCCTAGAAAAGGGTGTCGTATATGAAAGCATATTTTTGAAAATCCATTTGCTTAGTAGTCATCTTACAGATAACTTTGCTATTTTTACTTTCTTTGCTTTGATGACACTTCACTGTATATAATGTATTTAGCATCTGCATTCTTTTCTCGTGTAGAGGCAAAATGTATTTGCTAATTTTGAGTTGGCTTTATACAATTGCTGTACCTCTTGACTGTGAGTTAAGTGAAATAATTTTCTTAAAGCTATTATAAAGGAGCAGAGCTGGCACTGTCTCCCTTCTAACCTTTCTTTTTAACCTATCTCTTATATCTGCAACCAAATTTGAATAGAGAATATATTCCTGTGCCATATTAGGTGTAATAAAGACTGTGCTCTCAACTCCCACAAACCGAGAAGTAGGGATGTTTGGGTTAAGCACAGTAATCTACTGGGGAATGAATGCAAGATCAAGGGCATTTGCAGATTTTTATTTCTGTGTTTGCAGGGGCTGTGGCATTGCTAGCAGGTTGCTCACAAATGGTGGCTTAGATTGCCTCTCTTGCAAGCAGCGGTGTTTGCATCTTGCCATTCCTATTTGATCTATGAGCAGTGATGAGAGCTGTATACTTGAATTCTGATTTTCTGAGAAGCAGTCGGCAGTCATTAGGGCAGTGCTTACGCCCCAGAGGCTTTTTCTGTGTTTTCATCCTGTTTCTGTAACCGTGTCTCTTGTTATCTTGTTCCTGAATATTTTCTCTTGTAAGAGGAGACTGTTTGTTGCAGCTGTTAAACCTCAAATGTCTTGAATTTCCCTTAGGGAAGAGGAGGAAGAGTTCCTGAGGTTTCTGCATAAGAAGGCTGCAGAAACACCTACATGCGTTTCCCAAGTACGCTGCCGGGAGGGAGGTATTATTGGTGCTGAACTAACCAACAGATGGATTCTGGCTAGCTCAGCCTGTGATTCCTCTTGCTGGAAGTGGCTTAGCGAGATAGTTGAAGTTTCTTTTCTCTTTGGCACATAGTAGCGCTGGATGCCTCTGGTTGCTTTTGTCAGAGCAGCGTAGCTAGGAGGTGTCAAATGAAATTATGGATGTTTGTTTGGTCTCCTGGCTGGATGTAATAATGCATGTTTTAGTGAAATGTGCATTGAATAAACATTGGGTAAATCTCCTAAGACAAGCATTGCTGGTGCCTGGAACCATGACTGTCTCCATGGCAGGATTTTAAGAAAAATCTTCACCTAAGAAGGACTTTGCACTGTGTATTTAGTTTACATTGGTTCGGTGAGTTGTAATGTTACTTTTTAAGTTTTTTCTAAAAACGACCAACCTTAAGAGAAGGTTATCTGGGTAAAAATCTTGTATGCTAGTATTGCTGTCAGTGTTAGTTCTTTCTCCCGCTTCCATGGTGCTGGTGGTTGATCTGGATGGGTTTATCTGACCCACTGTTGTGCTAGGGTTGTCCTGCTGGCCTGATGGGGCTTGTCAGCCCTGCGTTGCCTTTGTGGCTGGAGGTGGTTTGTGTCCTGCTTATACTCCTTTACCTGGTGGAAGCATGGGAGCAGGTCCTTCCCTTGCAGAGTGGATCAGCAGTGCTAGCGCGGGTGGAAATCACCATGCATTTGGTCTCTGCTTTGTGCAGCTGCTTTTTTTTTTAATTGCTTGCAGTCCTGCTTGCCTTTTCCACGCTTCCCTTCAAGCTTAGATGTGCTCAGTAGTGCTGTATAACCAATAGCATTGTCCTTGCTTTACCATGTGGCTGTGTCCGGCTTCCCTCCTGCTTGCTCTGGTGGCTTAAGGTCTTTCTCAGGTGAGAAGGAAGGAGAATTTTAGTGGTATGGTAAAAGTGAACAAAAACTCCCGAACACCATAAGCTCAGCCCCCATCTCCATGGTATTGGAGATCTCTGTGGTACTCTCTCCCTCCCTGTCTTCTCCCCAGCTTTGTGCTGGTCTCCACCGGGTTCATCAGTCCCTGACAGCTCTAGCGCATGAAGCATTTTGACGTGGTCCCTGTGTCTATTTGGCTGGTATCAGTCAGTTACTGTTAAGGCCAATAATCAAGGTAGGATCTCAAGGGTGTAGCTATTTACAGGCAGGCAGGGGGAACCATTCCTAACTTGCATCAAACAAGAGTTTTATTCCCATTAATTGAATTCTTCTAGACTCTGATAACTTGAGCACATTGAAATCAGATAAATGAAAAGCCTCTCTCCCTGGTAGCTATGTAAGCTTTCCCTTAACTCCCTGATCAGAAGCCACCAGGCTCTGCTAAATACATAGCTGAAGATCAAAACTTGTGCGTGCATCTGCTTGTCAGGGAGCTAAGCCAGCAGGACGATCAGTGATGAGTATCGGCAGAGGGGGAGTTCGTCTCCCGCTCACCACCCTTACTGCAGTTGATGGGAAAAGATTTTGTGCTTAAAGTGACACGTGCTACTCAGCCACCCTGAGATGTGTGGTCTGTGCCCAGAAGCTGGGGCTGTGCTTTCTTCCAGTCTTTCAGATAAGCCTGCAGCTGTAGGAAGGAGTGAGCCGGCTCTCGTTGCAATGGCAAATGTTGTGTTTGGAGCATATCTCGGCCCTGCTGACCTCATGCCACATGGATGCTGAGAAGTGCTGCAGCAGGAGGACCTCTGGACTTGTGCCTCCTAAGCTGTGGTATGGCTGAGCTGATGTCACCCTGAAAAAATCCAGCCTGCAGCTTTCTCTGGACTCCCTCTGTCCATCAAGAGCCCTTAGTGCCTGTGGTTATGGAGAGCATGCCCCTTTCTTCATCTCATTTCCCACACCAGCTCTTGGGGTGGTGCTGGAGGCTGGGGCCCCTCTGGTGCATGAGAGGCTATTGGTCCTTCCCCCCTGCACCCAGCTCCCTCTTGCAGCAGCCAGGTACCTGGCTTGTCAGTGCTCAGCTGGGCTTAGGCTCGTCTTGGTTTTCAGCCAACACCCCTCTACCCTTTGGGGGTCATTCTGCTTTCCCCTTCCCTATCACAACCATCATTCATGCATGCTGGATTAAGGCGTTTTTTTTGTTTGTTTTTTTTTCCTCCTTATCTTTCATCAGTATGTATCCCTTAGCTGTTCACACCACTGAGGCAGTGGCACCTGCCCCCACCCCCAGAACACTTCCCACCCTCTCTCCTGTCCTCGCCATCTGCTGCCTCAGCTCCTGCTGTCACACAGCGACATGGCACTGGCATAAGTCTCCTGGGCACGCTGACCTCACCATCACAGAGAGCATTCAGCTCATACTCTCTGCAGTGTTCTTCATAGGTGCTTTTACTTCTGCTTTGCTAGGTGATGCTCGCCCTGGACAGCCCTTTTTCCACCTTTAGCTTTGTTCCTCAAATGGTACCAACTGGTACCAAGAGGACTGGCATGCAGATCAAAACCTGCTTTGACCTGGTTGTTCATCCTCTGCTCCTCTCCTCCATGTCTTTCCCAAATGTAGACTTTTCTAACCCTTTTGTTTTCCTTAGGGCTTCCTGCTCATTTTCCTGAGTCTGCCATCGCTTCACTACTCAGAGCCTCCCTCTCTCAGTGCAAAGCTGCTTTATCCCCCTCCTCCTTCAGCAGCTGTTCTGTTTCTGCAAGCCCCATGGGGTGCTCTGTCTGGAGCTCTACCTCCCAGCCCAGACCTCTGCCAGTTTACTCTGTCTCCATGATTTACTCTGCGAGGGTTTCCTTGATGGCCTCTGCTGCTGTGTATTTCAGTGGTGCTCCAACACTATCTTCTTTAGCTCAGCAATAACCGTATCTGTTCTTTCTGGAGCAGTTTTCTCTATGTCCTGTTTTATGTGCTTTCTTCAGCCTCTCCAGGAGACCAGGAGAGCCTATTCACAAGGACGTGAGAAATTCTTTACTCAGCCTCAGAATTGCTTGTGGGGTATTTTTTTTTTTTTTTTAGGCTTTAAGGGGCTCTCTACGTGACCCTGCCCACCTCTTCCTGGAGTCTCCGTCTCAGGGTAATGTTATCCACTAATAAAGTTAGACCAGCCTCTGCTGGCTTTACAACTGGCTTCACACTTCCCTTTGAGCCAAAATCTTGACCTCTGTCTCTAGCACTTACGTATGTGCATGTGCCCGCCTGTCTTTCTGTTCACGCTGCAGCACTTCCTATCTGTTTCTGCCTCTGAAATTTGTTCACCTCTTTGTGTTTTCTACTCATTCCTGTGAACTCTTAAATTAGTTCCTCCCTTTCTGCCCTGCCAATTGGAAGATGCTTGTCTTTCAAAGCCCTTCATCTCATTCCGCCTTGCCTTTAGCACTGCCGAAGCTGTAGCATTCTCTGTTGTGTGATTCCCACCTTCTAGTTTGGTTTCCTCAGGGTGGTTTCTCAGAGAATTGTGGCTTATCTGATCCCTCCCCTTCCTGGATAACCTGGGAGCCCTTTGGCCAATTTCAGGCAAATATGACAGAAGTAGGGAGCTTGGAGATGTTTAAACGAGTTCCTACAGGTTTTGTGAAGAGGAGGTAGCTGAGTGCAAAGGGATGATGAGACTGGAGGAGACCCTTTTCTTCACGGGCTCTAGCTGTGCTTCCAAATTACTGTGCCAGTGCGGCAAAAGCCTCAGCTGTAGCTTCCAGTTGCATCGTTAGTCTTAGAGACGGCCTCCCTCCTGTTAGCGGAGGAAGCTAGGCTTCATTAAGTCCCCTGCTTATAGGGCTGTTTGCTGAAAGCGGTGGCTCAGAGCCCTTTTATTTTCTCCAGCGTGCCTGGGAGCAGCCTGCAGCAAGCAGCTCCAGTGCTGCTTCACCTGGTGCATTGCCACAGGGCCTATGCGGGCTGCCAGCGCGGCCTGCCCCAACCTCCAGGCCTGCCTGAAGGTGCTGCTGCATGGCAGGGCTCATGAGGTTCTGCAGCTGCTGACGAAATGCAGCCAGCAGTGAATGCAGTGCCATCTGAGTGTCCATCACAGCATGGTGGAGACTGGAAGGGACCTCTATGTCCATCTGGTCCTACTCCTGCTCCAGCAGGGGGACACCCAGAGCAGGCAGCCCAGCACCTTGGGGGCAGCCTTGGAGGAACTCCAAGGAGGAGACCCCACAACCTCTCCGGGCAGCCTGTGCTAGTGCTCCATCACTCACGCAGCACAGAATTGCTTCCTGGTGTTCAGAGTGAACCTCCTGTGCTCTGGTTTGTGCCCAGTTCTTCTTGTCCTGGCACTAGGTACCAACGAAGAGCCTGGCTTCATCCTTTTCACACCCCCCCCTGCAGGTATTTAGGCACATTGATAAGATCCCTTTTGGATCACTTCTTCTTCAGGCTGAGCTACCCCAACTCTCTCAGCTTCCTTGCAGGAGAGGTGCTGCAGTCCCTTTGTGATCTTTGTGACCCTTTTCTGGATGCTCTCCAGTTTGTCTCTATGTAGTGGGAGACTCAGAAATAGATCCAGCACTGCAGACAGAGCCTCACCAGCGCTGACCAGAGAGGAGGCATTACCTCCCTCCTGCTGTCTAATGCTGCCCAGAATACTGGGATACCTTTGCAGCAAGAGCATGTTGCTGGGTCATGTTCAACCTGGTGTCTGCAAGTCCCCCTGCAAAGCTGCTTTCCTGATGGGTGACCCCAGCGTGTCATGGTGCATGGAGTGTTTCCTCCCCAGAGTGGGGAATTGCATCTGGTTCTCCTTCCTATTCCTTGATGATAGCATCATGTTATGAATGGGTGTAGGGGGAAGGACTGTGCCTTTCTCTCAGACTGAAAGCAATAGTAATGTAAATACTTCTGCATCCCTCCTCTTTTTTTTTAATTACCAAATAACAGAAAGCACCTGTCCTCCCTTTTGAAATGGGAACCTTGGTAATTTGGTGACAACTGCTGGAAGTCTCTGTAGCATGTCAAACTAATAAATTATAGTGTAAGGAGCTGAAGAGTTCTGACATCTTAATTAGCAGTACGAGGCAGTGAGTAGCTGAAGAATCTCCCCTGATCTGTATCTGTCTTTCAGGGAGGGTCTCTAACCAAATCACAGAAATTTCAAGAGGCAGCATCCTGGCACCCTGCTGGCAAATAGAGCACAAAGAGGAACCCAGGAGAATTTAGGGGGAAAAAATGGAAACTGCTGTTGTGCAGCCACATCTTGCATTCTTGTGATCCTTTATGACGGGGTGGGAAAATCTATTTAAAGAATTCAATGCTTTTAGGCAGTACACTTGACTTTGGGGATAACTTAATTTACTGTTTACCTGAAAGCTGTTTCTGCTGAAGAAGAGGTACAAGGTGTCAGCATTGCCTTGCAAATTGGATATTCTCTCATGCTAATGGCCGTGGCTGAGGGGCACAAATGTTTCTTTGCACACCAGGAGGAAGCAGGAGAGACTGCTCTTGGCTGTGTTTGTTTCTAGATATCACACTTCATAACTTCTTGCTGTGCTACTTCTACAGAACTATGCGCTAAAAAGGAAGAGAGGACCAAACACAGAGCCTATGCCAAAGGGACGCAGCCAAAGTGCTAGAGGAGCAGTGTGCTATTGGGGACAGTGGGACAGACGGAGAGGAGTGTGAATCAATGGAATTTGTCATCAGGGCTTCCAGGTTTTTTGCATCTAAGAGATTATTGTTAAGTCTCTCTTCTTAGTAAGGAAATGATTTGGGGATGGACAGCTGAAGGGACTGGATCACAGTGTGAAAAGGAGTTGCTCCTGCCCTGTCCCAAAAGAAACATGCAAGTAAAGGTCCTAGAGTGCTGAACTCCGAAATGTCATCCTTAGTGAAATTAGTGAAAACCTAGGGTCAGAACTAGGAGGGGATAAGAGCCAAGTAAGCAAATTCCATGGGCATGTATAGATGGACCAAAACAGTGAAGTTTCTCTTGGAAGGTAAAAGGAGGGTTTGGGGTGGGGGATGGAGCACATGCTTGTTTCACATGAAGACAGCAAGAAGCTTTCTTTCCTTCTGGGAAAAAGGAAGTTCAAAAAAAGATAAGGAACCAAGCTCTTCATGGATCAGAAGCGTTTTGGAAGACTTCCTCATGAAAGAGAGGGGATTCCTTTAAAGAAAGGCTAGGTAGCAAAAAGCATTTCCTTCTGGCAAGGATGTTGTGAAGGTGAAACTTGGGACTTGACTCTTTTCTCTCCTAGGAGAATGTTTAAATCACGTGGGATGTTATGAAGTGAATTACAGCAATAATAAGGGCATTCTGTTTTTTAATATTGGGAGGGATTGCAGAGCATGCAGGAAAAGGCAAAAAGAAGTGACACTAAAATGTTATTGACTGTGAAACTAAACGAAGTTTCTTATTGTCTGAGTGATTGCGCAGGGAATAGTGTTTGGCAATCCCAGAACTGACCCTGGCTGTTGAACATGCAGGACCTGAGGACTAAAGAAGGATAATAAAAAGAAATTCAGAGGCTGCAGGGCATAATGAGCTATGGCAGAAATTTCCTGCCTGGCTTTGTTGCTAGCGTTGTTGCTCTAACGTATCATTTTTTTGCCCCCCTCTGGATAGGTTGGGAGCACAGACCATCTAAGAGTTCAGCAGCCTGAGGTGTGTGTTGATGCTGTGCATCTTTGGTACTGACACGACAATACTGAATCTATTAGAGGTCTGGGAGCACTACAAGAGGTGCTGGAATAAATGGTGTGCCCTTACACACGTTTTGAGAGCCTGAAAGAACAGAAGAAAAAACACACCTATCAATCTTGGGAGACTTCTCTTTTTTGTGTGGGTCTACTCTTAATCTTATAGTGAGCACCTGTGGTTATGGCTTCAAAGCTCAGGCTGGGAAGGCAGTAATGCAACTGTGGCTGCCTTTCTTTGCAAAATATGAAAGTAGGCGATACCTTGGATATTCTGGCCAGGCCTCTGCAAGTGCTGCTGTGTCAGTACAGTAGCGTTTAACCAGACCTTGAACAAGTAGTAGTGATAAAAGTCACCAGGGCATGTATTCAATGTGCTGGAGGAAAGAACACTTCTAAGGATAAAATTTGCACAGCTCCTTGTGTCTTAAGTAATGCGTGGGCAAATCAACACTTCCTGCCTGCGTATTCCCAATATAAATATAATCTGCTAGAGAGCTTCTGCTTGCGTATTTTTCCCATCATGATAAGGGTAACGATGGAACGGTATATGGAGAACATGCTGATCCAAGAGCTGGGAAAGTCCTGTTCTGACCCTGGAAGAAAAGAAATGCTTGATTAAGTAGGCCCAGTGCTTAGGGTAGAACCCATGCATGCAAAACATGCCTGTCGTGCTACTTGAGTGCTCGGCCATCTTCTAGGATTAGTCAAAACTGATGTGTTCTTTGGGGAATACAAGGATTTCAGAATACAGGGAAATCTTCTCAGCAACTTCACAGGAAAACAGTTTAACTATAGTAAGTAGTGGGTGTGCTGCAGAGATATTGAAAAGCTCAGCAGTTGTGTTGACCGTTATGAATCCTTACCAATAGGACAGTCAGCTCAGTCTTTCCCTCATACCTCATCAGGTAATGTTATCCATCTCTCATATCAGGTACAGCTTGATTCACCAACTTCCTCAAAGCCCATGTCATGTTAGGAGGCTGTGCACCACGGGCCCATTGAGCTCAGGAATCTATGGGCAGAGTGGATGCCCTGCCATCCTCCTTCATTTTTGCTGAAGTGGGGTTTCACCTTTTTCTCTGACCATGTGTGTGGTTGGCTGGTTTCTGAATGCTTGGTTCTTTGACTTTTCAAGTCAAGCTATACTAGATTAAAGAACAGTTTCAGAATTAGTGAGGTCAAGTAAGTTTAGATGTGTTTTCTGATGGGCTGATTAAAATGACAGAAGTGTAAGAGCAGGAGTTCTTGTCCTGTACATATGCCAGGGCAGGCTGATCTCCACCTGGTGTACTTCTGAAGGAGTTGAATGTCTCTTAGAAGAAGCTAAAGTGTGAGAGACTTCATAATCACACAGAGCAATCTCTGGTGCCACACTTTCCTGGCTGCTGGGCAGAAGTATAACCTAGCCCCCATGTCCAACCTGAATCTCTCTTGTTCATACCTAAGTCTGTTGCTTCTTGTCTTCTCCATGTCTAACACTATGAATGATTTCCTTCTACCTTACAGCACTTATAGAAATGTACAAGTTATAGCAATAGAGATGATATGTGGCTCAAAAATACGCCATTCTAAGACAGTGTTTAAAACTAGTGCATCTTAACATCTCTAATTGTAGGCACAGAGAAGGAGCAGTTAGAAGAGTGTGACATTCATATAATATGAAGTTTGCTTAAAAAATCCCAAGGGCAGATCACATTTAACACTGTGCAGCTACAGAATACCAATTCTGTACTGTGGAAAGGAAGGGAGTCGTCTGTCAATATAAGGACCAGATCTGAGAGGAGCCAAAGGATGAAAAATGACTCTAATCTTGGTGAGGGGCTTGGATGTTTGGCTGGCTGCATAATTATAACAGAGGTACAAGACCTCTTTTGCAGTCAGAACTTGGAAAGCTAGTCACAGGCCAGAACAATCTGTGGTGATTAAAAGAAATGTCACCTCTTTCATATTTATTGAAAACATTTCTCTTTAAAGACAGTAAACATCTGCTGTGGAACTGAGTGGATGTGAAAGGAAGCAGCAAGCAGAGATGAGTGAAAGCAGTTGTGTTGGAAGAACAAAGGGCTTCGTTGGCTGCTCCTGTCTCGTTTCCCTGCGCTTTGATATTTCCCTACTGATTGAGATATTTCCATACCAATTATTGTATAAATTGTTCCTGGCTGACCTCTCCACTTAGCCATCCTGAGTTGGCTCAGCAGTGGGAGGAATTTGAACGAAGAATGATTAGCTTCTGGGGTCAGTTCAGGAGGGACAGTCTGAGTGGTGGGATGGTGGCAGGAGTGGAGGAGAAGGAGACAGGATCAGGCCCCCATGATTTAAACATCAAAACAAGAGGGTAGAGGGTAGGGATGGGGTTGTACTGTAGGTGGGGTTCCATCCAGTCCATTGGTACAGTGAGCTGTCCTGGCACGAGAAGAAATACATCAAGCAAAATACTGTGTTTTCCCAGAATGAGGCTTCGCAGTAATAATGATGTTGGGGGGGAGGGAACAGAGGGGTATGCTGCATGTTTTCTTCTGATAGCATTGTTTTTTCCATCTGGCAGCAGGTTGCGGCGTACAGAGATTCTCCCTGCTGTGACTCATTTATGCAAAAATTAAGCTCGAACCTAATTTTTATTTGTGCATTTACAGGAGACTTCACAGAATAGCAGGTGTGCATTGCTAGAAGATTGGCCCTGTTTTGGTGTTGCCTGTGGTAGTGGAGTCACCCGTAGAGATTACAGTAGTCTTTGGTCGATGAAAAATTAAGATGGCCACTTGGGGAAGTGCTGTCAATGGCCAGACAACTGTGAGCTTGGAAGAGCCTTTGTGAAAGGAAACGGGATGTCTGATTATTCCACTGGCTCTGCAGCAGAGCTAAGCCAGGTTGCTGCAGAGCACAGTGCTCCTGTTCTGGGGTGGGGGAATGGCAATATGGAGGAGGAATGGGTTACAGGGATGCCCAGTTTGCTGGGCTGCAGCCAACGGTGTGCCATGAGGGTGGCCAACACACAGGCTGCTGCAGCTCAAGGATACTTCCACGTGCTCCCCATGGTACTCTGCCCATGATGCTGGCATGGCATCTCCCATGGTGCTGTGGTCAGCGCCATGCATGGTATGCTTGGCACTGCTCATGGGCGCTGCGTGCCTGGAGCCTCAGTTGGGCTTGGAAGTAGGTGTTTTTAGCAGAACTGCTCTTTAGCACTTGTGCATGAATTGTCTTCAGTACTGGAAACATCCTGCCAGCTCCTGTGGTCTCATGCAGATATTCCTTTGTCATAGCCATACGGGGGTTTATGTGCGCTCCCCTTCCCTGCCCTACACACAGGTGATGCTTCCCGCTTTAGTATGGAGGATGTCTGGGGGGAACCAGTTCAGTTTGCTGTGTTCAGAACTGAGGTGGCTGTGCTGTTAGAGAAAAAGCCATAATGGTGCCTTTTTTGTTTTGTTTTGTTTTAGCTCCTGTTGTAGCACAGCCTGCAGACCAGATGTGGCTGTATGGCTGAAGGGTATCGCCTGCAATTACACAGATGATAAAACGGCATGAGGACAGCTCTAATATGGAGTTGTAGCTCACCTTGGGAGCCTCCCAAACCTGATGGGATCTACTTTTTCACGTAATTCCCATCCCAGAATGAACCTGTGCATCTTTTCCTATGCACAGTATTCCTCGACAAGGAAGTCCCCAGTTCAGCTGTATACAGTTGCACTAATTGCCTCCTTTGTTGTGAAACTGGACCTGATCGATCTTAGTTGACAGCCTTTGGTTTTTAAACAGGAAGAGATGATAAATGGTCACTTCTTGACCATCCTCTCCATGACACATGCAGTTGTACAGACCTCTATCAGATCTTCTCAGAGGTTATCATTTTCCAAGGCCTTGCCTGCCCCATAATTTCTTACATGGAGACCGTTCTCTACTGTTTATTGTCCTTGTTGCTCTCTTCTGAAACTCTTCCTGTAAAACCCATAAATTGAACAAACAATAGGAACAACAAAAGAAGCCACAAATGTGCTCTGTGTATTTGTGCAGGCAATAATGAGAGGAGGAAGAGGGATCTCTTTGGAAATGTTTACTGTCTGCTAACTGTAGTCAACAGCACAAAGTAATTTTTTAAGGAGAATTTAGGATTACTAGCATGCAGTTCAGTTATTGACAAATACTGCTTTAGAGCCTCCAAGAGGAGGAAAACTGCTGCAAAGCTGCAGGAGTAGAAAAAGCCCCTGAAGCTGTGTAATCCATTTGGTGTTCAGAGCTGTCAGCCCTACATTTCTGGAAGATATGGAAAATATGAAGATTTTTTTAATTGCTCTGTAGTGACTAGAGGCCCAGGATAATACTCCTGAGTTCCTCTTTTAGACTAAAGTTATGGTGGCAATGACTATTGCTTTCTAAGATACATTGATGCAGTTTGCTATGGTGCCTTTGGATGCAGTGCCAATGTGACCCACACTTTCAGCAGTGGGGGGAGTGTTTGTGCAGGAAGCTTCTGATAATTCATTGTAGATGTGGCACTGAGGGATATGGCTTAGTGGGCATGGTGTGGTGGACTGGTGGTTGGACTAGATGACCTTAGAGGCCTTTTCCAACCTTCATGAATCTGTGATTCTTCCCTAATTTTTATTGGTGTGTCAGTGCTGTGGTAGAGTTTCTGTCCTTACATCATAGCAACTTACCCCTTGTGATAAGCCTTGTGTCAGTGTTCCCAGATACAAGTTTGCACGCCTGTTTGTCTAAAACAAAACTGAAGGTCCACCTCCTCCTTCCCAAAGAATAAGTGTTTGGCCCTTTCTGAAAGGTGGCATCATTGTAGTGTTTCAGGTCATGCACCTGATGGGACCATTTGTGCCTGAACACCTGAGCTCTGTGTGCCTCTGTGTGGAAAGGCTAGCTCTGGCTGTAGCCAGTTGACAGTACTGGGAGGGTGTTGATTCTGAAAAGACTGAATTACAGCTCTTGTGGGTGAAATGTCTAGCTGACAGGGATACTCAACGCTCGTTTCTGGCCTGTTGGTTGAACAGAGAGGCACTGAAGTCTTGGCTGTGAGACATTGTATTTCTCCCCTGCCCTGCTGCTGAAGCTGTCCCTCTTTGCTTGCCTTTCCAAGCTGCTCAGCATGAAACTGCAGCCCATGGAGCCTCTGAGTGTATGGGAGGTGCTGGGAATGAGCATCTGCCCGTCCCCTTGCAGCTTTATTGTTGTGTCACATGAGACCTCCTCTCCCCGTGCACCTTCCTTCCTCCAAAGTGGGGTCTGGGAGAGAGGAATGCCAGCAGAAGTGTGAGGAGCTGCCCAGCTGTTGCTTGGCTTGCTCTTAGCTCAAAAGGCCCATGACTCAGCCCTTATCTGGAAGGGATAAGGATCAGGGAGTGCTTCCTCTAAAGCGTGCAGTATTTGCTGACTTCTTTTGCGGGGAGGAGGGGTGGGGAAGCAGATGCATGAACATATCACTTCTTATTAATTTTAAAGTTGCTCTTGGCTCTCTACCTCCTCCGTATCAGCCCTTGCATTGTCAGTAAATTATATTGGATTTGCAATTAAAAGTCAGCTGTGCCAGTGAAGTACCAGCCAAATACCAACCTTAATAGTCTCCCAGGCTTCCAAGGAGAGGTGTGGAGCACAGAACTCTTCCTTCAGTGAGCTCTTCTCTCGCTTCAAGAGGACAAGATAAGAGTTTAAAATGGGATCTTCGGCATATTATTTTTGCTAATCAAAACGCTTGCTCACTACGAAATGCTATTTGATACTGTGCGTGCCTGAATACAGCAATTCCCAGGGCTTGAAAACTGCCAAGCCTACTTCACCACACAAGAAGTTAACCATTTGGGGAGAGCCCTTATAGTGGTGATGCCTGTCTCAAGCTGATTGCTTTTCTCCTTCCCTGTCTCAGTTACATTATTCATTTGAGAAGTGTTTTCTGCCAGTTCCCAAAAGCCACTGGCAAGGGAAGGAAGTAGCCCATCTTAGTGCTGGCCGTGCAGCTCATGGGGTCCAGTCTGCACACACTGGGATGTGGAGATCCATACCGTGTATGCCTGAGATTGTTACTTTGCCTGTGAGCAAGGGTCAGTCCCTGATGGAACATCGTTTTGCAGTGGGTTGGTTGGAGAACTCCTCAAAGCGTTCCTAGATAAAACCAACTGTACAACAGTCATCTACTTAGAAATTAAGAAATAACCAAATGAGTGTTGGTTTTTCAGCTGTTAGTTCCTGCCGCTGCATGTTTGCGTGGTGGTGCAATTTTAATTGTTCTTGCAAGCAGGGTGTCTGAATACTACAGAAAGGCTAAGATGTGCCTACCAAATATGTATTCCAAACTACCTTTGTGTGCAATAAATATCTTGCCCTTCCTGCTTTAAAAACAGTTCTTCACTTCAAAGGCAGTAGTGTTTGCTTTGTCTTTTGGCCTTTGCAGGGAAAGAGGACGGTCTGGTTGCACCATGGATGTTAGTTGTCTCTGGTGGCATCTGTCCTCGGGATGAAGAGATTGGATGGAGAGCAAAGTGGGGAGAGTGCTAGCCTCTGCAATTCCTCTCGCTGTTTGTTCGAACATGCTAGATTTCCCCATCCATCCATCTCTTGAAATCACATTATTTCATAAAGAGTAAAAAGAAATGTAATTTGGAGCAGCAGTTAGCTGAGCCCAAGTTAATAGTTTGAATTGCACTCCATCTGTTCAGCTGCATGGTTTGATGGACATGCTGAACCCATTTTTCACCATTTGCTTTAAACTGGTAAGAACCATCTCTCCTGGCTCCCATCCAAGGTGTCTGTCAAGAAAAACTTTGTCTGGACACTGATGGCCAGAGGGCAAGAGGGAGCCAGTAATCCTCTGATGCCTTTGCTTGCAAGTTGCAAGTTTTTAAAGGATGAAATTCTTCTCTGGTCTTGAACGTTGTTGTCAAAAATTAGAGAGAAAACAAAAATATCACCATGTGCGCACAAACATGGGGAGGATGAAATTTGCAAACGTGATTATGCAGGACCTGCTTTAAATCGGCTTATTGCTGTTTTATGATGGCAAGCAAGCAGTCACAGAAGCCAGGGTGATTGGCCTCACCATGTGTACATGCTGCTGGTAACTCAATAACCGATGAACACCCACCGTGGTCTCCAGACCTCCAGCCTTTGATGTAGCAACAAACAAGATAGATTGCTGTAATTTATCTGGCCCCTGGAGGGCTGTGCTGGTAATGTGCCATGAGCCCAAGGGCCAGCCATCCATAATCTGTGTAAAAATACAGCAAATTGCTGCCCTGTCTTTGTTCAGAGCTGTATGACTTTGCATGTGTGCAGCGTGCAGTACCGGGTCTTGATTTCCAGCAGCCATGGGCGGTGAGCCTTAGAGTGTAACGTGCCCACTCCCTCCATTAACTTTAATTGTTTTTGTTATGTACCAAAATATACTCCTTTTGAATAGACTTGGAATGGCAGTGCTAGGAATGTGGTGTATCCTGGTATGCCTTCACGAGTGTGATTGAGAGGCTGGACAATGAAGGCGAGCTGGATATGAGGGAAAAACAATGGGATTTTGCACCAGCTGGAGCAACTGCAAGGCTTAATGAGGGAGGAGGGGGCTTGTGGCCTGACACCCAAGGAGGGTCAGAGCATGGTGAAACAAAATGGTGGCTGTGTGGTGGAGGGGGCAGAGCAGTGCTGAGAACGCACAGCCTTGCTCAGAGCGGAGCCCCCCCCCACAAAGCCCTATGCTACAGGCATGTGATGGAGCTGCCATCTTCTTGTGGAGCTTCTCCCTGTCAGCTGAGCCTTTACACACATCTCTGCTGTGTCGCACCGGTTGGCTGGCGTCACCTCAGTGGTGCCAAAGAGTGCCTCGCCAGCCACAGTGGCACTGTGTGGGGTGTGGAAGTCTGCTGGTGGGGCTTCCACGGACTGTGGCCATGATGCGTTTGGGGGGAATGGACTTGAGCAGCCTGCTGGGAAGTAACACTGCTCTACTCTGCTCTCCTCCCACAGGCATGGCCTTCGCTCAGCGGCACGTGGCGGTGCAGGAGGGGCCTCTCTACCGCACAGAGGGCTCACACGTGACGCTTTGGTGCAAGGTGAGCGGCTACCAGGGCCCGGCGGAGCAGACCTTCCAGTGGTCCATCTACCTGCCTTCAGCCTCAGAGCGGGAGGTGCAGATTGTCAGCACCGCCGACCCCTCCTTCCCCTACGCCATCTACACCCAGCGGGTGCGCGCCCAGGAGATCTACGTGGAGCGGGTGCAGGGGGACGCGGTACTGCTGCACATCACGGAGCTGCAGGACCGGGATGCTGGGGAGTATGAGTGCCACACGCCCAACACCGACGAGAGGTACTTTGGGAGCTACAGTGCCAAGACAAACCTGACAGGTGGGTCTCAAAGGACAGCTTGCTCTGTGGGGGCTGGCTGATTTTCCATTTTCTTCTTACTGGTAGCGTCAAGGTGATGGTAAAGCTACCAGGGAGGATGTGCTGTTCTGTACAAAGTGGCACGAGGGTGTGTACGGGTCTCAAGCCTGTACAGATGCAGACAGGTTTCCCACTGCAGATGGGGAGATGTGCTCATCTGTAGGTCCGTGGCACATAGTCTGCTGTCCCATAGCCCAGCAGCCACTATTTCACATCCCAGCACTTATGAGAGAATGAGTTCTCAGGCTCTGCGCATTACCTTTTGGTGTTTTCTCAGGTCAGGGGATGGGACTTGAACCCACAGGGTACTGATGATGATAGGGAATCAGCAGGGTGGAGAAGTAATGATCCAACTGTAAGCCCTTTAACCTGGTATCGTGCCAGCGACAAAACCACTCTCCCACCTGCTGTCCCAAGGTAAAGAAGCCACAAGGGCTGCAGTTCAGACGGTTATTTTGGTGGCTGCCTTCCCATTTACTATCAGTGTGTGGCTTCTTGAGTGGGGAGGTTCACAACTAAGTACTCCTTTATTGTAACTAGATAGCTTGCTTCAGGTATCTGGATTTGTGATTCCTCATTCAAACAATCTGAATGAGGGCTGGCACAGCACAGCACTTGAGGGAGTGAAACCCATTAGAAAACAAAAAGTGCTTGGGGACAGAGAGAGGTAGTGGCCGTGGGATTTGTACTGGGCTAATCTCTCAGGAAACTAAACCGCAAGGAGTCAGCATCTGAGCCATAGTCCTTGGAGGAAAGCGGAGAGCAAAGGAGAGGACTGGCGTTAGCCATGGATATGGAATGCAGTGGGGAGGGGATGTGGGTGATGTTGTCTGATGCTGTCTTTGTATCCCTAGGGCTCAGGAACTGGTGCCTTCCAAGTTTTAATCATTGCTCAGCAGCTTCCTTGGTGGCCAGCCATGGGCTTTCTGGGTGAGATGGTTGTGCTCTGTCCCACCCTTACTGCTGGTACACAGGGGCATGTGGAACTTGGGTCTCAGCACCGAAGGCATCCGTGGATAGCGCTTTGAGGACATCAGCTTCAGGGCTTACGTGTGTCAGGGATAGTCAAGGAAATTGATCTAAAGTAACTTCCAGTGGATTAGTTAAATCGCATTATGCCCCTTCGTGGATGCTCACGCTCAGAATGTGTGGCCCTAATTTGCTTTAGCTTAATTCATTTCCAAAAATCCACTTCAGAAGTAACTTCGGGTCACTTGCATTTTGAGTGTGTATCTACGTAGGTGTTTGCTGGGGTTTAACGAAACTCTGACAGAAACTGAATTCTTTTATGCCCTCATATGATGCCTTGTGAAGGACAAGCCCTCACAGAGGGAAGGGCAGTAGGAGCGCCTCCAGCCTGTGCTGCTACCCTCAGCCTTTCTCCCACTGGCACCTTTTGCAGCTCAGCTCAACTGTAAGTACAGCAGTGTCTCCACTGTGCTCCAGGACCATCTGTGCCACCCTGTCCCTTATAAAGAAACAGTTTGTTTGCTGGTGCAGCATGCCTGAAAGCAATGCTGGGAGCCATTGTGAGGTGCCCCTGAAGCCGTTTTCTGACAGTAAGTCTATGTGAGAGGACCTGCACATGAGGGGTTAGCAGCTACAGGTGGTGAGTTTTCAAGCTGGCAACATTGCTACAGACCCTAGTCAAGAAGAGCTACACGAATGCTAAATATGAGAGTTATTGTTCTCATTTTCTCAGAAACAGAACCAAACTTTTTTTTCTTTCATACAGCTATGAATTTTTAATTGACTCATTAGATTGAGTGGCTCTTTTTTGGCAGCAAAAAAGCCTGGAGGGAGATAGGTTTGCTACATCTCTATTCTCTCTGTTTATGTGTGAAATGGATGGTTTTAGGCTTGCTGCACTGGGATCTTTGAGTTGGTTTGCCCCGTGGCTTGAAGGAAGAGCTGAGGGAAGAGTCTTCCCCCTTTTCACCAAGGCACACAGCCCTGCGATGGGGGAGCTTGCTGGGGCTGGATGAGACAGCAGTACAGGCTCACACATGGACTGCTTTCAGTACCAGCACATCTCGGCTTGCAGCAGCGGCTGGAATGTGTCTTTGCTCTTGCCTTCTGAGCAATATCAAGGGCTTCTGAGGTGGCTAAAAAACAGAGTTGGTAGCTATTTGGGCTTCAAAATAAGTTCGGTGCGCCTTATGGTCAGCAAACATGGCTGGTTGTCCCTCTCCCATTTTTGGTGTCTCATCATGAGGTTCCTTTATTCACTTGGGATCTTGGCTAGAATCTACTGCTGCTTTTCTGATGTGACATCAGAAGAGGGTAGGTGTGGCATTGAGGGACATGGTGTAGCGGGCATGGTGGTGATGGATTGACGGTTGGACTAGAGGATCTTAGTGGCCTTTTCCAGCCTTGATTCTGTGATGGCCTGGAGTAAACAGTGCTCCCCAGGCACTTTTAGAGACTGTAATCTCCACTGATCTGAATTTAGGCACGCATCACAAGCACTGATCTCACCTAAGCTAGGAATGAAGCCAGTAATGTGGTTCAAGGGCCTTCTGCTGTAGGGGAATAGATACCAAGGCTTAATGTTTTTAATCAGCCTTCAGTTCACTTCAATTGCTTCAAAAACAAGTCTGTCTCTGTATCTTGTTGCCTCTCTTCTCCTCCTGAACAGCATTGTTGGGAAGAAGAGGTTATGCCCAGGCTGGGAGATGTCCTGCATTCTTCCTCCCAGTGTATCTTAGATGAATTGCAGGTGCTGAGTGAAGCAGCAAAAAAAAAAAACAAAAAAAAAAAACAGGTGCAACTCTGCAGGATGTTGTGGAACCGTGGCCTTGTGATTGATTTATGAGAAAGGATTAAGCCTGTGTACAAAGTCTGCAGCTCCACTGTTTGCCTTCTGAGGAGAGCTGATAGAGTTCAGTTCTCCAAGGCCAATATGAAATTGCTGAAGCTATTTGTTGGGTGTGGGGAAGGTTTGTTGTTTTTTTTCTTTTTTACAGAAGAGTTGTCCCACTCATCTAATGCCATGTATGTTGCCTAAGCTAAGTGCTGAGGCAGTGTCTGCAGTCAGAGGACAGAGAGACAAACCTGGAGAGCAACTCATCTTTGTTGAGGTTATGGTATCTTTCTCCAGGTTGACTGAAGAGAGAGCCTTAACTTGGCATTTAGCGTCGAGTTCTTCCCACAGTGGCTGCTGAGGTGTTTCTGTGCAGTAATTTGGGTGAAGCAGCAGGAGTGCCATGCAGTCTGAGATTCTGGCCCGTGCTTCTCATCTTATGTTGATGGGTAAATAAATTGTGTGTTGCTGAGGGGTGGAAGTGAGCACATGGCAGTTACTTCAGAGTGCATGAGTCACTGCAAATTTGTACTCCACTCTGTATCTGCAGTGGGTTGTTTGTGTGCCTGTACGCTTACTTAGATAACAGCCAAGAGGCCCAGGTCTAACCTCTTCAGAAGTTTCAGGCTTTTATCTCGGTGGGTTTTTTTATCTGTGCTCCAAAAAACATTGAGCTCTTCTTCAGAAAGTAGCTGATTTGAGGGAAGAAATCAAGCTTTGAGGTTTTCCTTTAACAGGTAGTGACAGAGTGGGAGAAAGCCTTTCAAAGCGCTTGAGAAGGTGGCAGCTCTTGAACTCTGTATTTTTGGGGAAGCAGCTGTGCGGCATCAATCCTTAACAACTTAAAGCAAAAAAAAAAAAAAAATGAAAGGGTTCAGGACAGGGAGATGCATAGCAACCTCCACAGCACTGTGGAACAAGGAGGAGCGATTGGTGCAGAGTTGAGAGCCAAGCAGCACTTGGCCTCAGCAGTGAGCAGGAGCTGGCTGGTGCCTGCAAGGATGGTCACTGGCCTTCCTGTTCTCCCAGGTTGGATGAGAGAAGGGCAGAGAGGATTAGTGTGAGCTGGGGCACCCGAGAGGCTTTCACAGAATTCCACATGATTGAGATGGAAAGGCACCTCTGGAGGCCGCCTGCTCCAGCCCCTGCTCAAGCAGGGGTCACCCAGAGCAGGCTGTCCAGGACCACATCCAGTCGGCTTTGGAAGATCACAAGAAGGGAGACCCCACAACCTATATAGGCAACCTGTGCCAGAGCTCTGTCACCTCCACAGTGCAGAACTTCCTGATGTTCAGTTGGCACCTCCTGGGTCCAAGTTTGGGCCTATTGCCTCTTGTCCTGGCATTCAGCATCACAACCTTTGGTGATGCTGGAGGTAGAGGAAAGATTTATACAGGCCAAACACTCAGTGTTGGAGGGGAAGGAGCCAAGTGCATCTCAGACAGGCTTTTGAGAGAAGAGGGTTGTTCTCTTTGGTTAAAATCTCGAGAACTTGTCTGTGGAGAGCTGAAGGGGATGTAAGAGGCAAAAAGAATGAAGTGAACTTTTATTGCCTGTAACAGCTGCTGCTGCTTGTTGCCAGCAGCTTCTCCTCTTTGTCAAGTGCTGCCATACGTGATCTGTCTGTGCGCAGAGCTGAGGGAGAATGCCTTCACCCAGCTTTGCTGTGCTGGGGAGAGCAGCAGCTGCCCTGGGGGCTTGGGGTCACTCACCATGAGAGTAGTCACTTCTGCTCACATAGGTCTCATGGACTTCACTGGCTGTGCATGATTCCAGTTGTACACTGGGCTGAAGGTGGCTTCCCCAAAGGGAGGTGTCAAAGAAAAAGACAACAGTCATGCAGACAAGGATCTACTGGTTTGAGTAGGTGCTTTTTTCTATGCTGCTTTTTCTTATTTCTTCCCCTGAGGGGAAGGGGAAAGTGTCATATATGCCCCCAGGTTGCATCCTGGGGAAGACAGAGACCAGACCCTTAGCAGCTGTGCATAGTGGAAGAATGAGGCAGGAGACAAAAATCGAAACAAGACATTCAGACTGCCCAGAGAGATGGCACACTACCACCTCTCTAGAAGTTTTCAGCACTTGACAAGGATAAAGTGAGCAACTGGGTCTGACCTTATAGCTGACATTGCTTGGACAGGAGGTGAACTGCAGAACTCGAAGATCCCTTCCACCCTGCGTTGTGCTGTGGTGCATCACTTCGCTGTGGAGCAGTAGAAAGCAGTATTAGGCACGAGGTGGTATGGAAGGGTGTTTTTTTTTCTGGCCTATTTCTTGTATTTCATGTGTTTCTTATTTCTTTTGAGAGTTTGCAGGAGTTTATCTCTGTTGCTTTACTTTGTATGAAGGTGAATCTGGAGATCCTAATCTCAGAGAGGCTGGAAAATCTGAGGCCATCTCAGTGGCTTTGCTACCTCTGTGAAGGATGTGTATGTTTTATTTGGCCGAGCAGTCAATTAACCAACGTAAGTTCTAGGGTTGGTTATTGTTGAAATTCCTGCTCTGTGAGTTATATTCATCTTTGCTTGTTTGGGCTGTGCTTGTTGCACTAATTAGTTCCCCAGAGGAGTAAAATGTCCTTCGCTTTCAAATTCCCCTTTAGCTGGCATAAAAAATAAAATAAAAATTCAAATGCCTTCTCCTAGGTGGTCCTCTGCAGCCAGACACAGGGTATTTTGTTCTTACTGTCCTCCTTCACATGACTACATTTCCCTGTACATTTCCCTACATTTTCCAAGTAGTAGTCTTGGGAAAAAAAAGAAAGAAAGAAAGAAAGAAAGAAAGAAAGAAAGAAAAAACATTTGACCTACACTGCTCTGCTTTTTCTCTCTATTCCTATGTATGGAGAAGGAGTGCTTGATAGCAAGGGAGGGAGGAGCACTGGTAAGCATATTTACCTCCAGCCATTCCTATGGAAGCAGCCTGGGCAATGGCAGCAGCAAACTACAGCACCCGGTTTCTGGAGCAGCGTGGGGCTGGGAGACTTTGGGCATCAGGTCCTCCCTGGCACCATGCTGCCAGCTTGCTGCCTCTCCCGGGGCACAGCCCCCCCTATATCCCTCCCTGCTTTCCAGCTGGTGAAATTAGGGATAATAGTGTACAAGCCGTACAAGCCTTTCACAAAGTCTAAGCTAAATAATTGTAAAGTGCTTTGAGCTCCTCAGATAACGGGAGTTAGGAACAAAGGCTTATATTTCTGCTCTGCCTGGTAATGATCCTGAACGGGATTCGTTTCCAGCCCTGCATCCTGGAAGCAGTGCCGCTCCAGCTCTCTGTGCTGGCTTTGCCCTGGGGAAGCAGTGCAGATAGCAGGAGCTGCCGGGCTGGGGCACTGGGCCTTGCCAGCTGTGACCCTGCTGCGGGAGGAAGGCACTAAGACCCGCTCACAGAGCCAGTCTCCCTCCCTCCCTCTCTTTTTATTTTTAATCTTGGCTTTAGCTGTAGACAATCTGGCAATGAATTGCATGGGCTGATTTTTCCATGTGCTTTTTACAATACCTTTTTGTGGGTGCCATTCAGGTTGTAACTGAAAGCTTGTAATAGAAATCTCTCCAAGCATCCTCGTATTGCTGGAGAAGGTTCACTCGTTATTGTGTACATCTTTATCTTGTCCTCTGTTGTTATTTTTTCCTGCTAAATGCTTCCAATTACTCCTGTTTTGTTGCAACGTGCAGTCTCCTTTCACATTGGAATTGCTTGCCTGAGTCTTATTTTTTTGTTATCATATTACGTATCTCTGCTTCTATATGTGCAGGCGAAATAGAACAAATTTTAGCTAGATTATACCTGAACAAATGCATAACCCGTTGTACCTACTCTCTCCTTTCTTTGTATTGTGGCATTTTTCCCTTCCTCATCATCCTGCCCCATTCCTCCCAGCTGCAGGCAGCCCGGTTGCATGGCACCTTTGGGCTTTCAACTGTGGAATGAATCCTTTCTTGTTTCCCACCCACCTACCCTTTCCTGGGAAACCTGGCATGAGACACATTGGGGTCACATCACTGTGTTCCATATGTTTTGCCTACACTGACCCTTTTCAGGAAAGGGTACTTCTTAAAATAGAGCTGGCACGTGGAACAGGTTTGAGGTGGGAATGCGTGCCATTTTTTCTGCGTGTCTGTATGCGTGTGCATAGGCACTGTTGGAAAGAAATGTATTTTAAAATGCATTTCTAAAAATGGAAATGAATACAGACTCGGGCAATTGCACAGCGCTCTGCTCTCAGCTCTAGCCTTTAGGCCTTTAAAATGCATCCTCTCCCTCCTAGACTTATGATGCCTTTTACCTGTCATAAAGGGAAGTGCAGAAGCCCAAATGCAAATGTGCCTTCAACCAGTGAAGAATCACAGCATTTGGCTTGAGTAGGTTTCTGTGCAGTATTGAACCTGAATGGTAAAGTGGGACCAGCCAGCCGAACTGATCTTGGAAAGGAGAAGAGCCTGCAGCAGCTTGGTTCCAGGAGGCTCAGGGCTGCAACCTCCAGCCTGGTCTCTTGGTGGTTTGGGGCACACTTGGCTCTGCTTGGCGTCACCCAATGGGACCAGGGAGCTCACCTGGGTGCCAGTGCGAGGCTTGCCATCCTCTGCTGCTAAAGCCATGCTCAACAGCCTGTGTGCCTGTATCGCTTAACCTGCCAGCTCTTCCCCTGTCTGCTTTGCCAGTTCCCAGTAAAAAGAGGTATTTGGTAGTCCTAAATGTCCTATTTATAAATAGGATGTCTTTCAGTCTGTTGCTTTGAGAAGAGCAATGGGAGGTATACAGGCTGCTTACATAGATTGCCATCATGTCTGGGTGCTCGGTGTCAATAAGAGGTAAAGGATGCAAAGGTTTTTAAGATGAGATAATAGAAAAATCTTTAGCCTGGGCATCTGAGTTGTCCCGGACTCTTTTCCCCAAATGGAGGCACTGGAGGCTCTCGCCCTTCCCTTGCTGAAGCAGCTGCCTGGATGAGGGTGGCCGTGGGGCACAATCTCTTTGTTGTGAATCCCTGCATGTGACAGGTAGCGGGCAGCCTGGTAGCTCTGCCTCAGGGACCACGCCGTGCCTGCTGATGTACCCCACTGGCATTTCTGGCAGCTCTGCCAGGCTGATAGGGTATGGGGTGCTCTGCTCCCCCACCTCCTGACAGCCACTCGGCATTAATGTGGAGCGCAGCTGGCAGCATATGGCAGCTGTCCCTGCTCTCAGCAATTGCTTGGTGAACTCTGAAAGCAGAGGACAGTCTCTGTAGCTCCAGCCAGCTGCGGCGCTGAGAGATCCCACAATGGAGCTGGCCATTTTTCTGTTAACAGCAAAATTTTGCACTCCACACTGCCCGGTTTTTCCCTGCTACCTCTTTGGGGACGTCTTGCTCTGCTTGCTCCTTTTTCCTTCTCCTTTTGTCTGCATTTTCCCTTGAGAATTGCTCTATTTGTTCTCTGGTGTCAACCTGGGTTGGATTGCTCTGCATTCCTGCCCAGAATGGTGAGGGCAGCTACTCCTGCGGCTGATCATAGAATGGCTTGAGTTGGAAAGGACCTTAAAGATCATGTGGGTCCAACCCTCCTGCCACTGACCGCAACCCTTTGGCTGTGACCATCAGATGAACTCTTTACCCACTGAACAGAGAAAAGGATGTGGTGCAGGACCATGTCAAAGGCCTTGCACAAGTCCAGGGAGACAACATCAGTTGCCCTTCCTTTGTCTGCCCATACCATCACTCCATCATAGAGGGCCACCACAGTGGTCAGGCACAATCTGCCCGTGGTAAAGCCATGCTGGCTGTGTCAGATCACCTCCACGTCTCGCATGTGCCTTAACATCTTTTCCAGGAGGATCTGCTCCATGATCTTCCCAGGATGCCAGTGCTTTCCTTGGGTGTTGTAGGGCAAGCAGGGCTGGTGGTGAATGACAAAGCCCGCATGCACTGGAGGGGAAGGGCAGTGCCCGCTGCTGAGCAGCCAGCAGCTCTGTCCCAAACTCTGGCAGTTTCCCTACCGCCTCCTGCCCTGTGGTGCAGGCCCAATGCAGGAGGGCTTATCCTGATGTGCTCAGAGGGGAGCTGAAGCTGAGACGGGGGCAAAGAAAGCTGGTGGGGGAGAAATTTTTCCGTCTTGACTCTGTGGCTGCCCTGTCAGTTTAGCCCTATAACAGTTTTACAATCTTTATCTGATATAGGTTTAAGAGGATTTCCCTGGGCGCAGTGGGATTATTATAAGTCAGAGAGCAGTCTCCAGCTGATATTCCTTCAGCAAGTATTTATTTTAAGTGGGTTTAACTGTATTTAATTTTTTTTTTTTTTGCATGGGTTACAAGTAAATTGTTTACATTATTAGAAAAGTAGATCCTGGATAAAATGAAGAAATGCATTACTGCTTTCCAGCTTGGGGGCGGTGGAAGGAAAGCAGCAGCTGGAGGTGAGGAAGAAAGAAGATAGCAAGCAGAGCTGGGGAAAATGTAACGTTATTCCATGCGGCACTGATTGGTAATGCTGCCAGACAGCTGTTTGCAAGTGGATGTAGTGGGAGCAGAGCAGCAAGAACCGTGAGAGTGCTGCTCTGTCTCTCGGGGAGGGGCTGGCATCTCTCCCCTCCCACCCGGCCCTGAGCCAGCTAGCTGACCTCACAGCATGCCTTCCCCCAGTTCTGGATTTCCATGCTACTTTCAGGTGGGAAGAGTACGACCACCAGCATCTCTAGCCCTGATGGGATGGCAGCCTTTCATTGTCCGCACTCTGGCTCCCTGAGTCTTGCTGGGCTTTATTCACGCTGCTTAAAATGTTAGCGCAGGGCTCTGCAAAGAGGTGGTGGTGTAGGGATGGCTGCCCTGGGGATGTCCTTCTGTCTCGGGAATGATGTGTGCTCAGATCTTCTCAGACTTTGTTCTTCGGATTTTCCAGACTCTTCTTTGAGAGCAAGGTATTTATGGAACCATCCCGTACCAAGTGGGTGTTGTGATTGTAACTTGTAATACTGGATTTCTCCTTGCTGAGGGTGAGAAGGTGCAAAGTCCACCTGCTGATTTGTGCTGTGGGGTGGAAACTGAAAGCAGGTCCCAAAGCAGCAGGTAACCACGATTCAGAGGTTTAATTAAGAGGGTTAATGTGAGGCTGTCGTTAAATTAGAGGGTTAACATGAGACACTGGAGCCTCGTTATCCAGTATTGTGTCAGTGTATCGCAGATGACCACCAGCCCTCTGGCACTGCACTGTCACCTTCTGAGCTCCCTCAGGTGTACTGATGCCACCTTCCACTTGTACACCTCCTGCAAAATGGCAAGTGATGGCTGTGTGCTGGGATGAACCACCTGGCAGTGCTGCGCTTGGACACAGGGAAAAGGCTGGAGAGGAGGTGAGGTTGCCAGTCATCCAGAAAGCCTCGTTTGGCAGCTGAACCCACACAAGTGTGTGAATGCATCCAGAGGATGTGGCACTGGCACAGGTGGTCCTGTGTAAACAGTGCCCCTGCGTATGAAGGGCTTCTCCCTCTTCTTTCTGAGGTGCACGGTGAGCCAAGGCAGAGCTGGAGCCCTTGGTCAGGGTGGATAGAGGAGCTTCTGCTCCATGCAGGGATGGGGAAGCTGGTGATCGTCAGAGTGCTGCACTGGGAGTTGAAATCTAGTAAAAGGCAGCTAGAAAAAGGGATGGGAAGGCAAGAGGAGGAAGAGGGAGCGTGGAAGTGGCAGGTGGGAAGAAGACCTTGTGTAGGTGGTGAAGAACAGTGGGATGTGTAGGAGAGTGGCATCCAGGAGGTGCTGGAGCAAGGGAGGGCTGTGTATAGGGATGGATGACCAAAGGACTGTGGCTAGGTGGGGTGGAAGGAACGTGCTCACTCCCTCCTGCAGTGGGAGAAGGCCCACCAGAAATATGGCACCACCACCTCTGTCTGGTCTCCTGCTGTGGGCCTCGTAGGGGCTCTTTGCCACCCTTTTCATATGTCCTTCAGCAGTACCCTAGGCACTGTTTTAGGCTCCTGACCCTGGTATAGGAGAGCAGGATTTTAGTGCTGCCTTCCATCAGGGCCATCAGGGATGCAGTAATTACTGTTGCACTGCCTCCCACCCTTTCTTCCTCTCCCCTTGCGAATGGGAAGTAGGAGGCAGCACGGCATGCTTTGAGGAGCTCCTTTTGAAGTGTCTTTATGAGTAATGGGCTGGCGAGCTGTAGGAAATGAGATGCTGGCACTCTTTGCTCTCAGATCATTTCCACTCCCTTATGTCTGCGGCCAGAGCAGCGTCTGCTGCCTGCCTATCCTCAGAGACCTGGGGCTCGTCAGATCTCATCAGCTTCAAGAGGCTCCTGCCAAGGGTCTGATATCAATGGAGAGAAGGGGAGAGGAAGAATCAGGAAGCTGTTGGTGTGGTGAGATAGGTAGCAGATCCGTGGCCTGGACTCAAATCTGTGGAGCCCTGTTTGGCCAGAGTCTGGGTCCATCCTATCCCTTGTCATCTGCAGGGTAACGTCATCGGGACAGAAATGCCGGTCCTCCTGGTGACAGGCAGGATGCAGGACTGCTGTTGGGATGTATGCCTGGAGTAGTGGGACAGCCCCTCTGTGCTACCGGGAACCCAACCTGGTTAGATTTATGAGACATGACAGCATCACAGCCCAAGGTGGTATTGCTGCAGGCAGCCGTACTCTGCGACAGGAGCACTGGCATTGGGGACATGCCACTTGAAGCCTGTCATGACACACATCTGGCCGTCAAAGAGGCAGCGTATAAATGTGTCTCCCAGTCACCAGCCTGCTGGCAGCGTGCAGAGAGAGTCTCTTTGCCAGGGCAGCTTCTCATGTTGCTCTCGGTGAGGTGCATCGCAGGGCCAACAAAGTTGTTCATGTTGCTTGTTGTCCAGCCATGTAAAATCAGGAGTCTGTGTTTGGCAGCCGTCAGTGCTGATCGTGTGGGCACTGCCCTCATCCCTGCTCATCATGTTGGTGCTCCTCTGGGGGGGAGCAGCAGCAGCTTCTTCAGCAGATTTTGCCTTTGGTTCCTTTGGGTTAATCTCCTTCTTGGCACCTGATCATTCACCTCTCTGGGGAATGCACACAGCTTTGCCCGTTGCATGTTTGGAATTCTCATCTCCCTGGCTTTAATCCCCATCTGGGAATGATGGCCGGAGCCTGAGGCCCAGGGCTGAGCCCTGTGGGGTCCTGCTCCTGATGTCTGTGCCCAGGCAGGCAGCTCTTGGGTATCAGAGGGAAGTGGTGCACTGAGTGGAGGCCAGCTTCCCCAGATGGTTCCTAATGGTTCCCATAGGACAGGCGAGCGTCAGCCTTGCTGCTTTGCTGCCATTCCCATCACATTGCTGTGGATGCCCTTCATCCCCCGGCCTGCTCTTGCTGTAAGCAGGACGTAGAGTGTGCTCCTGGCACCCCTTCTCCCAGCCCCACGGAAGCAAGTCTAGGCTCTATACTCCCATCGCTGCTCCTCTATCTGCCCTTTGGGGTGCTGAGTTTCCTGCCTTCCTCGTTCCCCTTTTGGCGTGCTTCTGTTGGTGTGTCATTAACTGCAGCGAAGCATCGCTCCCAGGAGAGCTCTCTGGCTGACATCAGTGGCAGACAGTGACTAAAACAAAGAGACAGCTCGGTGCGCACAGTGTGTTCGCTTTGTGCGTCTCATGCTCCTTGCTGCTGGTGGGAGCTCAGGAGGGATTGCAGATGTGGAATAAACAGGAGAGCTTTGAACAAGTGACACTGTAATCCCTCCCTGCCCCCGCCCTTCCATCCCCCTTTTTGCAGGCATTAGTTTGATTAAAATTGCATGAGCCTGCACGCGGGCGTGTTTTATTTCATTTATTTATTTCCTCCTGGCAGAAGACCGTTTTGAGGTCCCAGCAAGCGGCTCTGCCCTGTGGGAAAGCATCTGGGGAGTGCTGGGAGCAGGATAAGGGGCTTGGGTGTGCTTTCCAGGATCTGTCCCGTGCAGTGTTCGCAGCCTGCTGCTGTGGGACTCGTTGTGCTGGCGGGACCTGCTTTTCCTGTAGGATGCTAAACAGCAGCGTGCGCTCCCCTGCAGAAGGAGGATAGGAGCTGCATCTCCTGGCAGGAGCCTGTCCTGTGTGTCTGGGGATGGAGGGGCTTCCCTACTTCCCCTAAAATAAATGAACAGGGAAGATATCAAAACACTGAAAAAAACCCAAAATGTGTCATCTTCGGTTTCCTTTTCCAGCCAGCTTTGAGCACCTCGGTTGGCAAGGAGTGAAGTCATCACTTCCATAGCAAGGACGTGCCCTGAAAGAGGCTGTGCTGAGCTGCCTCCTGCGCATCTGCAGCTTGGGTGGTGAGGGTCCCCAGGTTGGGTGAGAGCATGGCTGCTCTGCTGTGCACGGAGGTGAACTGTGGGCCATCCGGGAGAGGTTAGCATCGCAAAGCAGCAGGTGAGAGGGAGGCATTGAATTTCAATCAAGCAGCAGTGGGGAATGAAATCTCCTTGCTTATAATTCAAGCTCCCAGCTCGGGCATCCCTCTCTTTTACCTTGGAGCAAATCTCCTGTAATGCATAGGAAACAGCTCAGCAACTGCAGTCCTGCCTGCCATTGAGGCAGAAGCTGGAGTTTATTAAAGACATGCAGAGCTATATAAAAAAATATTTATGATCTTCTTGAACTTAATCATTACAAGTCAAATATTTGAATAGGTAGGGGCAAGCATTTGATGATCCCTTTCATATTTCTGCTTGGTTACGCTTGCTCCATGTGTATTTGGATTCTTGGCCGGGGGCGAGAGGGAGATGAGGGATGAAAGGGACTTAGTACAGAAGGAGAAAACAGGAACAGAGCGGAGAAAAAAGCAAATGAAACTACTGAAGGTGAAAATAATAATAACAATTAGGCTGGGGGGGACTGAGAGGAGGCAGAATAATAAAACTGGGCCTTTGAAGAGAAAGGGGATAGACAGTGAAGCCTTTTATTAAAAATTAAATGGTTGAGTCTGAAGGTAAACGAGGAACCTGCAAAGAAGCGATAAATAAATAAATAAAAGAGGAAGACAGGAAGGAGAGAAACACTTAAAAGGGAAATGAGAGGTTTTCGCAGGTGTGTGCTGTTGAGCATGTCAGCAGAGAAGCTCCATAATCACCTCTAATATGTGACAGGTACTGGAGGATTTGTGAAAACAAAGCCCAAACCTTGCAATTATTCGCCCCATCCTTGGAGGCACTCAAGGCTGGGTTGGATGAGGCCCTGGGCAGCCTGAGCTGGTGGAGGGCAACCCTGCCCATGGCTGTGAGTTGGGGCTGGGTGGGCTTTGAGGTCCTTTCCAACCCAAACCGTTCTTTGATTCTATGATTGTCAGCCTCTTAAGTTCTTTATCTTCAAATTCTTTTCATGCTGTTTTGTATTGCTCTTGGAGGTTGGGTTGGCGTTGGCAACATGGAAGTTGGCCTTTTTCTTGCGCCGTACGATGCAGTTCGTTTTGGATTTGACCTGTATATCCTTTTCAATCTCTTTAAGACCCCCTCCTCCATGTGGACATCCTTCGATTATCAAAGTAAACTGCATGGATTGAAGTATGCAGTAAAACTACTTTAACATGCAAGTATAAGAGGCTGCATTAGTTTAACTGAAATCACTTTGCATGGATTTTTCTGGCATAAACCAGTCGTTAATAGATCCAGGATGTCTGGGGATGATTGAGTAGTCAAATAAACTTGCAGTGAATTTTAAGGGAAAATGGCTTTCTGTCTCTTTTATGTTGGTTTTTTTTCTCAGTGACGGTTGGAAGAATGAACATTTTTCTTAAACAAGGGGTGTTTTTGCCTTTTTTGATCACTTCCCTGCTTGTTTATGTTAGGGGAAGTAGGGTGCAGCAATGCTGTGTAATTCATTTCACTGTAGAGTGATGACATCTGGAAGCAGCAGTCTAGTGGAACTGTCTGTTTGAGCAGTGGATGCAGTCTACCTTGATTTCAGCAAGGCGTTTGATGCTGTCTCCCACGACATCCTTATAACAAAGCTGAGGAAGTGTGGGATAGATGAGTGGACAGTGAGGTGGGTTGAGAACTGGCTGACTGGCAGAGCACAG